>CM068345.1:43742639-43895139 GCA_034769755.1 Odontamblyopus lacepedii | reverse complement strand
CTCCCAGGCGCGACGGGAAGGGCACCTGACGGGCCAGGAACGAACGCACCTTTTCCGGAAGAGTGGCCAAGAGCGGAGTGGCGAACAGGCCTGAGGGAGAGAGGAGGAGGAGACGGGGTTAGGTCAAAGAGGGAGAACTTCACTTCTACAACATAAAACAACCTATAAACAAACAAGATATTCATATGTTTCACTTTTGTGTCTTCAGGTCCTCAAAATGGCATCTGTAAAAGTGGAAGCTGAAAACTCATGAATAAGAAAGCCCATCTTAATTCAGTTGGCTCTCATTTAAAACTGTCAACAGTGACGGCATCAAAAAGTCGCTAACGTGAAAGATGCTGCCCTCTGCTGCCCTCTGCTGCCCTCTGCTGCCCTCTGCTGCCCTCTGCTGCCCTCTGCTGGCCATTCAAGGTCACAGTAGAACCAGTGAGGGAAGTATTGGTAGAAATAAAAAGCACTTATTTTCGAAAGACAAACTCAAATAAACTCTTGCTCTGTCTCAGTTGTACCTGGAGCGATAGTGACCACTCGGATGCCCATGGGTGCCAGGTCTCGTGCGATGGGGAGAGTCATGCCCACGATGCCGCCTTTAGAGGCCGAGTAAGCAGCCTGCCCCACCTACGACAACACACACAGTGAGATGAGAACACAGCAGCACAGGAGGGAGCGGAGGTTTTATGTGGAGACAGGAGAATCACACATACAACTTTACAAGACAGCACAGAGTTTCTCAAGTCGAATAAACCACTAATGAGCAACTTTTGAAAGGCACCAGGGGCTGTTCCTGAGAGCGGGTGAAACAAACTCTGAGTCTGTCCCTGAACTTTGAGTTAATTTACTCTGAGACGGGAAACTCTGAGTTTCTGGTTCCAGAACAGGTGATATGAATGAGGTCAATCAGCTCTGAGCAGGTTCACCTCGAGTTACCTGCACGACGACTATAAAAAGCCACAGTCAATGGATCCTGAAACCATGAGCGTCACCATGACAACGATCAAAAAGAGATGGAGTTACTTCAGCTGGAGCTCGAGGGCCTCATGGAGGCTACGGGGAGAAGACATTTTCTGTGGTAAATCAAACACCTGCAGCGGCAAAGGAGAGAGAGGCATCATGGGAGGAAACTGTGGCCTGAGTCAGTGCAGAAGTTTGAACTGTTCTGTTGAGTTCATTCAGCTGTGAGATCATCGCTTATCTGCCTAGAATAGGAATAAAACCTGATTTTTGTTTAGGTGCAAACCAACAGGGGAGAGAAGAACTTGGAAGCAACAAAAAATGAAATATAAACATATCGTCCAAAGCGTAAGGCATGTTTTTAATGCCTTAGGTTGTTAAAGTAAATGTAAACTCAGTGGCTGCTTCAAATAGTTATGCTAATTATGAACAAAATGCTGTTTTAACCTGAGCTCCACTTAAAACCTCACTTAGGAAATGAAAACTTGATATGTTTAGCCTCTACATTTATACTTGAATAGGCTGCATTTCAAATGTGACTGTGCACATGAACACTCAAGAAAATATGTTTGAGAAAAAAAATAACATTTGAGTTCTGCTCAGCCAACAGAAAGAAGCAGAGGCCAAAACAACAGGTGGAGGGCCACCTCCACCCACTGTGACTGAGGCTGAGGTGAGGCCCTCAGCCAAAACGCTCAGCGGCCAGTGGCTGAAGGCCCTGGGGGAAGAAGCTCTTCTGAGCCCAGCGCCCCCATGGACACAAGTGCCTCCACCACCATCACCGGCAACAGGCGTTTCAGCACCAGGGGAACTGTCCTCACCGCTCTGCACTGTTGTCTTGCCATAGTTGCTCCGCGTCACCAATATTATAAAGAAAACTTCCATTGGCATAAAAATGTGACGGGAAGTGAGCGCACATCCACAGTGTGTTAAGTTTGTAATGTGAGGCCGGAGGCTTTAAGATAAATGATACAGTCTGACGAAAGACGGCAGAGCTCAAACAGATATTCATCTGGAAAAGAGAGAATATCCGGCCTGGGGTGAAAGATTCTCTGGTGGCGCAAAGCGTTTCTAATAATTTGTGCTTCAGTGTCAATCGGGTTTGGGAGGAATGGATAAGCCACGTTGTCTCAAAGAGATTTTCATGTGAGAGGAGTGAAAAAACTCAGTTATTTCAAGAAAACCTGCCCCGAGCAGGTTAAGTTCACAGAGTCTGTTACCATGGTGACTCAGTGTTTCAGTTCCGGCGCTTTGTGGAACAGAAAACCCAGAGTTTCCCTCATCTCAGGGTGAACTTACTTACTTACAGCCTCCAAGTCAAAACAGTGAGACACAAACAAACAGAGCGACCAATCAGAGACGAGGAAGGGTGAAATTCAAATTTAAACCTAACCTAGTCAGGAGCAGGTTATGAGTTTAGGGCATGTTACCATGGAGATTGAACACCAATAGAAAGTGATCCTGCTTCATAGTACCGGCTAACGGCCTATTGCAGCACTGTAGTACCTGTCCATCAAAAGCTGCCACGCTGGCTGTGTTGATGATGCAGCCTCTGTGTCCGTCTGCGTCAGGCTCGTTCTTCGCCATCTCCCCCACGGCCAGACGGATCACATTAAAGGTCCCTGCAATGTTCACCTGAGCAAATACACAAAGACAATTCTACTAAATTATGCTCATTATGCTCAGTCAAAACTGTTCATTTCTCTGTGAACAAGTCAAGCTCGGTTAACAAAAGACTAAACTTGGAAAAACTAAAAATGTGACTTTTAGCACTGTGGCCTCCCTAACTTTTCCCACCCCACAGTAGCACCTGAGAAAAGCCGTATCGGAACATCAATAGAGCTAAACCAGGTCTGGTATAGGACCATTTCAGGCTTAAATGAGGGATACACGAGGTACACAACAGAACTAAATACACCACTGTCAGAACCAGGACATTTGCTAAAGAAGGCCAAAAAAAAAAAGATCAAATTGACTTCAAATTAAAGAGTATTTCACTTTTTCCCAGGTTTGTCCAGTTGCTGTGTACAGTTATCCATGTGGCAGCATGGTGGCGCTGTCCTGTGGGCGGAGCATTGTACAGGCAGCATGAGGAGGGCTTGAATAAAGCCGGAGCATAGGTCCTAGCAAATTATTTTACATTTATCTTCTGGCTTATCCGTTTCTCTTGTTGTCTCACATTGATGATGCGTTGGAAGTCCTCTAAACTGTGCGGCGTGTCCTTTTTAAAGTTGTAGGTTTTCACGGCCACAGCGATTCCGGCGCAGTTCACCGCCAGGTCCAGTCTCCCAAAACGCTCCCGAGCCAAAGACACGGCAGAGCGCACGTCTGCCTCTGAGGTCACCTGAAGAACATGGGGTTCAACTGCATCATCAGGACATTTAAAAATCACTTGGAAAGGTTTCAAAAAGGGATAGTAGAAGTAATATTATTATATTACATAGAATATCTTAAATAGTTTTTTAGTGGAGGTAATAATTTCAGATAAACGGCAGGTATGATCGTAGAAAAGGTATGAACCATGAACCAGGTGAATCGTGATCCAAACTCTGACCTGTCCAGATATTTTAGTCCAGTGAGCCGCTGTTTGAAACCTTTTGGCAATATAAGGGACACAAGTTAAACCTGTTTAAAAGTTCTTGTTACTGTGAATACTCACGTCGGCTGGAGCGAAGGCACAGTGCTCCCCCAGACTCGCAGCCAGAGCGCCCCCTTCTGACGAGGGCAGGTCTAGGATCACAGCAGAGGCTCCACTCTGGACGAGACGCTCCACTGTGGCTCTGCCCAAACCTGAGGCTCCTCCACTCACCACACCCACCATGCCCTAAAATCACACAGACACACAGGGGGCCTGAGAGACCCTATGGAGCTTTTGTGATTCTCTCAGGGTCCGTCACTGGCTCATCTCCATGGGAACGGTATTACTGGGAAGTTATGAATTTGAACCCTCGATTTTTTATGTTTGTTATTATATTGTAATATGTTATCTTTATTGCCGTTACTAAATGACTGGGCCCTGTGGCATCACCCGTTTGTTTCCAAGTTTAATGTGGAACATTCTAGGTAAAGTTTTTCATGGAAACAAACAAGACTTCACACTAGAAGACAGATTAACAGAAGAACTTCCTTTGCAGAAAACTAAATATCCCTGCATCTCCATGGGCTCTGTGTAAAAACTACTCACTGTAGTTTAGAAACATGCTCTAAAACACATGGGATTCTTGAGTTTAGCACTTCAGAAAAAGATTCTTTACTTCAAGTACATTTTGGCCACAACTACAATCCACAGGTACTAAAAGATTGGTTACCTCATCTATGCAAAAGCCATACAGAGGCTCTTGACCTAAGTACAGTGATAAGAGGATAAGTCTGATCTCGTAAACCTGCCAGAGAGACTCACCTGAAATGAGAGCATTATTAAAGGGCCCATATCACACGATTCATTATTAAAGGGCCCATATCACACGATTCATTATTAAAGGGCCCATATCACACGATTTACTGATATTCTGACCTCCTTTCCTCCATGAACAGCTGTGTTTGTTTCATTCACACATTTAACACACAGACCCTGCAGATTTAGGCCGAGTTCTTCTCTCAAACAGAAAACACTCTGGTTCCACCTTGCCATGTCATGTGGCGACACAGGAAATGCTCCACTGTGTTTTTAAACTCCACACAACTTCACTGGAGTCATTTGGATAATTTCAGTTCTAGACTTGCCAAATGCTGCTAAGCAAAAAAGTAAAAGGAGCATAAAAGGACCACTTCATGACATCACAAGTTGGAATAGAGCATTTTGAGCTTTGGAGATGTAGACAGACTAAAAGTAAGAGGTGAGTCAAAGTACGTTAGATAACAAAGCTCTATTTTACGTCATTTTAGCGAAATAAAGAACCTGTTTTAACACATTTGGAGACAGCACAGCTCCAAAAACAGTATATTAATATAACAGAACAGCATATTAGGAAGTAAACTGTGTGCAGCGTGAATCAATGAGTGGCTAGTGCTACTCGTGTGACATTACGACATTATAACTGAACTTTAAGCACAAAACGCAACCAGATAGAAAAGAGCTAAAAACACGAGCAGAGAGCAGAGGTGTTCATGAGTCTTATATTTAAACGTGAAGTTGATCCTCCGAAGCGCAGGGGCCCAGTTTAGACAAAAGGAGCAAAATACAGAAGGAGCTCAGCTCACCTTGACGCACCGGATGTTCGCCATGTTTATTCAGCAGCGCGAGACACGAGACAGGAGGGACCACTCCGGCTCCTCTTCTTTTCTTTTCTGTATTATTATGATTATGAATATGATTATGAACATGGTTATTATGATTATTATTATTATTACTCTTATTATTATTGTTGAAAATAGATCCGAACCAAGCGTAGCAGTGGGATTGGAAATAAAAATAAATTAAGGGTTTCATATCAAATAGCGTGTATATAAGTAATATGAACCCATGATAAACCACTACTGACTGGCAAACTGGCTCATTTAAAAGACTAATATCTTCATTAGATATGTATACATTATATCTTTCAATGTGTATTTGCATTTAACTTTTTTTGTTATGGCTCCTTCAGTTAAAACATTATATTACTTACATTGTTTTAATCGCTGCCTAAAATGGGATGAATTGGTAGCCTTTTATTTTAGACCTGATAGTAATGTGAACCTGTATGTGTCTATTTGTGTGTATATTTGTTTAGGGTTTAACTGGCAAACAGAACTCTTTTCACAGTTGGGAGTGAGAGATCTGTCTTCAAACTGATCTTTAGTGAGAGTGAGGGTGAAAGTCACGTGACCTAAAACCCTCCAATCAGAGAGAGGCATGCGGCACACTCCCTCCTGGTCCCAATGCATCATGGATCTATTGAAATAAATGGACCTTTGACTTTGAAAGTATTATTCATTTAGAGGAAGTGGATTTACAATAATCACAATGTCTTCACGTGTCTTCTAGTAGCGCCCGTCTCCATGGAGATGCTGGAATGTTGTACACTATGGCATTTCATTTATCTGGCAGTGTGGCCCGTGTTTTCGTTGCCTATAACTTGGTCGAGCTATGTCATCTGCCTTCATAAAGGTCGAGAAGGTTAATGTCACACTGTGGAACACTCTAGACAACACAAGAACATCTTCATGGAGACAAGCAGGTGGCAGATCCTCCACCAGAAAAGTTACGCAGTACACCTTTAACACGCTACAGGAAAAAGCATCATTACAAGCTCAAAAGTTCCTTTCAATTGTATATAGAGGTAAAAGACTAGACATTGTTAAAATAAATAAATCTAGCCTGGTTTAAGTGTGATAAATGCATTATTTTATTTATTACAAAAATATCAATAATATTTAACGAAAACACTGCAAAAGAAAATGTAACTGTCAACTGGACAAACGTTTAAGAGTGAATAGGTTTGGTTTGTTCCTGTCTGATGGTCACTACCTGGACATTTCAAATGAAAAACATTTATTGGTTGTTTTCTTGAGGTGAAGCCTGAACAGGAGAGGGCCGCCCGGAGAGGGCCGCCCGGAGGGGGCCGCCCGGAGAGGGCCGCCCGGAGAGGGCCGCCCGGAGAGGGCCGCCCGGAGAGAGGGGATGATCTGTGGAAGGCAGAGGGTCGTGCTGTTGCATCTCCAGAACTGGGGTTAGAATCAAACACCCCACAACAACACAACTCACTACCTCAACACAACACAACCAGAACACAGCCAGAACCTCACTGTTCAGTCCCTCCACACAGCAGAGCCAGAACACTGGGGCTGAAGACTGAAGTTATTTAAACGATTCACCAGTTGGCTGTTGGCTGCATTTTAACTGAAGTCAACTCATGATTCTATTATTTCCATCTTGAGGACATGTGCAGGACACAGCAGCAGTAGACTGAGTCTCATCTGCATTTTTTCCATTTAAATACACAATTTCAGCACTTAAGTCCGGCACATTGTAGGCTTGTTGGTTGTTTTTTTATAAAACATAGTTATTGCATGAACTTCCTCTGCAGGTGTCGTTTCCTGAGTCGGTTTGGGTCACGTCAGTTTTGGCTCAGTAGTTTTGAGAGTTTTGCCACACCCCCTTTTCAGTCAACCAATCGAACAACAGGTCCACCGAGGATTTCTTTAGTCGAAAAAAATAAAACAACTGAAACACAACTCATTCACTCCCTCACCACAGAACCGACAAAACACAGTTTCACAACAATACAAGCTGTGCTTAAAGAATGAAATTGGACTAGACGGACTTCCCTCTGTAGAAACCCGACTTCATCACTACAGGAACAAAGGCCTAACATGAGCACTCCATCCTCCTCCTGTGACTCACAAATGAATAATGCAGTGTAAAAGTAGAAAGAGTGACTAGAGGAGCTGTGTCCAACGCTCAATTCTATTTGCTTCAGAATATGAGCACAAATATAGTTTTTTTATTCAGTAGCAGTGCTGGGAGTAAGAGGTTTAAATGAATTGAATGATACGTTTTCAACTCTTGATTTCATTTAAGCCTTCTCGTCTCCACGGACAACTGAGCCTACAGTAACCGTGGCAACAGGCTGCAGTCTCCTCCACCAAAACAAGGTCTAAACAAGGTCTAAACAAGATCTACACCAGGACTAAACCAGGTCTAAACCAGGTCTAAACATTCAGGGAGGTTTAGGTCTGACTGAACCTCAGCTTTTAATTATAAACTCAAGTCTGTAGCAAAAGCCGCACTGTAAAACTAGTTAAGAGCCAGTCCAGCATTTACTGAATATGAATGTAACACTGAACTGAACCAGGAACAAAACTTGATTACCTACAGACAATTTACCTGAGTGTGCATCTGACACAAGGACAGAGGAGAATGGAAGGGCATCTGACACACAGGGATATAGGAGGTTGAGAGGGCATCTAAACCAGGACTAAACCAGGACTAAACCAGGACTAAACCAGGACTAAATCAGGACTAAATCAGGACTAAATCAGGACTAAATCAGGACTAAATCAGGACTAAATCAGGACTAAATCAGGACTAAATCAGGAGGACGCATTCAAACTTTCAAACTTGGGATTAAACTGAGACTAACCCTGATCTAAACATGGGCTGGATCTGAACTAAACCTAGACTAGACCAGGGCCAAATCAAGTCTGCATGAGGATGGACTAAAATGTGCTCAAAGTAAATGCAACCTAAATCAAAACCAGGACCAAACCAGGACCAAACCAGGACCAAACCAGGACCAAACCAGGACCAAACCAGGACCAAACCAGGACCAAACCAGGACCAAACAAGGACTAAACAAGGACTAAACCAGGAGCAAACGAAATCCATCCAGGCTTGAACCAGAACTAAACCAGGATTACATCAGGACCAGTTTCCTCTGATAGGCGTATCTGCAGAAGTTAAGGTCCGTGGGAAAGACAGTAGACTGTATAGTTATCGCCCAGATCTGGTGTGATCCTAAAACTATACAAACTACTACCTCATCCCACAGCACCCGTAGGACCCAAGCGGCGAGAGCACCCGAGACTTGAGCCACACTGGAACAGTCAAGAGTCTAATAATCCAAATTTGACCCAAAAAAAGCCAGATCTGAAAGCGGGCGGTTCTTTCATGGCGTCTCTTCACTTTACGGAGGGCATCTGAACACTTTTATCTGCAAAACAAAAAGAAATCATTAAAAACAAGTCACAGTATAGTATGTTTGCTACATTTCTAATACAGTCCTTGTCTAAACAAGGACTGTATTAGACCAGGACTAGACCAGGACTAGACCAGGACTAGACCAGGACTAGACCAGGACTAGACCAGGACTAGACCAGGACTAGACCAGGACTAGACCAGGACTAGACCAGGACTAAAATGGCTCCTGGATAGTAACTGCAACTTTATTGAAGCAGCATTACCTGAGTGATTAGAGCGTTTGTCCACAGCATAGATACTACCTGTTGTGTCCTTGGGCAAGACACTCCACCCACTTTGCTAATGTTTGAATGTGGTGAGCGGGGGAGTGGTGGAGGTTGACAGAGGCTGGTGGCACAGATTGGCAGTCTCACTTGTCAGTCTGCTCCAGGGCAGCTGTGACTACCGCCTACTTGTGTATCAAACCATGAGATTCCAGAGCCACTCAGAGCAGCGCCTGGAAAAGTGCTAGACAGGACGAGACTGATGGATTTAGATAGTTATTATGGTTTGATCTAACGCAGGACAAAAGCAGGACTAAAGCAGGACTAAAGCAGGACTAAAGCAGGACTAAAGCAGGACTAAAGCAGGACTAAAGCAGGACTAAAGCAGGACTAAAGCACATCTACAGCAGGACTAAAGCAGGACTAAAGCAGGACTAAAGCAGGACTAAAGCAGGACTAAAGCAGGACTAAAGCAGGACTAAAGCAGGACTAAAGCACATCTACAGCAGGACTAAAGCAGGACTAAAGCACATCTACAGCAGGACTAAAGCAGGTCTAAAGCAGGTCTAAAGCAGGACTAAGGCAGGACTAAAGCAGGAATAAAGCACATCTACAGCAGGACTAAAGCAGGACTAAAGCAGGACTAAAGCAGGACTAAAGCAGGACTAAAGCAGGACTAAAGCAGGAATAAAGCACATCTACAGCAGGACTAAAGCAGGACTAAAGCACATCTACAGCAGGACTAAAGCAGGTCTAAAGCAGGACTAAAGCAGGACTAAAGCAGGTCTAAGGCAGGTCTAAGGCAGGACTAAAGCAGGTCTAAGACAGGACTAAAGCAGGACTAAAGAAGGACTAAAGAAGGACTAAAGCAGGTCTAAGGCAGGACTAAAGCAGGTCTAAGGCAGGACTAAAGCAGGTCTAAGGCAGGACTATTTCCCATCTACAGGCTGCAACTTCATCATGCAATCATACAGGCCTAAACCAGGTCTTAATGAGGATAAGCACACCAACAAACACCAAAACATGGCTCAAACCGGACTAAACCACAACTATATAGTTATACTAAACCAGGACTGACTGATTTCTACTCCATTTACCAGGGCTAATCCAGGTCAAGGACACCAAAACGGGCCTTAACCAAGACTTAACTATATAGTTATAAAGCAGGACGAAACCAAAAAATAAGTTTAAACTAAACCAGGTCTAAACTGCTCTGATTTCTGCTCCATTTCAGTCCTCGGCCTTTGCGCACATCTTTAACCACCTAAGCAGCCCAATTCTAAATTTAATCACAAACCTAATCCCAAAACTTGTATTTCCTCCTAAAAAAAAACAACAACCCTACATCCTCTGTGTGTGTCCAAATAATTTCCCAACCTTAATCGCCTCTCCAGCCCCTCTTGGACCTCCACTAGCCCAGAATGTGCCCAGGCTAGCCCGCTGTCAGCTAGCACCACTGGCGCCCGCCTCCTTCTCCGCACGCATCCACGTACGCGCGGCATTTGCCCCGGACTCTAGCTACGTTTATTTCTCCTTTAGCTTTAAATGTGTTGCACAAATGCTCGGAAACCTGTACCGTGTTGTGTGAAGTCCGGGTGGCGGCAGCAGTCTCCTCGCCGTGTTTCCTTTAGCAGGACTCGTTGGTACTGGAGCGGATGGCATGCGTAACACGTGCGTAATATCTCGAGATTTCCTGAGGAGCGCGCCCCCCAAACGAGACTTCAAGAATTTGGGAGGGGGAAAAACTCACTGTGATTGAACGAGCATGATGACAGTCTGAAAATGTGAGTATTTGATGAATTAGATATATTAAGACAAAATGGTGTGTCTTTGTCTTAAATGGAAGAAAAGCCAAAATTATGTTTTATTATTATTATTAAAAAAAAAAAAAACACATCTCCTAAAGTCAAATCCACTAATGTTTCTATCAAATAACAATGTTAATTCTTCAGCTGCACTTATCCAACCACACAACATCAGGGAGGGCATCTGACACACTGGGATACAGAGGGACGGGAGGGCATCTGACACACTGGGATACAGAGGGACGGGAGGGCATCTGACACACTGGGATACAGAGGGACGGGAGGGCATCTGACACACTGGGATACAGAGGGACGGGAGGGCATCTGACACACTGGGATACAGGAGGACGGGAGGGCATCTGACACACTGGGATACAGAGGGACGGGAGGGCATCTGACACACTGGGATACAGAGGGACGGGAGGGCATCTGACACACAGGGATACAGGAGGATGGGAGGGCATCTGACACACTGGGATACAGAGGGACGGGAGGGCATCTGACACACAGGGATACAGGAGGACGGGAGGGCATCTGACACACTGGGATACAGAGGGACGGGAGGGCATCTGACACACTGGGATACAGAGGGACAGGAGGGCATCTGACACACAGGGATACAGGAGGATGGGAGGGCATCTGACACACTGGGATACAGGAGGATGGGAGGGCATCTGACACACTGGGATACAGAGAGACGGGAGGGCATCTGACACACTGGGATACAGAGGGACGGGAGGGCATCTGACACACTGGGATACAGGAGGATGGGAGGGCATCTGACACACACACAGAACCAAACTTTCTCATTTCATTTAGTTTCTCCAGTGACAGAACTTTAAAGATGCACCATTTAACTTTCCCTCGTCTCCATGGAGATATAAGAGTAGAAATGCCACACTGTGGAACATACCAGACACACACACAAATATCTGTGGAAAAGCAGAAAAGTTACATCATGCACCTTTACACAATCATATTGTGGAACAGGACTTCTGATGGGACCTGTACATTAGGTCCGTTCCCTGAGGATGTGATGCTAACTGTGGGCACAGCTCTGTCTGTGATGCTAACTGTGGGCACAGCTCTGTCCGTGATGCTAACTGTGGGCACAGCTCTGTCCGTGATGCTAACTGTGGGCACAGCTCTGTCCGTGATGCTAACTGTGGGCACAGCTCTGTCCGTGATGCTAACTGTGGGCACAGCTCTGTCTGTGATGCTAACTGTGGGCACAGCTGTCTGTGATGCTAACTGTGGGCACAGCTCTATCTGTGATGCTAACTGTGGGCACAGCTCTATCTGTGATGCTAACTGTGGGCACAGCTCTGTCTGTGATGCTAACTGTGGGCACAGCTCTGTCTGTGATGCTAACTGTGGGCACAGCTCTGTCCGTGATGCTAACTGTGGGCACAGCTCTGTCCGTGATGCTAACTGTGGGCACAGCTCTGTCCGTGATGCTAACTGTGGGCACAGCTCTGTCCGTGATGCTAACTGTGGGCACAGCTCTGTCCGTGATGCTAACTGTGGGCACAGCTCTGTCCGTGATGCTAACTGTGGGCACAGCTCTGTCTGTGATGCTAACTGTGGGCACAGCTCTGTCTGTGATGCTAACTGTGGGCACAGCTCTGTCTGTGATGCTAACTGTGGGCACAGCTCTGTCTGTGATGCTAACTGTGGGCACAGCTCTGTCTGTGATGCTAACTGTGGGCACAGCTCTGTCTGTGATGCTAACTGTGGGCACAGCTCTGTCTGTGATGCTAACTGTGGGCACAGCTCTGTCTGTGATGCTAACTGTGGGCACAGCTCTGTCTGTGATGCTAACTGTGGGCACAGCTCTGTCTGTGATGCTAACTGTGGGCACAGCTCTGTCCGTGATGCTAACTGTGGGCACAGCTCTGTCTGTGATGCTAACTGTGGGCACAGCTCTGTCTGTGATGCTAACTGTGGGCACAGCTCTGTCTGAGGCTTTAATCTGACTTTTACAGTCTGTCCAGAATGACTTTGTTGGAACTACAACAGGTGAACTGATGTTTAAATAGTTTTTTTGTCTCGAGTTTTCAGACGATCTTAAAACTTTTTAGACGTTTTTAGACTCTGGTAACTGATGATCATTCCACCATACACATACATGTAGAACACCCCAAGTCTGAGGTCACTGCAAAGCATCAATAAAAAACAAAACCAGGCGTTGTTTTTTTTACTAAAAGAATAAATTTTATTTCAGCACTGTAAGTCATTTCCCACCAGTACAAACTTGACTGCCATCTTGACTCTCTCTTGGCGTTTGTCCCTCTGCGTTATCAGACCACCGACAACCAGACAAATAAAAAAAAAAAAAAGCCTTCCAAGTCTTTCCACAACTGTCTGGTGCTTCCATAATGCTAAACAATGATGACAAATGATACCAACTGGAATTAAACAGCAAGAATGAAGATAATTATTCTAGTACAATATAATTAGGGTATCTTAATCTTTATGCTGCACAGATAGTTTGGGGCGGGTTTAGGTACATATATATTGGTACAAACGATGAAACGCAGGCATTATTGAACCTTATACATGGGTGGATTTAGACTTAAAATAGTTGTTGAAGTGGGGGAGGGGCAGTGGCAGTTCTAGAGCAGTCAGACAAGAGAAGGGCAAAGAGCTGTTTAAGTCCATTTACACATATTTAAGATACAACACAATTTTGATGTCATTTCCTCATACATTCTTAAAGAGGGGGTATTCAGAGCAGTCAGTGTTTGTGCAGTTTTCTGTCATGTTTTTGTGTATTTACGGAGAACTGTCGTGTGGGAGCCTGGGGGGGACGGTCTTATGGGTGGAGCCTCGTATCTTACTGCTAACCATAAGGAGGGTTCAAATAGAGAGAGATCGCTAAATTACGCAAACAGTGATGACATCTAAAACCTGTTCAGGCTCGTTTTTGATGAAGGAACGACGTTATAACTGAACTAAAATTTATCTTGCATAATACCCCCTCTTTAATAAATGTGGAAATCAAAAATATGAGATTAACGGTTGATTAACTTGTTTTTATCACTTAAAATTAGAAATGGATTAGAAAAGGAGTTAAGAATTTACATTTTTTTGGTCTGCTAAAATGTATGTCAATTGTAAAAATACTTTTCCACAGTAATTGTGATACGATTTAACATTGCAACATTCCCAGATAGAACAGAAACCCAAATTCCCAAACAACGGTCTGTCCCACAAAATGAGAACTGAATTTTCCACTTTTCATATTTATCCGATTTGAAGTTTTCTGAAAATGTTTATTTTCAACACAATTATTGAATTATTTGAATTTGATAATGCAATGAAAACAAAATGTCAACAGTATATTAACAATACATTAGCTATGTAATTGCTTAATAAAATTACCAAAATTCATTTAAAAACAGAAGGAAAGGAGTTTGAACAAAATTAGAATGGATTTTCAGTCAGTCAATAACACAAAAAATTGTGTTTACATTATAAAATTTAAGATGGAGGGCAGCGGAATATCCCAGTAATATTCACAATTCAAATAGAAAAGATCTAAAGTCAAAACAGTTAAGAAAATAGACAAAATGTTGAACTTTGCGCCAGTTTTCGTTTCATGTGAATAGGCCCAGAAATGACAGAGACATGAACCACAAACCAGGTTAAACAAATCTGCATCGGACAGTTCCACAGCAAACTGCACATGAGGATTCTCCGCTGCTCTCCACCTCAATTTAAAGGTCCAATAGTGCACTGAACTGACTCTAGAATGTGGTTTCCTCCTCAAAAACACACCCGGAGCGGTGTTTTGTTCCATTCACACATTTAAGTGACCCCTTTATTACGAGTCTGTCATCTCCAAAGCTCAAAATGCCGAGTGTTTTCTGTTTGAGAGAAGAACTCGGCCCGAACGTGTGAACGAAACAAACTCCAGGTACGTTTCTGATGAGAAGCATTAGAACACGGATCAGAAAATAGCGCAATATGGGCCCTTTAAACAACTCCCAAATGTTAGAATTCAATTTGAACACAATTACACTCAAGTGAAATCTTTTTGAACTTAACGTCCCATTGTCCCTGTCCCGTCTGAGACTCGTTAATACCACAAAACTCTTCTCTTCTGATAACCTCACTGAACCTTGTGCTGTCTTTTACAGTTAAATCACACGTGAAAAGGCGTCGCTTCAGGGCAATACCAAAGGGAATATATAAGATTTAAAAGGGGTTTCATTGAATTCTAAATATACTTTGGTTCTCAATGTTCAAGAATAATGTTCGTTTAGCTTTGTGCAAGGGTGCAGATTACAGCTTAGATCATAACATTTCTTTTTGGGGTTATTTTTGAAACATAGTGCAGACAACCATTTTAAAGGTGCAGTATGGAACTTCTCCGGTCGCGGGTCCACTGCCACTTGCTGCCTTCATATAGTAGTTGTTATTTGCCGGGAATGCTCCACAGTAAGGCATTAAAACGGATCTATACTCATGGACACGGTGAGCATCAGGGACTGGATAAAAAAGCCGACTGAGAGAGAGTGGCGTCACGCAGTCAAATGAAGCTCATCGAGGCTGGTTATAGTGGCAAAGTTCCATATTTGGAATTCTGACTGTATACATCATAGTAACCAAAGTACTTCCTGCCTGCACCGTGGGTTTATGGTCTACCCTTAAGTTACGCGTCAGATCAGTGGACGATCAGTCAACATTAATAATTTGTTTTTCCAATGTCATTTTTTTTTAGCAATAAAACTAAATAAATGCAAAAAAACAAAAAAACAAAACAGCTTGCCATACTGTGGAACATACCAGGCAAAGAAACATCTCCATAGATACAAAAAGCATTGGACATGACCAGAAAAATGACACAGTGCAGCTTTAAATAAAAACGGGCAATATACTTACTATACTTTACTACATTACAAGTGGTGAAGTGGTCTAAGGATGCCATATAAAATACAGGTAAGGAAAATTGCAATCATAACAGTTGAAATCTCTAGGTTGGCTAAGCGCATTTCAGTACTAGGTTAACTGAAGCAATGGTAGGATTAGAATAGATGTAGTAACATTAAAATAGTAAGAAAAACACATTTGCACAATTGAATAAAACAGTTTGATTTTTTTTTTTTCAACTTTTTCTTTTGAGACTGGCTAGATACATACAGAAACGGATTATCCACGTTAATATAAGTTTACTGTTAATTGGGGGGTGGGGGCGGGGCAGCCCAGAGAAAGAGAAAGGGGTGGCCAAAAGAAATGGTTTTAGAGCTAAGAGGAGGGGGAGGAGCTTGAGTGTTTAATATATGAATGTGATTTTGAAGCTTACAGAGGTGGACAATGTTATACCGATCCAGTTTTGTGTGTGCGCGGTTTGGATAAAGGTCCAGTATTATGCAGTGCACAGGCGGGCTTCATTTAAGAGAAGTGTGCAAAACTAACTTCCGATTTCTAACGGTCTCTCTTCATCATCAGTTTACCACTCAAATTTGTGTGTCGAGTATAAATATTATGCGCGTTTAAGAAATCCTGCTTTCGTTCTGCATTTGAGACTCGAGATAATCACAAAACGCGCTTTTATTCAGTATCTAAACCTGACAGAAGAGCCGGTGGTCAGAGGGGCCCATGGCACAGATCATCAGCCTGGCTTCCGTCGGTCTACCCCAGGGCAGCTGTGGCGACAACATTAGCCCACCATTACTGTGTGGAGTGAAGGAACAACGCACGTGAGCACCTGGGGTTCCCATTTTGACCCAGTGCATTCTTCTCACTAGGGTTTGCCTCAGGACATGTTTAATGCTCCGCCCACTGACGCACTTTGACTAATGCCGTTTTCAATTACACTCAAAATACAGATGTTTCTTGACAAAGTTTGTTGGCATTTGTTGTTAAGCCTTTAAACAGATTTGAAGAACACAAGAGGACCACTTCTAGATCACCACCTACTGATGTCACAAGGTGGATCATGGTGTTTTGGCTCCGAGCGCAAGAGACTTAACGTGCAAGATAATGATGAAAGCAGAATGAACATGAACGAAACCTTTTTGTTGATAAGGAAAGAGCCTTAGAACATTCTGCATAATGCCGGACCTTTAATATTGCGTGCGGTTTATGGATTTTCAGGAAAACAACAGACTACGGGACAGATGGGCTGGGTGATAGAAAGTGTCGAAGAGTAGCAGGGGGCGGGTGCAGTATACGAAGCATAAAAATCACCAATAATAAAACTATTGAACTAAATCAGACGAGGACGAAAGCCGGACACTACATCTCCAATCATGTTGAATTTTCCCATGTCTAACTACGGCGTTAACTCAGGGTTAAAACATCAATGTGATAATGTGACGTGTGCTGTGTTCAATGTATGTAGGAATTTTCAATGTCCATGCAAAAGTTGTGGGATTCTGTTTGTTGTTTAGTCAGTAGAATATGTTACCAAATGATCTTTAATGGACAACCACTCCACTAGAACGAACTATCACGAAAGCAGTGACGCAGTTGGTAACATAACTGGTTTCTCCTGTGTAATGTGAATGTGTGTGTGTGTTTAGTATGGCAAGCCGATCACGAGTGGGAATCACCGTGTTGCTGATTTCACTCAAACTTGCCACAGAAAATAGCCTAACAATGTACTGCAGAGATACAAGTTTGTACTAATCTGATGTCATAAGCTGAACTTTGTTAAGTATGACGTCACTAAAGGTCTAGACTTGTTTTTCAGCCAGTGGTGGTGGATTCTCTAGCCTATTTTCGTGTTTCGGTCGTGTTAATAATCCTGGTGCTGTCTGCTTCAACAGCACCTAAAACATGTGAAGAGCCGCGCGGGCAAAAGAACCTAAAGTCATTTTGGTGTTTTGAGTCTGGGCCAGAGCCTGAGCAGAGCTGCACTGGGCGTTCTGTATAAACCACTGTACACTCAGAGCACTTCGGTCTGAGCCGGGTTCGTCATGGTGATAAACGCAGTCGACGCGTTAAGAGTAAGGTGCTTCTGTCGACCGTTGACAACCCGTCCTGAGTTTTACACAGCGCCTCCTGTGGTCAGTCTCCTGCTCTGCGCTGGCAACGGTGAAACCTCTAATGGTTAGAATACTCTTATGTGTCAGATATAGATATAGATATATTTTTGGGGCGTCTGTCATTGTCTACAAACATAAGTGCTATAATAACGCGTTGTAGTTCTGTCCCTGCCTGGGCCTGTCGGCGGAGGTGTAGGGAAGTGCTTGTCAGCTCCTTCAGAGCCATGGGGCTTTGCTGCCGCGCCCCTGTGTAAGACTATTGGCTCATCGGCCAATCAAATCGACTTTGGACATTTCAGAGATCTGAGATCTGTTCTACCTCCCAGCAGGGGGAGTCTTTTAGCGTTGTATTAAGTCATGTAAAGAGGAGGGCCTCTGCCTGGCAGGGCCACACTCTCCATTCAAGTCCATTTCTGTTTCTCTTTTTGGCCTGAACCGAAGGTGCCTCAGAGTTTCACTGGTCGGGGGTGCTCCAGTGTGGCTAAGATTTTAAAACAAAGTGCTTCTCCTGAACCACTCTGTTCACATTCGGACGTCTCATAGAATCTAGCGGTGGATCTATGTCATATTTAGGGAGGAGCGTTTAATTCATTTAAATATAACACAAGTGCTTCTGTTGAGATGATACAATCAAAGCTTTGGGGGGAATGGGGTATAATGCACTTTGAGGAGCGGGGCATTCTCTTGCATACAGGCCTAAGGTGCATAAGGGTTTCTGAGCACAGCAAAGGTCCAGGCTATGCTACATAGGTCAGAGTGAGTTAGCAGACCAACATGCTAACACCACAACTCGCTGCTCCAGAACCAATTCAAAGGACTGCTCCATGCACACATGCATCTAAGACAGGGAGGGACACTGCACTAGTTCTGCCTAGTTCTATTCAAATGATTTCAGAATCTACTTTTAAAACCAATTTTAAAACTAAAGTGTTCAGAATGCTCCGGCTATGGTAATGAGGCTGACCAGGCCGAGAGCTGTAACCACCATCCTGCCTGTCTTTGCTGTGCAGAGATTCAACAGGGCTCAAATCAAACCATCCAAACTAAAGGGGACAGCTTATCGTGTTTAAGGGGGTGGGGCTCTGTGAGGGGGCGGGGCTTGCTAAAAGGGCGGGGCGCTTACAGACCAACAGAACGGAAAATCACATGGAAACTCAAAGGCGCTCGCTGCAATAGCGCTAACGTAAAGCAGACAGTTTCTGCTTCAGGTTAGCGCACAGAGAGGGCAGGGCTATCACGGGGAGGGCGGGGCTACAACAGTGGGGGTGGGGCTAAAACAGGAAGGCAGTCGGACTGTCAGACTTCACTCCTCTTTCTGCAACACTTCATCTGACGCACAGTCTTCAAGGCAACACGCGGCCTCCTCTGATTGGTTGTCTCTGCTGGCTAAGGCACATGGGATTGGCTGGGCCAGAGACGCCAGGTCCAGGGACTGGCCAATGGCAGTGGCCGAACTGCCGTTTAGCTGCGACACGGCATCTGGCACTGAGCCCGCCTCCTCCTGTGGACTGGAGGGAGGAGAGGTCTGTGGAGAGAGAGGGAGAGAGGGGGGGAGAGAGGGAGATGGATAGAGGGGGGAGAGGGATAGAGGAGGGGAGAAAGGGATAGAGGGGGGAAAGAGGGAGCGGGATAGCGGGGGGAGAGAGGGATAGAGGAGGGGAGAGGGATGGGGGTAGCGGGATAGAGGGGAAGAGAGAAGGATAAAGGGAGGAGAGAGGGATGGGGAGAGGGATAGAGGGGGGAGAGAGGGATAGAAGGGGGAGAGAGAAGAAGGATAGAGGGAGGAGAGAGGGATGGGGAGAGGGATAGAGGGGGGAGAGAGGGATAGAAGGGGGAGAGAGAAGAAGGATAGAGGGAGGAGAGAGGGATGGGGAGAGGGATAGAGGGGGGAGAGAGGGACAGAGGGGGGAGAGAGAAGAAGGATAGAGGGATGACAGAGGGATGGGGGAGAGGGAGAAGAATAGAGGGGGGAGGAGAGGGATAGAGGGGGAAGAGAGGGACAGAGGGAGAAGAGAGGGAGAGGGATAGAGGGGGGAGAGAGAGAGAGGAATAGAGGGGGAGAAAGGGATAGAGGGGAGAGAGAGGGAGAGAGGGGAGAGAGACAATAAAGAGGACAGAAGAGAGACAAGGAGAGAGGAATAGGGGACAAGGAGAGGGGAAGAGCAGAAAGACAAAAAGAAAGAGGGGATGGGGGATATAGAGGGAAGAGAGAGAAAGAAAGGGAGGAAAAGAGGAAGGGAGGAGAGAGATGGGGAAGTGAGTGAGGGGAGAAAGGGAAGAGCAGAGGCAAAGTAGGAGGGAGAAAAAGAGTGATGAGAGAGAGAAAAGGGAGAGGGAGGGAGGAAAGAAAGAAAAGGAAGAGGAATGAAGATGAAGGTAAAAGGGATAAAAGAAGAGAAAGAGAAGGGGAGGAAGGAAGGAAAACGGAAAGAGGATGAGAGGGATGAGGACAGAGAGAGGAAAGCGGGAGAGAGAAGAAAGAGGAGAAAGCAGCAGAGGGGACCGGCGAGGAGGAGTGAAAGTGGAAGGGAGAAGAGAGGGAATAAGCAGAAGGAGAGGAGGAGAGAAAAGCATGATCACACGCACGATGAAACAGTGGCCCTCATGTCCCAAACAGTTGGTGTCTCCACACTCTGTACCTGGGCTCTGTTGGCAGTGGCCTTCTTCCCTCCTCTCATTTTAGCTGGAATTTCTTTGCCTCTTCTGTTTGAAAAAAATATTCACATTGAGAAAGGCAACGAGAACAGTTACTTTAAAAGGTGCAATCTGGAACTTTTCTGATTGGAGGAATGTTCCACAGCGTAGCACTGAACTATACATTTCAATGGCAAGCAAGCAGGTAAAAACCACAGGTCAGATCTGTGGAGAGGTCACCCCGCTCGCAGAGAGAATTCATGTATTTTTGAGCATTAACAGGTTTCATTTATAAAATCAAAATGATATGAAATTAAGGTCCTACTGCGGAACATTCCAGACAAAGCTATATTATCTGCACAGAGCCAAGCAGGGTGCAGGCTCTCGACCAGTAAAGTCCCACCGTGCACTTGGACTGGGCCTGTCACGATAACACATTAGGAAGTACAGTGATCCCTCGCTATATCGCGCTTCACCTATCGCGGCTTCGCGGAATTTTTTACAGTGCTTTTTTTTTTTACAGTGAATCTGTATCTTGTTGATAAAGAAGAGGAGGAAGGACTAAAGAAGAGGAGGAAGGACTAAAGAAGAGGAGGAAGGACTAAAGAAGAGGAGGAAGGACTAAAGAAGAGGAGGAAGGACTAAAGAAGAGGAGGAAGGACTAAAGAAGAGGAGGAAGGACTAAAGAAGAGGAGGAAGGACTAAAGAAGAGGAGGAAGGACTAACACTTGGTCGCTACAGCACAGCGGAGTCAGGACGAAGAGGCGCAGCTGGAGGGACTGTGAAATACGCAAGTGACAATGTTTCCTCCCTTCTATTCATTACTATATAAAAAATATAGTTTTACAACACCGTTCTTTAAACTATTATAGTTATTTGTAAGAAAATGTTAATATTTCTATTTCTTAAACACATTTTGGGCCTGAAAAGAGGTTTTATTTTTTGTTTCATTCTGCAGTAAAGTATTGCATTGTAAAATAACAGTAAAAAATAAAGCTGATACTTCGCAGATTTCACCTATCGCGGGTTATTTTTGGAACATATCCCCCGCGATAAACGAGGGATCACTGTACAGTATATTACTGAAGATAATAGATACGATAAACAATAATCCAAAACTAATTTATGCCACCGACACAAAAACTTTAAAGGACATATATTAGGTTATTTTCTAATCTCTGTTCTAATGTTGTTTCCTCATCATCATCTTTTTAGGTGAAAACACTATTTTCCACCTCGTGATGTCATGTGGTGATACAGGAATCGCTTCACTGTGGTTTTTAAACTCCACACACCCACACCTAGAATCATTTGGATCATTGCAGCCCTGGAATTGACAATCTCTGGTGTACAAAAAATAAAAGGAGCATTTCACCCGAAAACTACCACTGCATGACATCATAAGGTGGAACAGGGCATTTCTGTGGCTTGGAGATGAAGACAGAATAATAATGCAGGATTACTCACGCATGTGTGAACGAAATAAAACACAACTCCAGGTTTGTTTTTGATGAGATAACAACATCACAAGAGTTAATTCTGCACAATATAGGACGTTTACAGTAGAATTATCCAATAGTGCAATATTCTTAATGAACAGGAGCTAATAAATACAAATAAGTGGTTTATTCAACCCTCTACGGCTTAAATCTTATCATAGTACAGAAAAATAAGACTAGTACAGAGAAAAAATACCCATGATAAATACTGATCCCCAAAAATACTAGTTCCATTGAAAGTATGGAACAATAAGTGGAGCGTAATCATCGTGACAGGCCTACACTAGCCCCAGGTCAAACGGGTTAGGTTAGCGTCTGGACTGACATTAGAGGCATAGGCTCTTACCCTCTCCCTGCTCCCACTGACACCACCTGCATGTTCATGTTGAAGCCTCGGCCGCGCACTGGTTTGTTCCCAGCCCACTGGCCCACCACCATCCCCGCGATCTCCAGCTTACCGCCCTGAGGAGGGATGGACTGGAGGCCTATGAGACACAACAGGGACGTATGAACAAAACAGCAAAGACATACACTACCAGGCAAAAGTCTGGACACACCCTCTCACTGTTATTTATTTTATTTTTTACTACTTTCTACATTTTAGATGCTTCATAAGTCTTCCGTATATAAGATATATGGATATAATTATGTAGCAAAGAAAAAAGGTAAATAATCTAGTAAATATTTTTTGACCAAGCAAAGGGTGGCTACTTTGAGGATTTGAAAACATGTTTAAAAAAATGTAGTTACTTTTTTTTCCTCCCAAATTCTACATATCTAATTTAATATATTTGATGTATATAAAATGTAAAAAATAGGAAAAATAAAAGAAAAAATTTGATGACATTTTATGTCTAAACTTTTGCCTGGCAGTGAACGAAAAGTGATGTTAAAAGGCACCTTTATGTGTATGTAATAATTATATGTTATATATTATATTAGTTCTATGTTATATTATGGTATTCTCTTATTACGGTACATTATCCATCCATCTTCTCCCGCTTAATCCGGCTGGGTCCTCATAGCACCTGACCCCCTATGAACCTACAGTACATTATTCCAAAAAACAAAACAAAAACCTAGGCATATTCTAGCTTCTATGAAGCAGTCAAAGCTCTCTCAAGGTTCCAGTCCAGAAGTAGATTTCCCATTCATTTTTCACATAGCATGAAAAATTAAACTATTAAGATTAAAGGGACAGTGGAGGCTAAACAGCTATGTGGTAATTAATGCTTGTTTTCAGACCGCTAAAATGTTTAAAACCCGACCAGGACGCATACCAGATCATTCACATAAACTGGTTTAATAAGCGGTTTATAAACTTTCACAAACATTTCAATGAAATTATGGGTGGTTATTAGTTAGCACACACCCAATTAGCTCCCAGCAAGTGTTTTCCCCCAGTAACTTTTTTCAATACTGTAAAACGTTTTTCCCAGTATAAAGGAAACAGATGAGCCCTCCAGAGCGAGAGAGCGCGCCGTACCTGGGAAGGCTCTTGGTCTGTGCTGGGCAGGGTGGTGTGGGTGGTGTGGGTGGTGATGGGGAGGCATGCCCATGGGCCGTGGGGGGTACAGAGGGGGAATGGGGTAGAAAGGGGGCACCATGGAGGGGGGCAGGAAGGCAGGAGGGGGTAGAGGAGGGGGAGGAGGGGGAGGCCGTGACAGGTTTATGCCCTCAAGGATCGCCTGGCGCATCTTCTCCACTTTGGACACCAGCTCCTCCTGAGAAACAAGAACAGGAATTATTCTAACAATGTCATACTCCACTGTAGTTGTCTTGTCCTGTGGGAGCATGGGTGATGTAGGCTTATGGGCAGAGCACTGCACAGAATCTTACAGTTAACCGTAAGGAGGCTTTAAACACAGCGCAGGAGTGATCAGTAAATGACTCAAGCATGCTTGTGTGACATCTAAAACTTTCAGGCACGTTTTTAATAAGGGAACAACTTTATAACATGGTAGAAAGCTCTGCTGCAAAATGTCAAAGAAAAGCACCCCCTCTTTAACCATAGCCACTACTTGCCTGACCTTAACCTAAACCATAACCTTAACCTATTTCACCTCAAACCCAACTTTAAACCATGCTGTGGATCTAATAATAAAGGATATATGTCATGGACCTGATTTTTGACCCCATAAGAGGCGGGTCCCCATAATGAGATAACTGACAACCTTTTTTTTTTTTTTAGATTTTCAGTCCTAAATTTGATTTGATCATGATTTGTGTAGGGCTGTAATGATTAGTCGACTAAATAGATTAGAAAAATGCATTGATTATTATTTTTTTGCCTCGATGCTTTATTTTTATTTTCATACGCTCGGCGATGGTCGGCCGTAACCTTCTGCGGTAGAGGTAAAGTTTCTGCACGACCACTGCACTTCACTGTACACAAAACAGTGCGGTGCCCATGGATGTGTAATAAGAGCGTACACCTCATCTCCTCCGGCACGGATCGTGTGGATCATGTCTTCTCGCGTGCGCTGCGTGGACCGCGCTTCCTCCTGTGCGCCTCTAAGCCAGAACTAACACCAGGACCAAAACCAGGACTAAGACAGGTCTAAACCAGGTCTAAACCATGTGTAAACCAGATCTAAAAAAAAGGACTAATCCAGGTCTAAAACCAAACGAGAATTAGCAGGAGTTGGTTGCTACATTCATGTAGTTTTAAAAATCATGACAATATCAATAATCCAAAGTATTCAGATTACGTTACTCACTTTAAGTAATTTAATGGATTATGTTACAAACTATATTTTGGGCTATGTAATCTGTAATCTGTAGGGGAACATTTTAAAAGTCACCTTCTCAACACTGATGCTCCAACATCTAAACAGAACCGTACATTACATCAAGTGGAAAAGAAACCGTGAGGTGAGTCGACCTGAGCCCAGCGATAATTAAGTTTTTCATGTCCAAAACACGTGGATCTGTCAGTGCAGGTGGTGTGGACTTAACATGTGCAAAGTAGACGCAACAATAACAAACGATTACTCGATTATTCAAACAAAATAATCGACAGAATAATCGATGACTGTAATAATCGATAGCTGCAGCCCTAGATTTGTGTGCACCTAACATCTTTAAAGTGCTTTACAGTGAGGCTGACCAAGAGAAGCTGCATTATACAGATGCACTGAAACACCATAGAGTCATCTAAACTTGTCCCTTGTGGCCGCACCGGCTCGTCAAAACCTGATCCTGTCAGATCTCAGAAGCTCAGCAGGGCCGGGCCTGGTTAGTACTTGGATGGGAGACACTGGGAATTCCAGGTGCCACAAGTGGGGCCCCTGTCACAAAAACTGTTGTTGTGCCCATAGACAAGCCACTTCACCCACATTGCTTAGTATTAAAGTGGTGTGTATGTGAGTGATGGTGGTGGTCAGAGGGGCCGATGGTGTCGACTGGCAGCCTTGCTTCCGTCGGTCTGCCCGAGGGCAACTGTGGCTACAATAGTGGCTTACACCACTGAGTGTGGAATGAATAATGAACTGTAAAGTACTTTGGATATCTTGAAAGGCACTATATAAATGCAATTGATTAACTAACCAACCTGATTAGCAACATTATGTCAGATCAGCATTGGATTTAGCCGTGTTTTAATTACCCACCTCTATACACATTTTCCATGTTTGTCTAATGTTTGTGAGGCAAGGCTGCTTTTCCTGTACATGTCTTTTGGTGTTTTAAAACACACTTTATTTTACTATTTTTACAAAACTACAAATGTTTTAGTTGTTTCCTTCTCATTTACTCTCTCAAAGTTGTATTTGGAGTAATTTATGCATGCACAGCGCACGCTCACTGATGCTACTTACTCCATTCTCCAATTCTCTTTTCTTAATTGTAGGATTCAACTAGGGGTGTGTTCAAAAAATCGATACGGGGATACATCGTCGTGGGCCTCTTGGCGATACACGTATCGATACGGAGGCGTCAGTATCGATATTTTACATGCAACAAGTTATTTATCAAGCTTCAGCAAACTGCGTCTGATAAGTGATCCTTGCAATGCGCATTTCGTATTGTCAGAGGCAGCATTCCTTCTGCACTACAGCCTTGTTAAGGCCATATCTTAAGTTTACTTTCATCAAAGGAGCTGCATGTCAGCATACAGCCTTGTTAAGCCATGTTTACATTACTTAACACCCACCTGCCCGCCGGCGGGCGATTACACAACATTAACAAGAGCTCCGCCAGCGGGGCAAAATACGCCCGTACTTTGAATTATTGTATATAGAATTAAGTTAGAATTTGTCAAACCTAGTTAAAGATGAATTGTTGGTGCAGTTTGGAAGTTTGACATTTCTAGGTGAGACGGTTGTCGAGTTAGAGCGCGGACAAGAAATTGTCCACAGACAGACGGACAGACGGACAGACGGATAATCAATAGGGAAATCTGGCTCTTGCAGTAGGAGTATGAGTATGACATCATCACATTCTAGAATCGGAATTCCACCAATCAGATCGCAGCAACAGAACTTAAAGACACTACAAAGCTTTGATGTGTCAAAGCTCAAAGAAGCAGAGAATGTGGGTTGTTCTCGCTTTCAGCAGCAGAACATTTGAGAAGAGAGTTCAGATCTACGGCAGGTAACATAAAAGGACAGAGATGGAAGATAAAGACAGAGATGGAAACGATCACAGTTAGCAAGAGAGACAGACATGTCTCTGTGCAAAGATATCCATTTTCAAATACAAAACCAAACATGAACACTGTGTTCGAGGAATTGAGGAGGGAGCAGAAGTTGTGCGATGCTTTGCTCAACGTGGCCGGCGTGCAATTCCCAGCACACAAACTGGTTCTGTGTAGCTGCAGCACATACTTTAAAAGCCTCTTCACTGACAGGTCCAGCCCTGACTGCCAGGTGTTTGAGATCTCTCCAATGTGTCAGCTGATATCATGAAGATTATCCTGGACTACTGCTACACCGGGTGGTGCACATCACCCAGGAAAACCTCCAGGAGCTCTTTATAGCTGCTGACTACTTAGATGTGAGCGGCATTACCGAAGTCTGCTGTCAGGTCATGAAGGAGCAAATGTCCCCCAGTAACTGCATCACTGTATGGGGTATCTCAAACAAGTACTACTACCCCAGCTGAGGAAACAAGCCTTCTTATACGTCCCTGAAGCATTTCGAAGAGGTGGTGACCAGCTCTGAAGAGTTCTTCCAGCTCTCCAGCGAAGACCTGTGTTCAGTCATTGATGATGATCGGCTGAACGTGAAGGAGGAGACCACCGTGTTAGTGGCAGTCATCAGATGGATTGCACATGCTCCTGAGGAAAGGAACCACTACTTGGCCGACCTTCTACTAAAAGTCCGTCTGGGTCTGATCCCTGTTGATTACTTCACTCAGTGCATGATTAGATATAACCTGTCCCACTACATTCATAACTGGAAGATTGTGGAGGAGAAGATCATAAAGGTGATGTTGGATGAAAGAGCTAGGAGGTAAAATGCCTCCTGCCCCCACTGCCTAGCCACTCCAAGGCTGCCCAGTGCGGTGCTTATGGTTATTGGTGGCTATAGCCAAAACGGAAGAACAACCAACAGCATTGAAGTCTATGACAACCGCACCGATCGCTGGGTGGGTGTGGCTAATGATGACTGGACTCCAAGAGCCCATCACGGCACAGTGTTCCTTAATGGATCTGTGTATGTGATTGGAGGGTCTGACGGCAATCACCAGCTCAACACTACCTGCAAGTACGACCTGGCAATTCACACGTGGCAAGAAATAGCACCCATGCATTCACGTAGGAGCAACGTTAGTGTGACTTTGCTGGATGGTTTGATCTACGCGATAGGCGGGTTCGATGGACTGGACACGCTGAAGACAGCCGAAAGGTACTTGCCAGTGACCAATCAGTGGACCATGATTTCACCTATGAACGAAAAGAGGGGCGATGCCAGCAGCACAGTGTACAATGGAAAGATCTACATTTGTGGAGGTTTTAATGGTGAACATTACCTGGCATCAGCTGAGACTTACAACCCACTAACCGAACAGTGGACCATGATAGCAGATATGTCCACCATGCGCTCTGGGGTCAGTGTCATCGCCTATGCCAATGAAATCTACGCTGTTGGTGGGTTTAATGGGGATTCCTGTTTGAACACTGTTGAAGCCTATAACCCCGCAACCAACACGTGGCGCCCCCTACCCAACATGTGGACCAGGCGCAGCCACTTTGGCATCGAGGTTGTTGACAATCAGCTATATGTTGTAGGCGGGTGCGATCTGGGCACCCTTCGTTGTGCTGAATGTTTTGATGCAAGGACCGGAGTTTGGACTCGGGTGCGGGACATGGAGATCCCTCGTTCTGCCCTGAGCTGCTGTGTGGTGTTTGACCTTCCCAACATGGCCGACTTTGCTCCGCCCCGCCCTCCTCCTCATGACGATTCCACTGAGGAGTAGATGCGCACTCATTTAAATAAAAGCATCTATTAACTGCAAAAAAGTGTTCAGTTTTGTTGTTGTCGATTGTTTTTTTATACACTATCACTAGTGTATAAAAAAACAAGATCATGACATTGATCAAGAAGTTGTTAATGACAAAAGGAATCCATCTTCTACTGCAAAAGAGAAAGGCTTTGGCAAAGAAGTCGTTACAGCGAAGAGACTCAAATCTGCTACCACAAAAGAAGATGAAGATAGCTGGAGTGAGGTAGATGACACAGAGTTAATATCTGGTCAAGCTGACACATTACTCACAACACAAGACTTCATCGAACCAGAAGAGAGGGATTTGGTATACAACTTTGCACCTGGTGAAGGCAGTGTCCCGATCAGTGTTTTCTTGGAGAAGGAGTCAGAAGAGTTAGCTTTCCCAGGTATTTTCTGTGGTCAAAGGCGTCCAACCAATAGTGAGAGAGATGTTAAAGTGACATATGGTGATATTGTCAAATCTGAACTGAGATCCAGTGATAGACGAGCTGCATGCAATGTCGAGAACATTTTCTTCAATCCTCGGTTGTCGAGTTAGAGCGCGGACAAAGCTTCAAAGACTTCAAAGCTTTGAAGTGTCCACAGACAGACGGACGGACGGACGGACAGCGCCATACCATAATACGTCCCGTCTTAGAACGGGCGTATAAAAAGTCAAGCCAGATATTCACCGTACTTGTTTTTCCAATATTGACATACTATACATCGTTTGAAAGCTTAATTCCTCAGTAAAACAACCATATCATTCATTTTATGCCACACAGCCCAAAGAGCCATAACTTATAATTCCCGAAAATATTCATTGCATTTCTTACCTTTGAGCCGGTTCTGTCGGTCCGAAACAGGTCCAATCCAGGAATAGCTGTGCTCAATTAGTCCGTAACAGTCCACAGAAAAAGAATATCCAGTTGTTTTTTTCATAAAATAATTCCATGTGGAGAAATAATCCAGAAAGTCAGAGTTTGTCTGAATGGATAAGCGACGCATCTCTCTACTGCTCTCGCTCTTGGTCCTTAGCATAGCTAAACGCTTAGCTCCTGTTACCGGTGTGGGGCATGTTTGTTTTCTCCACACTCTTAGCTACAAAACAGCTTGGGGAACAAAACGAGTGCGTCCAGTTAGCGGCGTATTACGCATGACCGAGGGGCAGTTCCACGGCAAAACCTCTTCAGTCATTGGTTCTTTCAGGAAATGATTGACAGATCTGAGTAGCCTATGACAAGACGATTTCAGCGGTGGGCCCCATGTGGGGCAGAGGTGCTGTAGTGATAGGCTAGCTCCATGTGCTCTGTGTATGGAGACTCTCTCTCTCCTCCTTTTACGCACACTCACTGGTGGAGGCACACGAGACATATGGAGTGAAATTTTTTGGCTTGTTTTAGTTATTTATCTTAAGAAAACATGCCTAAATTTCAGAAGATGGTTTATTTATTATACATTACATCTTATTACAGTTTGGAACATCTGGTACATATTTGAACACTTGTGCCGAGTGTGGGTGTTAACAGGTTAATCAAGGGCAGTTTCTGCCTTACAGCCTTCTTCTGTTACATTGTAACTGATGCGCTTCACCAAAATAAAAATAACATTTGAGGAAACATCTGTCGTTTTTTTAAATTATAGGTTACGTAATGTAAAATATCGGGATACGTATCGCCTTGAAGACCATGTATCGGGATACCCCTGTATCGCGAATCGTATCGTATCGAGACCCCTGTATCGCGAATCGTATCGTATCGCAAGGTTGTTGGCAATACCCACCCCTAGATTCAACAGTGCCACTTAGTCATTTTGATACAAATGCAGATACAGATTGAATTGATGACGGCAGATTGACATGATCGGTGCAGCATCGGCAGTGATGCGGTCGCTGCATTGGGCCGTTGTGGTGAAGAGGGAGCTGAGCCCAAATGCAAAACTCTCGATTTACCTCAGTCTATGTTCCTCCCCTCACCTATGGTCATGAGCTCTGGGGAATGACTGAAAGAACAAGATCGTGGATACAAGCGGATCAAAATGAGTTTCCTTCACAGAGTGGCCGGGCGCTCCCTTAGAGAGGTGAGTAGCTCAGCCACATGGGAGGAGTTCAGAGTAGAGGTGCTGCTCCTCCAGCCTCCAGCCACCTCAGCCATCAGCTGAGGCTCAGGAATCTGTTCCGGGGACGTCCCACCGGGAGGGACGATGTTTCTCCTCGGGGTCCCCCGGAGAAGCTGGAGGAAGTGGCCGGAGTGAAGGAAGTCTGGGAGTCCCTGCTTAGACTACTGCCCCTGCGACCCGGCCCTGGATACGTGGAAGAAAATGGACGGATGCATCTGCTCTAGTGGGATGTGCAGCTATCCATTAGAGAGGCTGACAGCATGTGGCTCTTTGTTGTGATGATATTTATGGCAACATTGGCTCCCTGGCTCCCAGAGATAAAACAAACTAACTTTGACACTGCTGATTTCAAAGCATCAGCATTTCATGGCCCTGCACTAAACGTTTGTACATACGACCACACTGAGCAGCCTTTCTTGCATTTTCAATGCAACTTCCAGTGCAAGAAGGTTAGGAAAATAAAAATTGATTTCCTTTCAAAGAAACAATTTTGAACTTAAAAATCTCTTTACATATTTAATACATTTCTTCTCAGCATACTACTATACCATATAGCACATAAAAGCACAATATGTCTTCTTTAAAAACCACATGAATATTCACCTGTCCCTCGCACATGTCCAGCAGGGCGGCGCGGTCTCTTGATGCTCGCGACAGTTTGCTCTGAAACAGTTTTCCGTCAAAGAAGCCCCAGGGGCAGCAGTGTTCCCACGGCAACGGCTGTCCACAAACGTCATTGACAAAGAGCGCTGTGTCTACACCCGCCATGAAGAGAGAGGCGAGCTGCACGCCACGAGCATCCACCTTCTCCACCTAAAGGAACATACACATCAAAAAGATATGAGGGACTTACTCAACCTAAAGATACAAAAATCTCTCCTCTAGCGTGGTCACAACACAAACATTTCAAACTTGATTTCTAGACCGAGATATTTAATACAGATTCCACAATGATAAGAAAAACAAGAGCTCCGCGAGCGGGGCAAAATACGCCCGTACTTTGAACTAGGTTAGAATTTGTCAAACCTAGTTAAAGATGAATTGTTGGTGCAGTTTGGAAGTTTGACATTCCTAGGTGAGACGGTTGTCGAGCTAGAGCGCGGACAAGGTAATGTGTAGTTGTCTTGTATTCTCTCTCTCCCGTTGCCTAGCAACCGCTGCAGCTGGAACCATGTGTCACCTTTGAACTTTAAACTTCAAAGCTTTGAAGTGTCCACAGACGGACAGACGGACGGACAGCGCCATACCATAATACGTCCCGTGTTACAACAGGCGTATAAAAAACACTTAGAATGTGATTTTCAATATTAAATATAACTTTCTTTTCTCTTCCCATGTTGCCTTATATCTGTGTAATGCCTCAGTGATCCAGGTAGGTTCCATAGTGATCCATACTACTGTAGCCTATGTCCTCTTATACTTGGTCTGTTACAGCACAAAATCATTCTAAAGACATCCAGGAAAGGTTTCTGTTTTCTGAATGTGACCTTTTTTAGTAACAATACCTGCTCAAATGAGGATCTAGTGTTGATACTAGTTTTAGTACTTGGCTTGGCAATGGCTTTTATGAGTGGGCAAGCAGACTTGGGGTGGACGTCAGCATTTAGTCAATAACACTTTAATAATGCCACTTTTTATACAAACTACATTGCAAAAGAGTATATTTATTTTTACTCACATTAATTGCATGTATACAGAGCCATTCTGGAGTCAAATTAGAGAGACCTAGAACTACATAGATCATTAATATTTGTATACTGGACTATATTTACCTTATTTATGCAGCTGAGCCTTCAGGACTGTTGTTATCTATGTCATTATTATAATGCATCTAGAAACCATATGAATGACATACGACTGTACACAGGTGTAATTCACTGCACAAAATGTACATTCATAAAGATCATGACCCTGCACTGGTCAGATAGGTAATAATACAGCCTGATGTGTCACAAACGTCCCCTTAAACACAGCCCCGTGTTAGAACAGCGCGTTATCACTCACCTCTCATAGATGCTAAACCACATCTTTCCTGAGGAAACGTCCTGCATTTCCCTGAAGAGAAGCAGGTCCAGAACACACATGTTCCTCCACACAAGTGCTGTTATTCCACCGACACTGGCTCTCATTCATACACACAAAGACAAGGTGGACTCCTCACTGTCCCAGTTGCTCTTCTACACTTCTCCATCTCGCTCCTCTATTTCACACAAATTTGCCCTGAAACTATCTCACTGTTTGATTAAATGACAACCTGTATTTCTAACTAACATCTAATCTTTACAAACCCAAAGGTACAAACAATGACTCGTCGTTAAAAGCGAGTTATTTTTAGACAGTTGTGTTGAAAGTTAGCACTGCTGTTGTCTCCTGTCGCACATGCACACTTACTAGAAGCTGCTTCACATCTCAGGTTCCCATGGATGAAGATGAGAGTTTAATCAGCGCTTTTGAGCCGGCTGTGGTCCACAGATGCATGTGCAAACCTCTAAAACAACCGTCTGGCTTCTCTGGTTGTAAAAGCGCGTGTAGAACACATAGATTGTAATGATTGAAAGCCGTGCTCTCAACATGTTCCTCCATGGAAAAGCTAAACACAACACGGGGACGTTCGGAACCGTGATTGTTAATGTTTTAAACAGACAGAAGTGAAGGGAAAATGGGATTATTGAGATACAATTCGAAACTATTTGATTATACTTTTGACACGCAATTGATTTTATCAGGCAACCACTGCTTGCCTTGATTCCACTGACCACACACTCCACAAACTCCTCAAATTCAACTGAAGCCCCTTAATGGCCAAAATTAACATGCAATTAATTTACCTCAAAGAATATCATTGTTGAAATGATTTTCTGATAGCACACTAATAACACAATAAAACTGACAGCCCTGAGAGAAACCTTATGGGGCATTTACCTTGAGCTCCTGCAGCTGGTCCGGCTCATAGAGCTGACTGGAAACAGCCTGAGCCAAAAAGGCATCGAGTTCATGTCTCTGAAGGATCCTGCCACCGGGCCACTGCATCATATACCTGCAAATATGAAAATATAAATATATATACACACACACAAAATATAATAATAATAATAATGCATCAGTTTTATACAGCGCTTTTCTGGACACTCAAAGACGCTTTACAGCATTATTCATTCACTCCATACCCGGTGGTGGTAAACTACTATTGTAGCTACAGCTGCCCTGGGGCAGACTGACGGAAGCGAGGCTGCCAATCTGCGCCATCGGCCCCTCCGACCACCAACACTCACGCACACACCACTTTCATACTAGGCAATGTGCCTTGCCTAAGGACACTACGACAGTTTTTGCAACTGGCCCCACTGTGGCACCTGGAATTCCCAGTGGTCTCCCATCCAAGTACTAACCAGGCCCGGCCCTGCTTAGCTTCTGAGATCTGACAGGTTCAGGCTTTGACGAGCCGGTATGGCCACAAATATATAGTTGTATACACAACTGCAATAAGATCCACTACGTCATAAACAACTCACCTGTACAAATATACAAGATGATATACAGAGTCCAAGTGTATCATGGACCAGTGAAAATATAAGGACTGAACAGTAGGGATGGGCATGATTAATCGACTTACTGATAATTGATCGTTAAGAATTTTGTCAAACACGTTCATTTTTAATCGACAAACCAAATGTCTGTGTGTATGTTCTGCTCATCCAAATCTTGGAACGCCCTTAGAGGCAACTGCTGTTGCGATTTTGGGTGCTACAAAAATAAATTGAATTGAATTGAATTAGATTGAAATGTAGATTGCTGTACATAGCGTAAGGAGACAAGGCTGCGTCTTGAGCGCAAACACTGGAGCTGCGCCCTAACTGTCCCATGTCTCGACTCTGGCTCCTCCTTGAAGATCACTATATCGCTCAGTGAGTGCATTTACCTTCACATCAATATCCTGGTTATGATCGGCTTTTTTGGTGTATCTCGGTTTAGTCATGGTGCATGTGTATCAGTTGAGTGCACGAGTACAAAAGACAAACATTTTTCAGTCTTTTCATGACAACAGTAGCCAAAATAAATAAAGTGACCAACATAAATAAAGTGAGTGAAATGATAAAGAGCTGCGCTAAACCTGCAAACGTACAGTCTGAACATGTACAATATGCACACGCACGACCTGCACACGTATGAACTCTGAAAACATGAACCATCTCCAACGCAATATGCGCACAGAACAGACTCACCACCAGCAGAACATGTGTCACAGAAAAAACACACATATTCCACCGAGTCGTGTCCTCTAGGCCAACAGAAGCTGACCGCATCAGCGTATAAGAAAAGAGCTGTTTTTTTCCAGCGTTTACAGTTTATTCAAATTAGCCATGCAGTTTTATGTTGTGCGCAAATCTCCAATGGGCTGATGTGGCTTGATAGTGGTTATGGTTTATATGTTGTAAAGTTGAGGTTATTTATGCAGACTAGTAATAGTAATAATAATGATGATAAGTTTAATATAAAAACGTTAATTGGTCGTTAATTCTCCCAACAATCAATTAAGAAAATTTAATCGAATGCCCATCCCTACTAAACAGGTACAGGTCACTGTATTACATAGACTTATGCACCTGCACAGTACAAGTCCATTATCCAATCATGCATAAATCATAATGCATCTAATGGTTACTGTGAAAAATCTCTAGGGACTCCAGATTAAAACAGGCCAAGGGCTGGATATGGCACACTGAAGTGTTTCCCCTCCTACAGGTGTCTGTACCTGAGCACGCAGCACATGAGCAGCAGGTGCTGGGGCACCTGTGCGGGGTTGAGCAGGGCGGGGCAGTCTGAGCGTAGACAGGCTAAAAAGGCTCTGGTTCTTCTGGAGCGATCCTCAGAGGCTCGGCCCAGCCACAGACGCCTCAGGTTTGGACACGTCCATTCCCGGAAACACAGAGCAGGAACCAGCTCTGGAGTCAATGCAGACTTTGCCTTACCACAACTCCACTCTTTCACGATCACTGGAGGAACTGAAAGGTACAAAGGCAAAGAGGTACAGTTAGTATATAATAGTACTAGCACTCCAGAACATGGTGGTGCTGTGTTTACCCTCTAGGGGCGCCCGCTTGCGCAGGGCGAGCCTCTCAAGACGGCGGTGCGTTTCGGCCAAACTGAAGAGGACTCCATAGGAATACTGTCGTGCGGCTCTGAACAGCAGAGAGGCTGGAGGCAGTTCAGAGTTACACTCATCCTCTATGCACACAGGCATCTTCATCTCGCCCTGAGCACAGAGGGAGGGGGGTGAATAAAGTATTTCACCACCACTGACCACCAGAGGGCGCAGCTCAAATCAGAAAGACTCCACTTGCATGTGTGCACTACCATGGCAACTATACCTTGGTGAGGATGTGGTAGATCTGTGGATACATGAGTCCTCTTCTGTGTCTGTGCTCGGCCACTCGCAGTACCTCAGCGCTGACCTGAAAGAGAAAAGGGGCTTTAGAGTCTATCTATATACATGTTAATATATGAATCCTACACTTGTATAATCTCTTCTCCTCCCTGTGGTACCTGGGGCAGAGGGGGCGTGGTGATGTCCATGTGGCTGCGTGTGGCCATGGACAGCAGAGAGGGGATACTGGAGCCTCCGTTCCCAGAAGAGGCGTCTCCAGAGCTGGGCTTTGCAGAGGGCTCCTCCCATCGAGAAGACTTGTCCGTCAAATGGCTGAAAAAAAGTTTAACTCAATAAGTTTTTATTGGCCACTAAACTTTCTGTAGAACATAAGTTATAAACATAACTTTAGTTCTATGAATCTTGGATGAGAAGGGGGCTGAAAACCCTGTGTAATTCTCTGTGTAATTCACTTTTCTTTACAAACACAGACCGAGTCCTTACTTTGCGTTGTTGTCGTTGGGCTCATCTCCATCGGATGAAGATGAGGGTGAAGGGGAGGGGCCAGACTGCTGTCCTGTGTGATGATTGGGTAATCGACTCCCGCCCTGAGAGGAATCGTATGGAGCCGACCAATCAGTGAAGCCCATTTTGTTTGAGAGCGAATCGTTACAGTCAGTGGGCGGAGCCTGGAACAGAGGAGATCCCGAGCCGAAAGGAGAGTTCTGAAATGGAGGCTTCAGGCCAGGAGCCTGGGAAGGAGGGAACTGAAGACGAGAGTGACAGGGAGAGAAAGAAAGAGAAAGAGGAGGGAAAAGAGCAAAATAGACAGAGAGAGACAGAGGAGAAGATAGAGGGGGAGGACAGAGGGAAGAGAAGATAGAGGGAGGGGGGAAAGGATGTGAGAGAAAAAATAGAGGGAGCAGGAGAGGGGAGAATGACAAAAAGAGAGGAGGAGAGATACATGGAAAGAGAGGGAGGGATAGAGGAGAAGAGAAATGGAAGTGGAAAGAGGAACAGGTGAGAAAGAAGTGGAGAGAGAGAGGTTACATTTATCATGACAGAATGATTAGATTTCAGTGACCAAAACTAACTTCCTACACCACTGTCTTGAAAATACCTGGTTCTTTCCTGGCTGCATGGGTCCCATGGGTCCTGGTGGTCCGAAAGGAGAAGGTCCAAAACCTGGTACTGAACACATACAGAGAGATGAGACTCTACAGTTCAGTTGAGATGATTAAAATAGCTGTGTGATTTTTTTTATCATGTATTTGAGAACAAATGCGTCCTGGTCCAGTATATTGTGTAAGCAGCTGTCAACGTCATGAGACCACTGCTTAGAAAAATGTTTGCTTTTCCAATAATCAGGATGTGTGCAGTTTGCTTGCTAGCAGTTATATTTATGGCTGCTCTGGTCTCTGAAAGCAGTGAAAAGTGCTTAGAAACTCGTCATGCTGAATAATTAGGATACTCAGAGTGTATGAAGAGGAGGAAGTGAGGAAGAATTTGCACTGTTTAAAATGAACCCATTGTGTTTTTCATACACACGTTTAGACAGATAGAGCATCTTTAAAGGTCCTATATTAAACTAAAATGTCTCTTTAATATGTCATTAAAATGTTGCTCCCTCCTCAAAAATATACCTTGTGTTTTGTTTCATTTATCCTTGTTTTGAGTAAATTTGCATTATTAGTCTGTTTACATCTCCAAAGCTCAAAATGCTCTGTTCCACCTTGTGATGTCATGAAGCATTAGTTTACCTTTTACCTTTTGAGAAGTAACGATTGTAAATTCCAGGTCTGAAATTATCCAAATGATTCTAGTGAAGGTGTTTGGGGTTTTAAAACACTTCCTGTATTACCACATGACGCTGACATCAGTTTGACAGAAACACAGATGCATATGTCCTAAATGTGCAGGGTTTGTGTGATAAACACGTGTGAATAAAACAAAACACAACTCCAGGTCTGTTTGTGATCAGGAAACAACATTAGAACATAGATCAGTAAATAAGAGTAATATGGGCCCTTTTAGGTCACAGATTTAGGATATAAAAAACTGCAGCACTCACAGATGAAGGCAGAGGGGCCCAGGTTCTGAGAACGTGGTTTGGAGGCAGCGGAGAAATACTCTACGGCTTTTTTGAAACGTTCGATCTTGTCTTCCATTCGAGACTAAACAAAAACAACAACAATTCAAGCAGTGTCCCAGGTAATCCATTGTACATAAACTCTTAAGTAGTAGTACTCCAAGCAAATAAGTCTTTATCGAATTTGGATCTGGCTGGAATTTAGGAAAAAGTAAATAGTTCATAGAATGTCACGCCCTTAAGATTCCCAACCTTCACACTCTGTCCCCAAATCTACGATAAGACCACAGACTGAATAAAGGAGTGGACTAAGGGAGTGTGATATCACCTATAGCATACGGCTCCAGTCAAATTAAGCTCACATGGCTAGCAGTTAAGAGCGAATTTAGAACAGAGCTCCATATTAGGAATAAGAATTGATTTAAGGACAAAATAGAGAAATAAAAACACAGGATCATGTAGAGCAGGTTAAACACTTTAACACCAAAATAACAAGGCTCACAGCAGCTGTCACAGTGAAAGGAGTGACAATGTTTTTTTATGCAAAGTGAATTGGTGGCGTGGAGTCGATGGAGCTGAAATCGCGGCCATGCTCACTTCCTGTTTAAAACATGGCAGAGAGCTGGTTAAGACAAGTGCATTTTGGATGGATATATGACGAAGAACAGACGGCTGATTTAGTTTTCGGGATTATTAACCCCATGACCAAACCACAATGAAGCCGTATGTGAGCAGTTTTATGCGTTCAAACTTTGAGCGAGTTAAGGTGATGCAGTGATACTGTGGTGAAAAACAAAGAAGATTCATCTAATAGTGTATTGGCCATCACGTTAATTGCTAGATCAGTGTATTGGGCAATGCATGACAGATGGAGCAATCATTTTTTGGGGTCAATATTTATCATGGGTCAGTACTAGTGGGGAACCTTTTGTTATTTTTCTGTTCTATGATGAGATCTGAGCTGTGGAGGGTTGAATAAATAACTTCTATGAGTCATTATAGACAGTGTGGAGTGGTTCTTTCTTTTTTGACCATATTAGACATTTAAAATATTCAAATATTAATATTATATTTTGAGTAGGTTTCTACTTAGGGTTTTTGTGTCACTGGTATAAATCAGTTTCGATATAATGTACTTCAAAACAAACTGTTATTGTGACAGTTTTAATAGTGCAGACAGTTAAGCTGCATTATAAAGCATGCGTGAATATCTGTTTCTCATTCACAAGTTTGATTTAAGAAAGCTGCTCACAGATAAGAGCAGAGCTACTCAAACCCTGCCATCTTCCCATGTCTTATTACTCTCACAGTGATCCAAGTGAGTGCCGTCTCATAGTTAAAATCCAGTTTAAAGTTTACAGTGAAAATCCGAAGGTTGGCGGTCCAAATCCTGCTTTCGACATAAACATCGTCACCTGTTGAGACTTCAGCTCCCACAGATGAATGCTATCTTTGTGTCCTTGGGCAAGACACTTAACCCACCTCACCCCCAGTGTCTGTGTACACTAGTGTGTGTGAATGGCTCCTTATTGTAAAGCGGTGGAAGGTGGAAAAGCGCTATATAAAAATGTGACTATTTTTCCTTATGCAGCCTGCACTAAATGCCTGGGTTATCGAGCGATCTGGAGCTGAATGAGACGAGGGAGATTTGAACTAAATAAAAGTCTGTCATTGAGAGGTCCAGACCTTAGACCTAACCATGATGTTGGTCCACGAATTGTCCACAGCTCATTGGCCTCATTTAAAAAAAAAAAACATCCAATAGCATGCAATTTGAATGAATTCCACAAAATATAATATTTGAAGTGAGCGAAATAATGACGTTTTCACCAGATATTGTTCAATAAAGGGTTAAAAAAATTCTGTGCAAATTATTTGTTATTTATGTTTAAAGAAGAAGTAGTTCTAGGACTACTAAAAAAGTGGAAAAAAGATGAATATTTAATTGCTGTTCAAAGTAGAGGACACAAAACCCCCCACTCGGGGTAAATGTGCACGTTTTTAAGATGGTGAACCAAGGGTTCGACTAAATGAATGAAGAATTTCACTGTTTAGTCCTGAGCTCAGTAATTAATCCTGAATAACCGCAAAACTGAGAAGTTTCTTCTCACAATAATTCTGCATCTTGACATCCCAAAGTCCTGGTACATTCTAAAATATAAACAAATATATAAATATAAAAGTGTTGTTACATCTGTCATTTATTGAACAATAAGTCGATTTAGTATTTATTGTGACAGGCCTAACAAGCATGACATAACTAATGCATTGCACTGTACCTGTGACTGTTTGAAGACGTCTTTGGCGATGGCGTCTAGGTTGTTCAGGTCTTTGATGGAGGAGACGTACTCGGACACAGCTTTGATCACCACCTCACAGGGAGGCAGCACCAACTGATGAGCCCGAACCTGCACAAAGACAATCCACTGTAACACCAACATAATACAGATACTCACAGGTTTAACTCAACTAAATGTCCCTGGGTCTCCATGGGCTCTTCTTCTGTGTGAAAGCTGCTAACCCTGTAGTGTAGACCTCTACAAACATCTTTTGAAATGTTCTTGTGTGTCAGATGCCCTCCCTGTGTTGCCAAGGGATGTTAATCTCTGTAGGTGGTAACCCTATAGTTCAGACCAGTGTTTCCCCAACCATATTGTCCACGAATCAAGAAGTAATTGCTTAAAATGCTAGGGATAGAAACACCTCTGTTCTGGTCTGTGATAGTTGGGAAAAGTGCTTCTAAACTCATTATGGTGAAGAACTTTGGACCACAACTGTTTCACATAAACTAGTTCTGTTTATATTTTAAGACAGTAAGAAGCTGATAAAATGCCTTTAACCTGTTGCCACCCACCTAATTTTATCTGTGTACAACAGTAACACCCAAATGTCATAGCTTATTAAAAGAAAATCTTAGACCTCACATGCTTGTGTATGCATCATTTTAAAGCTCAGACCTTCTAGTTTCTGTAGATATGCATATGAAGACTGTGAGTGCAGCTAACCAACAGTACAGACATTCAAAAATTCAAAAAAATATTATTTGCCTCTGAAAAAAATACAAAATAATAAAGGCTCTAACTTGGGCATACTTCATCCTAGGCATTTGTGGCTCACTACACTCACTGCTGAAGTTGTTGGCAACTGTGTAAAATTTCAGACCTCTAGCAGTAAGGATTTGGATTCTGTGGCCCTTTTTGTAAAAAAAAAAAGACAATTCGGCACAAGTGTGCCAAATATGTACCAAATGTTCCAAACTGTAATAAGATGTAATGTGTAATAAGTCTTCTTCTGAGCTTTAGGCATGTTTTCTTAAAATAAAAACCTAAAACAAGCCAAAAATGTCTCCCAAGATGTGTCAGATGCCCTCCCCAAGCATTTGCGCGTAACGGCAGACTCAAGCGTCTCCAAACTACTTTCTGCAGCTCCGCACAGGGCTGCTCTCTCCCCTCTGCCACACGTTCCGCCCATCGTTGGAAAGCTCTCATAATAGGCTAAAAAAATATGTCAATCACTTTCTGGAAGAACCAATGACTGAAGAGCTTTGCCGTGGACAGCTCGGCTCGGATATGCATACGATACTTAGAGGGCAAGATTTCAGTCTTCTCTTAAATGTAAATACTCCTGGACATGTGCTTTGTAAACTAGTTGCACTTGGTCTGAATATGTTGGTGTGTGATCTGATGTTGATGAATTAAATGTATTAACTTTTTAGAGATTTGTTAATTGTTTTGTAAATAAATGCATACATAAAGACATGAATAAATACAAAAGTTTAAAGCTGCACCTTGAGAGAGGCGAGTGGGTGCTCTGGTCCCAGGAGGCTCCAGTGGAAGGCAGCCAGGTCCTCATCAGGCAGAATGTGATTTCCTGGAACAAACAACTCATGTGAAGCCTGGTACCAGGTTAATATAAATCTAAGGACTTACACTGATTCACTAGTTTGTACATGTAAAAGTTTACACTGACATGTATGAATAATCGGTGCTTATGCATAGGTTTGGAACACCTCCGTTGAAAAAAGGTGAAGCAGAATGCAATTGTAAAGTCAACATGTCCTTCCAAAATGTACAAGAGCAACATAATCAGACTTGTCCCATAAAATGTCAAACAATCACAGAACTGATGGGTCTTAGTGATGTCAATATTTATCATGGTGTTGTGGTGGAGAGTGAATGTGTGTTAAATTACACTCCTATGGAGGTAACTGCTAACACATAATACTAATTTAGAGCATCATGTTACCTTATTGTTTTCAAACATGAAAACAGTTCAGAGGTGAAAAAGGTGAGAAGGATGTGACAATATGTAATAAACGGGGTAAATGATTGTTCTGTATAAATACTACTGGCCTTATAATAAGTCTCCTTGTATTAAATAAAACAAACCAAAGGCAAAGGCCTCTTTAAATTTAAATTATATTAGGCCATTTAATGAAATACAAAATGCAAACCCAAAGCTCACAACACCTCCCCTTTAACAGTCATTGTCAATGTGCGCCCCACGATAGTCTTTGATTCATACGCATTATTCAGTCCATTGACCCTAACCCTCCGGAAAACAGTCAGAATCCCCAAAAAATTGTCTATTAAACCGCTATGAGCGATCTCAAGAAAATGATACCCGCAGATCTGCAGCGGAGGAGCGCGTTCCCATGCCGGCACATGCCGTGACAACCACGCTAAAGAAAGAGGCCACGGATCGGTCTCACCGGGCCTGATGAGCTGGGTCCTGTCGGTCCGTTTCACATTGAGGTCAGTACCTGCTCCAAACGCAGGTATTAGCCCATGGGAAAGGACTTAGGTCAACGAGCACGTGCCAGCGGCACAGTGGTGAGTGAGAGCGTGCGTGCGCTCACACATCCACCCATATATAGAGATATATATATATATATATATAGAGAGAGAGAGATATAGAGAGAGAGATATAGAGAGAGAGATAGAGAGAGACAGAGAGAGAGAGAGACAAAGAGAGAGAGAGACAAAGAGAGAGAGAGACAGAGACAGACAGAGAGACAGAGAGACACAGAGAGAGAGAGAGAGAGAGAGAGAGAGAGAGAGAGAGATATATAGATAAAGATATATATATATATATATATAGATAGATGTTTCTATGATTTACTGAAATATAATTACAAGCATTTCATAAGCATCAAAAGCTTTTATTGATAATTACACTGAGTTCATGCAGCAAGTCAATATTTGCAGTGTTGACCTTTCTTTTTCAAGACCTCTGCAATTCTCCCTGGCAGCTGTCAATCTACTTCTGGACCAAATCCTGACTGATGGCCGTCCATTCTTGTATAATCAATACTTGGAGTTTGTCAGAATTTGTGGGTTTTTGTTTTCCAGTCGCCTCTTGAGGATTGACCATAAATTCTCAATGGGATTAAGGTCTGGGGAGTTTCATGGCCATTTCATACACCCAAAATCTTGTATTTATTTATTTTTCCTGAGCCATTTAGTTATTACTTTTGTTTTATGGAAAGGTGCTCCATCATGCTGGAAATGGCTTTGTTCATCACCAAACTGCTCTTGGATGGTTGGGAGAAGTTGCTCTCTGAGGACGTCCTGGTACCATTCTTTACTTATGGCTCTGTTTTTAGGCAAGATTGTGAGAGAGGCCACTCACTTGACTGAGAAGCAACCCCGCAAATGAATGGTGTCAGGATGCTTTACTGTTGGCATGAGACAGGACTGATGGTAACGCTCATCTGGTCTTCTCCGAACAAGCTTTTTCCTAGACGCCCCAAACAATCGGAAAGGGGATTCATCAGAGGAAATGACTTTACCCCAGTCCTCAGCAGTCCAATCCCTGTACCTTTTGCAGAATATCAGCCTGTCCCTGATGTTCTTTCAGGAGAGAAGTGGCTTCTCTGTTGCCCTTCTTGACACCAGGCCTTCCTCCAAAAGTCTTCACCTCACTGTGCAGACGCACTCACACCTGGCTGCTGCCATTCTCGAGCAAGCTTTGCACTGGTGGTGGCCTGATCCCGCAGCTGAAACAACTTTAGGAGACGGTCCTGGCGCTTGCTGGAGTTTCTTGGGCGCTGTGGAGCCTGTTTGGCAACAATTGAACCTCTCTCCTTGAAGTTCTTGATAATCCGGATAGATGGTTGACTGAGAAATTTCCCTGTTATGCCCTTTTTGTGCAATGCAATGATGACTGCACATGTTTCCATGCACATAACCATGGTTGACAGAAGAGGAACAATGATGTCAAGCACAATCCTCCTTTTAAAATGTCCAGTCTGTTATTCTAACTAAAATCATGACAGGCTGATCTCCAGTCTTGTCCTCGTCAACACCCACACCAGTGTTAAAGGAGGAATTTTTTAAGTGATGTTAGCTGGTCCTTTTGTGGCAGGGCTGAAATGCAGTGGAAATGTTCTTTTGGGGATAAAGTTCATTTTCAAGGCAAAGAGGGACTTTGCAATTAATTGCAGTTGAGCTGATCACTCCTCATAACATTCGGGAGTATATGCAAATTTCCATTATAAAAACTGAAGCAGCAGACTTTGTGAAAATTAATATTTGTGTCATTCTCAAAAATTTGGGCCACGACTGTACTAGTAGTCCCGCCTCAGCTGATGAGATCAGATGAGCAAATAAACAATAACAAAAAATAGCAACACACAATTTACTTTAGAAAATATCCATACATTATGTTGTCTGTGCTACAATAGCCCCACCCACCCTCCAAAAACCTTTCTCCTCAATCGTACACGATTCACGTAGGTCACCTGGTTTTGGCTTCAAAACGGCTAATTTCACGAAAAGGTGGGAGCTTTTCATGCCTGTGTTTTGAAAATTCTAAATTCACCAAAAACAGTGTATTAATATCAACATGTCACTTTCATTTTTGACACTCTGAGTCTCAACTCCCTTTGCTCTCTAGACTAAGCCATTTTTTTCATGCTGTTGTATATTTATAGAGAACTGATGTCTAGGAGCATGGGGAACGAAGCCTTGTGGTTTTATATGTCATGCATGCAAGTTTGAATAATTTAATAATCGCTCCTGGGCTCTATTCAAACCCTCCTTTACCATTAGTAATAAAATTTTGTCCAATGCTCCGCCCACAAGCCTACATCACCCATGCTCCCACACAACAATTCTACACAAATATTAGGGCTGAAACGATTCATCGAGTTAATCGATTAGAAAAATGCATCGATTATTATTTTTTGCCTCGATGCTTCGTTTTATTTTCATACGCTCGGCGATGGCCGGAACCTTTTGTGGTAGAGGTAAAGTTTCCGCAGGACCACTGCACTTCACTGTCCACACAACAGCGCGCCCATGAATGTGTAATAAGAGCAGAACCTCCTCATCTAATGGGGAACGTGAGCTGGGTTTAGACCGTCGTGAGACAGGTTAGTTTTACCTACTGATGATGTGTTGTTGCAATAGTAATAGGGAACACTCCTCATCGAGTGCGCGGTACGCTCATGCCGCATCTCCGGTACGCCGCGCGCGGTACGCTCCGGTACGCAGTATACCATCTGCCAGAACCAGGAGTGCGCGGTACGCTCCGGTACGCAGTATACCATCTGCCAGAACCAGGAGTGTGCGGTACGCCGTGCACCCCGCATCTCCCGTACGCCGCGCACTCTGCGCGTGGATTGTGCGCTTCCTCCTGTGCCTCTAAACCAGAACTCACACCAGGTCTAAACCAGGTCTAAACCAGATCTAAAACCAGGACTAATGCAGGTCTAAAACCAAACAAGAATTTGCAGGAGTTGTTGCTACATTTATGTAGTTTTAAAAATCATGACAATATCAATTAATCCAAAGTATTCAGATTACGTTACTCACTTTAAGTAATTTAATTGATTACGTCACAAACTACATTTTGGGGAATGTAATCTGTAATCTGTAGGGGATTACATTTTAAAAGTCACCTTCTCCACACTGATGCTACAACATCTAAACAGAACCGTACATTACATCAAGTGGAAAAGAAACCGTGAGGTGAGTCAACCTTAGCCCAGCGATAATTAAGTTTTTCATGTCCAAAACACGTGTATCTGTCAGTGCAGGTGGAGTGGACTTAACATGTGCAAAGTAGGCTCGATATTAACAAACGATTACTCGATTATTCGAACAAAATAATCGACAGAATAATCGATTACTGTAATAATCGATAGCTGCAGCCCTAATAAATATACACTAACATACACAAACATGATACAAAACTGTACACAGTAACTTTGCAAACCTGGTGCAATGTGCAATAGTTTCATTAGCAGAATGCACGCTGATTGTGTTGTGATGTCGCTTTGAAAGGGGAGTGACTTAAAATGGGGAGCAAGGGGAGGGGCATTTTCTTGTATTAAAGCAGACTTAAGAAAAAAGTTTTAAGATGCTTTGAAACCTCTAGAACACAAAATGGATTTGAACAACACATCTTCAGTAACCTGATCAATACAAGCGTTCAAAAGATGAGTGACTGAAAATCTGTTGGCTAATGCTACCTAATTTGTGACTATAATTTGATGTGTGAGACTCAATCTACCTGTTTGATTGCACTAAAATAAAGTAGATTAAAATCTAATAAGCTTCAGATGAAGCCGTGCACACAGTTAGCATCACACCCCCAGGGAATGTTGATGACATCAGCTGCAAAGTATAAATACAAGCAAATTGAACTCTACCCATTCCCTATAAATACATGCAGACACAAGCGCAACACGTGTTCTTTATCAAAGAGTTACCGAGCAGAGCAGCGAAGCAGGGCAGGTGGTGTGTCTTCAGTCCCAGTTGTCTAGCAGCCTCAGAGAGCAGGTACTGGTGTGTGGTCAGGTTCTTCCCATTCCAGCTGAGTTTGAGGGCATGAGACGAGAAATATGCCGGGACATTACACAGTGCAAACTCTGAGTCCTGAGCGATGAGACCCGCGAAGCCAAAGTCCCTGTATAGAGACAGCACCTCCTGGTGGTGGTCCTCCAGCGTCTGCACCACCTGAGCACAGAGAGGAGAGAGGGAGCGGTCAGGACCAAAGCCAGGTCTGTCGGCTCTATTCCCGCTTACCAGAAGATGTTTGAAAACATGCGGATGACGACTTCTGGTGTAGTTACCAATACAGGGCATGCATGGATCTATAATAAAAACTTTTATTTTTATTATAGTTTAGATTTGTTATAGTTCTATATGGGTCTATAAAACTATGGATTCAGCAGCAGTGGTCTACACAACCTGCCAAAGCTTCCCATGGGGGACGGGAAAGCTTTGATGTCACTTCCAAATTTTAATACACAAATTAATTAATTAATTTACAAGGAAAAAAGAAAATATACAATGATATTTAGATGAAGAAAACTGGGGCTATTTTTTAGTTCTCCCAGATTTAGTTTCTTTCTATCGCCAGATCCCAAAGGAAGTCGTCATCCGCATGTTTCCAAACGTCTGCTGGTTTTGTGACGCAAGCGTGAACAGAGCCCATAACACTGTTTTGAAGAGCGATACATAAATATAGACAATAAACAATTATACTCCAATTCATTTATGCCACTGGCACAATAACCCAAGAGCAAATCACAAAGACTATTTAAAAGTACATTGTTAAAAAAAAAAAAGAAGCAGTAATAAAAAGCAGAATTACCAAAGTTCAAATATTAGCTGAATATATTGGTCTCAATTTATTTTCCATAAATTGTATTAAAGGTCCTATATTACTCTTAAGAGCTTTTGGCCATATTATGTTCCTGCCTACTCAAAAACACAGTGGAGCATTTCTTGTATTACCACATCTCAAGGTGTCTTCAAGTGTTTTCTGTTTGAGAGAACTCCTCAGCCGAAATATGCAGGGTTTGTGTGAATGAAATAAAACACAACTCCAGGTGTGTTTGTGATGAGGAAACATTACAGATCAGAACAGTGTAATATGAGCTTTTAAATAAAATTATTTGATGTGGATGGTTTGTTGCACACTAGTTTCAATATAAACTAGTGAAAATCACTAACGCCAAATAAATATCTTATTTCTGGGTGTAGTTCAGAAGTATATATTTGTGTAGAGATTTGATAACATCCATGGTCCAATACAATGTAAGGGACTGAAATGTGGATGAGTGAACAGAGTAGAACTTCTGTTTATCTGTTAGTGAATTCACACGTGTGCACTATTTAAACCTCAATAAAAAAACACTGTATTTTCCGTCCATGTCAATCAAAATAAATGTGTCATGTGTGCATTTATGCATAAACAAAAAAGAAATGAAGTGACGAAGCAGCTTTACAAACAGGAAAAATATATTCTTCAGAGGCAGAGCAGATTGTTTCAAAGCATGAATTTTATTAAAGGAGGTGGGGAATATTGGCAGACATACTGGGATTTTTAAGTTTTCCCAGTCTCAAACGTGCCTGTAACTGTTCCGATTGAGGTTTTAAACATGGATGGAGTGCATCTTTTTAAGCCAAAACATAAATAAAAGCATGTTTGTTTTTTATTATTCATTTTTGATATTTTCATTGCACTGAAAAACTGCTGTGTCCTTCCTGTGAGCAGGCTTGCATCTCCAGAAACTTGACTCATGTTTGGCCTTGACAAAAGCCTCTTCCTGCTTGTTTCCATGGTAATGTTGTTCCTTTGGCTATATACCAAAGGCACAAAACATATCTCCACAGAGAATGTTTCAAAGTATGGCTTTTATTTCCATGGAATCATACAGGTGACATGCCACTTCCAGAAAGTTAGTGTCGATTTAAATTTAAAACACAAAAGTGCAAAAATATCACCTAATTCCCTTGCCTGGAAGATTACATTGCAAAGCAAAGATAGATATATTGTAGATAGATATATGGTATATTGGAGACCAGTTACAGGCCTACAATAATGTTTCAGCATAGGCTGCCTCAAGGAAACACATGAAACTTAAGCATTTTGTGCAAAGAGTGAGACTGTACTGAATATACGAAACTGCCATGAAAATGTCTATTGCAAAGATTGTTCTTAACTAAAATAAAACAGACTACATACCTTAGGACTAACTGCACATCTTCAAAACATTTTATTATATGACATGATAGAGTGGACAACTCCCCGATCACCTCAAATGTATTATACTGACTTAATGTAAAAAAGCATTTTTTTCTAAACCCCTTTTTGGAGATTATTTGATGAACAATTTGTCAGAATGTGGTCATCTGAACAGCAGGACTGCACTGTAACGTGGGTGGGAACATGCACATTTATAACAGGCCTGAACTCAACTCAAGTTATCTTAATCAGAGAAAATGAGCTCTGAAAACTATGGGAAGCAGCATTTACCAGAAATGGCGCCACTGCTATGTGTCACATAATCACCCATTTTAGATTGAATGATGATGCATTTTTACTTTGACACATGTGATGTCAGAAAATCCTCTGCCATCTTGTAACAAACACTTTTGCATTGCCTTATGAATGAAAATGTAGTGTAGAAGCTCATAAAGCCCTGGCCGCCTATAGCTCCTCCTGTATTATCCTGCCTGGAGGTTCACTGGGTTCATGTTATGTAATGTGTAGGCTACACTGGGTCACGCTGCACATGCAAGTTTTTAATCAGACCCACAGACACGCGCACCTCCATTCAACAGGAGCACACACTGCACGCACACGGTCAAAGCGAAACCACTCCCACCAGAACTACTACGACCACTCCAGCTCCGGGAGGAGAGGGATGGGAGCTAAATACGTGCATACCACATCAACTTATCTAACCAATATACAACATGTAAAGCAACAACCTGGTGTCTCAGCCTGCTAAGAGTTAACCTGAACTATATGACGTAACCTGGAGAATAAACATGCAGTGGGGCTCGAGTGTTTCTGTCACGCCAAATGACCAGACTGTTAACATAGCTCACCCGCACTCTGAAGCGGAACATGGCGAGGCGCACACAGTGGCTGAGGCAGGCGGGCGGCAGGAACCAGGCCCGGGGAGGCGGGGTGGCCTTACTGCCGACGTGGTTCACGATGAGCTGCGCGGTCTGCCGCTGGCCCTGTACGCGCCGCGCCCACTCGGGCCAGCGCTCCTTCCCCAGAGTCCCGTTAAACACCACCACGAGCTCCAGGCCGCCCTGGTACAGACAGGCCTGCGACAGCGCGGCCAGGTAGCCCAGCATGGCGTTCCACTCTCCGCCGCACACCCAGTCCGTCTGGTAGCCCCCGTACAGCCGTTGCAGGCCCGAGTCCGCGTCCATGAGGATCCGGGTGGGAGGTGGGGGAGGCCCGGGGTGATGAGGGTGATGGTGCGGGTGATGAGGAGGCTGGCGGGCCGCTGTCCGGGCCAACTTCAGCAGGTCCACGGGGACCGCGGCCCCGGGGCATCGCTTTTCTAAGTACTCCTGAAAGCCCTGCACTCCCATGACGGTGTTACTGAGCCGGTGCGTGTGTCCGGGAGCGGGCTCCGAGTATGTCCTGTACGCCGTGTTTGAATGTGTGTGAGGGGGAGACGGGGGCTAGCTGTGCGCCGAAGGCGAGCTACCTCTGGGTCTCTGTAGTGACTGAAGCTGGAACAAGTGCCTGGCGGAGCTCAACAGTCCACAGTAAACAAAACGCCTCAGTTTTGGTCGAGTGTAGTGTCCATTTCGGTGGATTTTTGGTGAGTTGCCAACAACAAGGCCAATGTCGCTACCTACAGGCAGAAAAAGTTCAGTGTGCCCATAATGTGCCCTAAATCCTGCAGCTCTGGCAGCTAATGGCGGATACTGAGGGGGTTTGTGCAGTGACGGGATAAAAAAGAATAAAACGGCGGCGGGATGAGCAAATTAAACGGATGGATACTGCGCATTAGTGCAGTAGCCACAGGCTGCACGGCCACTCCGCGGACATGTTGAGCCCAGTACGGTCCAATCGGGCTTTTCTGTGACAGTTGCGCGCCCCGCGTGGGTTTAGCGTCCTGGCGGGGGTTTGTGTGATACACGACAGCAGCCTGTTGCCTCGCGTGTTTCTGACACGGACCTGCAGCGCGGAGCGGAGCACAGCTAAACTAATGTGAGTGTGTGTTAGCAGCTTTAGCCGAGTGTGTGCGAGTTAGCCGCGAGTTAGCTGCTTTAGCCGAATGTGTGAGTTAGCCGCTCTAGCTGAGGCAGGTCCCGGCGTGATTTGACGCGTCACTCCCGAAGATGAGCCCGGGGCCGACACGACGCGGAATGAGATGGGTGTTTGACGAAATAAAAGAAAAGTAACTAAAAGAAAATAAAAAGAAAAGCCCGATGGTGCCTCCCTCGCGGTCTCGCACTCTCACGGCTTCATGTTGCAGAAGGGAGCAGACTTCCAGCCACGGCAGCCATCTTGAGACTTCCTCGCGGCCCGGAGCAGTGAAGGCGGGCGGAGGGCGGAGGCAGCGCTGCGAAGGGCATCTTGGGAAATGTAGACTCCCAGCGTCACATCTCACATTACTCACAATTGTAAAGAACAGAAAAAAAAACTACAACTACCACCATTAGCGTCCAGGCTGCGCTTAACGCGTGGAGTTCATTTACTTTTCCTCACGTTTTAATGTATTTATTTGTTAACTGTGTTGGGATAAATAACTAGGCTTAGCTATTCTGTATAACTGCTGCTATATTTCATTATTGTACCGAGGTCATATGAAGATAAGGGCTCTGATCACAGCTGTGAGACTCATACACATATTGTATGTCAAGACAAATTCCAAAGACAATATTCCAATCTATCTAATAGCAAACTAACTAAATAGGACAAGTACTACTGATAGGGATGATGTCATGACTTGTTGCTAGATAACACCCATTGATGTATAATAAGAGCTTTTATTATAGTTCTATGATAACACCCCGGATGGAGTCTGATTGGACTGTGTGACGGGCCCAGAGGCCTGGCTGGACCTGTGCACCAACGAAGAGGCGCTAAGTCTAACCCACGGTCTCTTCCCAGTATAGTTTGCGTATAAAAACCATTGTATAGGCGTAAATATTCAGTCTCTGCATGGGAATATCGGCACAGAGTCCTTGTACAAGTTTGGCTTTCTAATATTTGAATGTAAATTATCCGGACTTTAGTTCTGTTTTAAGTGTATTTTTGTCTAGCAGAAACTAACGAACACGCAAGGGAAAACCTGGTTTCCTTTACAATTGCACTGTCATTTTGCACAGCTCGGAACCCGATTTTACGTTTAATCTCACTTAAACCGACCATTTACCTGTATGGTGAATTGCCGAGCATTAGTTGTGTGAATATCCACTTGTGTTGATTTTGTTAATCTTTTGTGGCTAACTGTATCCCAAAGTTTTAAGTTATCATTGTGGTCTCTTATTTTCAGGGATGATGATGATGATGGTGATGATGATGATGATGATGATGATGGTGATGATGATGATGATGATGATGATGATGATGATGATGATGATGATGATGATGATGATGATGATGATGATGATGATGTGAAGGTTGAATTTGAGGCAGTAACAGGTTGTAAGTATTTTGTGTGTTTATGTCGCCGCCTGGTGGTAAAATGTGAACCTCTTTCTCCATTTCTCCTCTGCTCTGCTCTGCATCATTTTTTTCTAACATTGGCGGAAGAAGTACAATGTATTACTTAAGTAAAAGTACAGATACCAGAGCAAATAAATACTAAAAGTAAAAGTGCCACATGAAACAACCCACTTAAGTAAAAGTATAAAAGCAAAAACAGTGCAATGCAATACAAATGTTCTGCTCAGCTTCTGTTAAAACACAGTGCAAACAAATGCTTTCAGAGATTTGGCTGTTCTGTTTCTCAGTGGAAGACCAGTGTCTGGGACCTGCTGCAGCAAAAACCCAGTTCTTCTAGATTTTAGTTTTGACTTTGGTTGACTCTGGTAATGACTCTATTAAGCCACAGAGAGGCGCTGATGGGCTAGTGGCATGACATTGGCATTTTTGTGTCCAAAAGCCACAACTTTTTCTACTTAATATATAACGGTTTAAATTGTTTAAAATGATTTGTTTTATAACATTTTAGTTGCACCAATATGCATTTGGAATAAGAAACCACATTTGAAAGATTATAGGTTTAAAGTATTAAAATGTCATTCGGTGAAATGGGTCACAGACATTTGCTTGCTTATAAAAATTGACAAAATTATCAACTTTTCACTGGTGCATAATTTTAGAAGCCTTGACATGAATATAAAAACAATTATTAAAATGTACATAAAGAACTACTTCTAATGTCTTAAATGAAGTTGTCAATGTAATTTGGTAAAACAAAGTTAAAGGGTCATTTTGAACCTTAATCTGAGGTCTTTCCTCATGTGTCATGTGTTGGCATCACTCTGAGGACCCTGCAGGACTCTAAAGTGGAAATAAGTCTCAGATTTGACTTTGTAGTTTTTGCTGAAATCAGTGCTTGGTACGAACACTTAATGCTGAGGCTTGTGTTTCTCTTTGATGGATCAAGTATAAACCAGTTTAGAATGAAAATGTATGAAAAATGTCATTTGGTAAAACGAAATGTGTCATTCAGAGAAACGGAATTTGTCATTTGGTGAAACAGACCTGACCTGGTTGTAGTTAACATTAAGCAGTTAACTCAAAAATATCTGCAGTTCTTTTACAGTGTTATTTGTATTATTTAACTAATTATGTTTGCTACTATATTAAAGTAATAATCTTCATTTTGAATGTAAAATAATCAAATAATACATAATCACATAAAGGAAAATGCAATTGGACATTAAATATATTAGTATCACCTGAGAGCCAAGAAAAAATGGTCTGAGGGCCACATCTGGCCCCCGGGCCATAGTTTGGACATGACTGCACTAAATACTACATATTCTTTTTTTTTTTTTTTCCTTCACAGCATTAGTCACAATATCGCTTTGAGCTGTAGTCGACTAAAGTCATTTTTGGCTGACTACCACAGCATTGATCTTCCGTCTAATCTTACACCCCGACATTGTTCTTATTAGATTTGCAGTTTTAACAGTGAGACTGAAATCTGAACTGTTAAACTGACACAAGAGCTCCATCCATTTCAGAACCTGTTTGGAGAGGTCCACACTGCAGGGTCAGCAGCAGAACACAGAGCCCATGGAAACACAGGGAGGGCATCTGGCACACAGGGACATTTGTGTTTTTGGTGACTTGGTGATGCAGTATTGATATTACAAATGCTTCTTATGAATTTTACAAAATGACTTTGTGACAGTGCTGCAGTTTTGATGCTTGTGCAGTCAGAGAATGTAAACTTTTTTATGCAATACATTTCACATTTACTGTGTTGATGTTTTAAAATGTGTGTATTGTGTGTGTATTGTGTGTGTATTGTATGTGTATTGTGTGTGTATTGTATGTGTATTGTGTGTGTGTTGTGTGTGTATTGTGTGTGTATTGTGTGTGTATTGTGTGTGTATTGTGTGTATTGTGTGTGTATTGTGTGTGTATTGTGTGTGTATTGTGTGTGTATTGTGTGTGTATTGTGTGTGTATTGTGTGTGTATTGTGTGTGTGTTGTGTGTGTATTGTGTGTGTATTGTGTGTGTATTGTGTGTGTGTTGTGTGTGTATTGTGTGTGTATTGTGTGTGTATTGTGTGTGTATTGTATGTGTATTGTGTGTGTATTGTGTGTGTATTGTGTTTTTTTTTTTTCATAATGGAAACAAGATCTTGTGAGACCAAATTACCACAAGAGGAAAATGATCTTGTAATTTTTTCCTCCGCCATATGGTTACAAGTGAAATTTTGTTGAGTAAATACAAAAGTGTGATGTCAAATGTGCCCCACAATGTATTTAATATGTGTGGTTACGATTGCATGAGGATTGGTTGGGATGTGTGTTTAAAAAGTGGTGGAACGTAAAAAAAAATAAGAGTAGTAAAGTACTGCACTTAACTGTACAATTTAGGTATCTGTACTTTACTTCAGTACATTCTAAAGTGGATAAAGTTTACTTTTACTTCACTACATTTGAGCGCAGGTATCTGTACTTTCTACTCCACTATATTTTTTAACTGTACTCGTAGTAGGAGTAGAAGTACTTTTTATTATAGTTTTAGAACTGCTGAAATGCACTTGAGTACTTTTTTTTTACTTTTTCATGTGATTTTATTTTTACTTCAGTATTTACAACTTATACTTAATGCTGCACTGCACAGCTTTTCTGGAGGGGGGTCCTCTACTTACTTGTCTTCATGGATATGCTATTGCTTTGTCTGAAATGTTCCATGATATGACTTTAAACATATACATCTATATAATATATATATAATAATTTCTCCATTCCCATTGATGGCTCCTCCATCTCTCCCTCCCCTCAGGTCAAGAGTCTGGGTGTCATCCTCGACAGCACCCTCTCCTCCGCCTCCCACATAAACAGCATCACTCGCTCCGCCTACTTCCACCTCCGCAATATCCATCGACTCCGGCCCTCCCTCACTCCACAGTCCACTGCCGTACTCGTGCACAGCCTCGTCACTTCCCGTCTAGATTATTGCAATTCACTTCTGTTTGGTCTCCCACAAAAAACTCTCCATAAACTTCAACTGGTTCAGAACTCTGCTGCTCGCATCACCACACACACACCTTCCACCAACCACATCACACACACACCTTCCACCAACCACATCACACCCGTCTTACAACAGCTCCACTGGCTCCACATCACACACACCGTCACCGCATTCAATACAAAATCCTGCTCCACACATTCAAAGCCGTCCACAACCTCACACCTCCATATCTCCCTGACCTCCTCCATATTGCCACACCCGTTCGCTCTCTTCGCTCCTCCTCCTCCTCTCTCCTCCTCTCTCCAGCTCTCTGTCCCCTCTGCCCGTCTTGTTACAATGGGGAGCAGGGCGTTCAGCCGCTGCTCCCCGCCTCTGGAACACTCTCCCTCCTGACCTCCGCCACACAGACGCTCTCACACACTTCAAATCCAAACTCAAAACTCATCTGTTCAAACTGGCCTATTCATTATAACCACAACTGCACTGTCCTTTCATATGCCTGATTTTAATGTAGATTTTAACTGTTGCTTTTACTGTTATAATGTTTATATTTTTATATTGATGTATAAACTTGTTGTGAGGCGACCTTGAGTGCCCAGAAAGGCGCCCTATAAATAAAATGTATTATTATTATTATTATTATTATTATTATTATTATTATTATTATCTAGCATTTATTCATTACAGGAGTTTCTGTAGCTCAAAAATACAATCATTCCTTATGTGAAAGTGCGACTCTCCACAAATCTAAACTATAATGGGTAGTGCTAGTGTAGTGCTTAATCTATAACAATGATGATTCCATGGAGATAAGCAGTTGGCAGACTTGTGCAGTGCACCTTTAACAAACAAAATCGTTTTCTTCCATTATATTCTGTGAAAATCAGGTTTTGTCTCGTTCTTGTGGACCCAAACTTGTGTCTGGTTCTTGTGTAAATTGCGTCTCGTCCCACTTCTATGTATCACAGAATCATGGTCTTACTGTGTTACTGAGTGTTGTGTGGAATCGTGAGGACCTCTGGGATTTCCGGCTCTTATTGAAAGTGTTCTTTGGTTCATGTTTAGGTTGAGGCTGTGCAATCAGTGACATACTCTTTCTTATGTTTGTATGAAGGGTCTTATTCATGTTTTTATTTATTTGATTACCATTTGAAGTTATACACTGTAAACATTTAGTATTGTATTATTTGCATATTTTATATTTGCCTTATTTTCATAGTCAATTTGACTATGTATTTGTTCCCTTTTTATTGTTGTTCAGTGTTATACTGCACCTTTTCTAACAGTTTGTATATAAATATATTTGCTTTACTTTGGTATTGTGTTAATGTTATTTGGTATGTGCCCATAGGGTCTTCGTCGAGTGGGGGTAGGGCCCCCAGGTACCTCATTTGCCGAGGGCCCCCAAATACCTTGAAACGGGCCTGGGCTGAGCTTGGGTCTGAAGTAGATGATTCAAATCTACACTGACGTTTCAGAACATGGAGTCAGTTTGTTTTGGTTTAGAGAATGACAAACATTACAAACACTACTGCAGTACAAATACTACTGCAGTACAAATACTACTGCAGTACAAATACTACTGCAGTACAAATACTACTGCAGTACAAATACTACTGCAGTACAAATACTACTGCAGTACAAACACTACTGCAGTACAAATACTACTGCAGTACAAATACTACTGCAGTACAAATACTACTGCTACTGCAGTACAAACACTACTGCAGTACAAACACTACTGCAGTACAAACACTACTGCAGTACAAACACTACTGCAGTACAAATACTACTGCTACTGCAGTACAAACACTACTGCAGTACAAACACTACTGCTACTGCAGTACAAACACTACTGCAGTACAAACACTACTGCAGTACAAACACTACTGCAGTACAAATACTACTGCAGTACAAATACTACTGCAGTACAAACACTACTGCTACTGCAGTACAAACACTACTGCAGTACAAACACTACTGCTACTGCAGTACAAACACTACTGCAGTACAAACACTACTGCTACTGCAGTACAAACACTACTGCAGTACAAACACTACTGCAGTACAAACACTACTGCAGTACAAACACTACAGCTACTGCAGTACAAACACTACTGCAGTACAAACACTACAGCTACTGCAGTACAAACACTACTGCAGTACAAACACTACAGCTACTGCAGTACAAACACTACTGCAGTACAAACACTACTGCATTACGAAAACACAACCATCAGTTTTTGTGAGTTTTTTTCTCCAGTACACAGTCCTCCTCCTCTCACCTGTCCATCCTCACCTCACCTGTCCATCCTCACCTGTCCCTCCTCACCTGTCCCTCCTCACCTGTCCCTCCTCCCCTCACCTGTCCCTCCTCCCCTCACCTGTCCTTCCTCCTCTCACTTGTCCTTCCTCCTCTCACCTGTCCTTCCTCCTCTTGCCTGTCCATCCTCCTCTCACCTGTCCTTCCTCCTCTTGCCTGTCCATCCTCACCTTTCCCTTCTCCTCTCATCTGTCCCTCCTCCTCTCACCTGTCCCTCCTCACCTGTCCCTCCTCCTCTCACCTGTCCCACCTCACCTCGTCTGTCCATCCTCACCTGTCCCTCACCTCACCTGCCCATCCTCATCTGTCCCTCCTCCTCTCACCTGTCCCACCTCACCTCGTCTGTCCATCCTCACCTGTCCCTCCTCCTCTCACCTGTCCATCCTCACCTGTCCCTCCTCCTCTCACCTGTCCCACCTCACCTTGTCTGTCCATCCTCACCTGTCCCTCCTCCTCTCACCTGTCCCTCCTCCTCTCACCTGTCCCTCCTCACCTGTCCCTCCTGCTCTCACCTGTCACTCCTCACCTGTCCCTCCTCCCCTCACCTGTCACTCCTCACCTGTCGATCCTCACCTGTCCTTCCTCCCCTCACCTGTCCCTCCTCCCCTCACCTGTCCCTCCTCCCCTCACCTGTCCCTCCTCACCTGTCCATCCTCACCTCACCTGTCCATCCTCACCCGTCCCTCCTCCTCTCACCTGTCCCACCTCACCTGTCCATCCTCACCTGTCCCTCCTCCCCTCACCTGTCCCTCCTCCCCTCACCTGTCCTTCCTCACCTGTCCCTCCTCACCTGTCCCTCCTCCTCTCACCTGTCCCACCTCACCTGTCCATCCTCACCTGTCCCTCCTCCTCTCACCTGTCCCTCCTCCTCTCACCTGTCCCTCCTCACCTGTCGATCCTCACCTGTCCTTCCTCCCCTCACCTGTCCCTCCTCCTCTCACCTGTCCCTCCTCACCTGTCCCTCCTGTCCTCACCTGTCCCTCCTCACCTGTCCCTCCTCCTCTCACCTGTCCCTCCTCCTCTCACCTGTCCCACCTCACCTGTCCTTCCTCACCTGTCCCTCCTCACCTGTCCCTCCTGCTCTCACCTGTCACTCCTCACCTGTCCCTCCTCCCCTCACCTGTCACTCCTCACCTGTCCCTCCTCCCCTCACCTGTCCCTCCTCCTCTCACCTGTCCCTCCTCCCCTCACCTGTCCTTCCTCACCTGTCCCTCCTCACCTGTCCCTCCTGCTCTCACCTGTCCCTCCTCCCCTCACCTGTCCCTCCTCACCTGTCCCTCCTCCCCTCACCTGTCCCTCCTCACCTGTCCCTCCTCACCTGTCCCTCCTCCCCTCACCTGTCCCTCCTCACCTGTCGATCCTCACCTGTCCTTCCTCCCCTCACCTGTCCCTCCTCCCCTCACCTGTCCCTCCTCCCCTCACCTGTCTATCCTCACCTGTCCCTCCTCACCTGTCCCTCCTCACCTGTCCCTCCTCCCCTCACCTGTCCCTCCTCACCTGTCGATCCTCACCTGTCCTTCCTCCCCTCACCTGTCCCTCCTCCCCTCACCTGTCCCTCCTCACCTGTCCCTCCTCCCCTCACCTGTCCCTCCTCACCTGTCCCTCCTCACCTGTCCCTCCTCCCCTCACCTGTCCCTCCTCACCTGTCCCTCCTCCCCTCACCTGTCCCTCCTCACCTGTCCCTCCTCCCCTCACCTGTCCCTCCTCCCCTCACCTGTCCCTCCTCCTCTCACCTGTCCCTCCTCCCCTCACCTGTCCCTCCTCACCTGTCCCTCCTCACCTGTCCCTCCTCCCCTCACCTGTCCCTCCTCACCTGTCCCTCCTCACCTGTCCCTCCTCCCCTCACCTGTCCCTCCTCACCTGTCCCTCCTCCCCTCACCTGTCCCTCCTCCCCTCACCTGTCCCTCCTCCCCTCACCTGTCCCTCCTCACCTGTCCCTGCTCCTCTCCCCTGTCCCTCCTCCTCTCACCTGTCCCTCCTCACCTGTCCCTCCTGCTCTCACCTGTCCCTCCTCCCCTCACCTGTCCTTCCTCACATGTCCCTCCTCCCCTCACCTGTCCTTCCTCACATGTCCCTCCTCCCCTCACCTGTCCCTCCTCAACTGTCCCTCCTCCCCTCACCTGTCACTCCTCATCTGTCCCTCCTCCCCTCACCTGTCACTCCTCACCTGTCCCTCCTCATCTGTCCCTCCTCCTCTCACCTGTCCCTCCTCTCCTCACCTGTCACTCCTCACCTGTCCCTCCTCCCCTCACCTGTCACTCCTCACCTGTCCCTCCTCCCCTCACCTGTCACTCCTCACCTGTCCCTCCTCATCTGTCCCTCCTCCTCTCACCTGTTCCTCCTCCCCTCACCTGTCCCTCCTCCCCTCACCTGTCCTTCCTCACCTGTCCCTCCTCCCCTCACCTGTCCTTCCTCACCTGTCCCTCCTCACCTGTCCCTCCTCCCCTCACCTGTCCTTCCTCACCTGTCCCTCCTCCCCTCACCTGTCCTTCCTCACCTGTCCCTCCTCCCCTCACCTGTCACTCCTCACCTGTCCCTCCTCCCCTCACCTGTCCCTCCTCATCTGTCCCTCCTCCCCTCACCTGTCCTTCCTCACCTGTCCCTCCTCCCCTCACCTGTCCTTCCTCACCTGTCCCTCCTCCCCTCACCTGTCCCTCCTCACCTGTCCCTCCTCCCCTCACCTGTCCCTCCTCCCCTCACCTGTCCCTCCTCCCCTCACCTGTCCTTCCTCACCTGTCCCTCCTCACCTCACCTGTCCCTCCTCACCTGTCCCTCCTCCCCTCACCTGTCCCTCCTCCCCTCACCTGTCCCTCCTCACCTGTCCCTCCTCCCCTCACCTGTCCCTCCTCACCTGTCCCTCCTCCCCTCACCTGTCCCTCCTCACCTGTCCCTCCTCCCCTTTCAGGGGGTTTTGTTGTAGCAAACTGTTGCAGAAATTGACTCGGTGAGTGTGACATCACTCACAGCGTTCAGCTCCACTCAAGTGAAGCTCATGATGCTCACAGTTACATGGGCGAATTTGGAGCCAGCACGTTTGCTCTGTTCATGCATATTTACAGTCATGGTTCAGCCCTTGTACAATTCTGTTTTTTAAAGGTCTGGTTCAGTTCTGATTTAGTCCTGGACTCGTTCTGTTTTGATCATATTTCAGTTCTGTTTCCTGGTTCAGCCCTGGTTCTGTCCTAGTTTCATCCTGTCTCAGTCTTGTTTCACTCCTGCGTTAGTCCTGGTTTAGTCCTGGTGTGGTCCTGGTTTAGTCCTGGTGTGGTCCTGGTTTAGTTTAGTCCATGTGCTGAAGGTCTCACAGTGGGCCTCCCGATAATGAGAGGATTCAAGCGGGGGCAATCGAGAGGAAGTGAAGAGATTACTGTCAGAGAGAGAGCGGAGATAGAGAAAGGGAGGGGGAGTTAGAGAGATAAAGGAAGGAGAGAGAGAAAGAAGAAGCAAGGAGATTACTGTCAGAGAGAGAGAAAGGAGAGAGAAGAAGAGAAAGAGAGAAAGAGGTGATGGGGTGGAAAGAAAGCGGAGATAGATTAATAGAGAGGGGGATGGAGAAAGGAAGTGAAGGAGATGTGGACAAAGACAGAGCAGAGAGAAAAAGAGGGAGACAGAGAGGGAGCAAAGAAGAGAGATAGGAGGTATAGAAAGAGAGAGGGGGAAAAAGGGAAAGGAGAGAGATATGACAAAGAGATAAAGAGTTGGGACGGAGTTAGAAAGAGAGTGAAAGAGGAGAGAAAAAGAGGGAATTAAGCCTGTAACATCATTCACACTAGTCTGCCAACCACCAACTACTTGATATCACAGAGGCCACTGGAGACAACACACACTTAGATTTAGGCGTTTTTTGAAAAGAAAGTTAAGGTACCTAGTTTGCACTAAGGTTGCCAAAAGAACAGTAGATAATGCTATTCAAACCCCAGCTACACACAATTTAAAAAAAAAAAGTTAATTTAATGTTTAGTTCACCTTTACTTTAAGAGATTATTATTTTTGTTTGGTATTTTTAATGAATAAATGATCACAAATGTAGAAGATTCTTTCATATTTTGTAAGCCACAGTATTGACCCCCCACGCACACTAATAATAGAAATAGGATCTTTTACTTCCTGTACAAAATTGCAGAAGTGACTCTTTGCTGCTGACCACACCTCTTCAGTGGCGTTGCAGGTTTTCATGCACATGCATTTATTTTGGCAGTGGCTACGAGACATTTTTGAACCGTACATCCATGACCTTTTTCCAAAGATTTACCAGTAAGTTCAGAGAAGTGGGTGGGGATAGGAGATAGGTAAAACTTTTCTGAGTATTCAAGCCTTAAAGTGCATATGACAGGTTTGACTGCTCATTTCACTAAATATTAATAGTTAACATGGTTACATTTAATTATTTTTTACAATTTTACTTTCTGGTTAACAGCAGATACATACACAGAGGTAATTCCATAACTGTTCCCTAGCAACCATAATGTAAACAAGGGACAAACCCATCTAAATTACACAATAGTTATGTTTTAGACTAATAAAAAAAAGACAACATTTTTATTTTGTTAAATGCACGTTTAAACTGTGTGTAAATTGTCTCTGTATTTTGTATGGAGTTTTCCGTGTTGATGACATCGGCAGAAGTATTCAAGGACTCACCGCTACTTCCTGTGTTTTACAACTTCCTATTTTTTCTTTCCTATTTTCTTCACAAACTTCCATGTGACTGATATAAAACTATGATAAATATTAACAGGTACTATCCCAACAAACCAAGGCATAATTAGAAAAATATATAAATCTGTCAAATGCTCTTTATTACACAAACCGGACTCTTGAGAGCTTTAAGTCACGCTGTGTTTGTCTCATTCACACATGCTTGAGTTACCGGTACTTTATTATTACATATTACATCTCTGAAGCTCAAAATGCTGTTCTGCCTCGTCACGGAGTGGTGGTTTTCACATTAACGATTAATGATCGAAGATGTACAGTACTATGCAAAAGGTTTGTGTGTGGGAAAATGCTGTTGTTCATCATCAGTCATTCAGAACTCTCTTCAGCGTAAAGAAGAACAGAAGTTGTGCTGGTGGTCTGGGCCCCACAGAGCCCTGACCTCAGCATCATGGAGTGTGTCTGGGATTAACATGAAGAGACAGAAGGATGTGAGGAAGCTCCATCCACACAAGATCTGTGCTTAGTTCTTCAACATGTTTGGAACAGCGACCAGCCCAGTTCCTTCACAAACTGTCTGCAAGTAAAACCTAGAAGAACTGATGCTCTTCTGAAGGCAAAGCTCACACCAAACACAGAGAGCGTGGATTTAGATTTCTCTTTTGTTCCTTCACTGCATTTTGTTGAATGACAAAAATAAATGAACACATTCCTAGTTTACAGGATTTTTTCCACGCCTGCCTATAACTTCAGCACAGTACTGTATATGAGGAAAGAAAGTGGAGCACAAGGTGGAAGTGGAGTGTCTTCAGTTTGAGAGAATTCAGTGTAAATCTGCAGGATTTAAATGTGTGAATGAAACAAAACACAGCTCCAGTGTATGTTTGTGATGAGGAAACTACATTAGAAGAGAGAGCAGAAAATAACATAATACAGGTAGTTTAAATGCAGGACAATACAGGACCACTGTACTGTCTGTGCATGAAGCTCTTGTATTGATTTTGTTTAATTTAACCTTCTTGTGCAGTGGAAACCTTTGGTGTATTAATTTCTCATTTTTTAAGGAATACTTTCTTGGTTTGAGCCTCTGTTTTTGTTCACACAGAGAGTGTGGACTGGCTGTTACAGAGAGTGTGGACTGGCTGTTACAGAGTGTGGACTGGCTGTTACAGAGAGAGTGGACTGGCTGTTACAGAGAGTGTGGACTGGCTGTTACAGAGTGTGGATTGGCTGTTACAGAGTGTGGACTGGCTGTTACAGAGTGTGGACTGGCTGTTACAGAGAGAGTGGACTGGGTGTTACAGAGAGTGTGGACTGGCTGTTACAGAGAGAGTGGACTGGCTGTTACAGAGAGAGTGGACTGGCTGTTACAGAGTGTGTGGACTGGCTGTTACAGACAGTGTGGACTGGCTGTTACAGAGAGTGTGGACTGGCTGTTACAGAGAGTGTGGATTGGCTGTTACAGAGAGTGTGGACTGGCTGTTACAGAGAGTGTGGACTGGCTGTTACAGAGAGTGTGGACTGGCTGTTACAGAGTGTGGACTGGCTGTTACAGAGAGTGTGGATTGGCTGTTACAGAGAGTGTGGACTGGCTGTTACAGAGAGTGTGGACTGGCTGTTACAGAGAGTGTGGACTGGCTGTTACAGAGAGTGTGGACTGGCTGTTACAGAGAGTGTGGACTGGCTGTTACAGAGAGCGTGGATTGGCTGTTACAGAGAGTGTGGATTGGCTGTTACAGAGTGTGGACTGGCTGTTACAGAGAGTGTGGATTGGCTGTTACAGAGTGTGGACTGGCTGTTACAGAGTGTGGACTGGCTGTTACAGAGAGTGTGGACTGGCTGTTACAGAGAGTGTGGATTGGCTGTTACAGAGAGTGTGGACTGGCTGTTACAGAGAGTGTGGACTGGCTGTTACAGAGAGTGTGGACTGGCTGTTACAGAGAGTGTGGACTGGCTGTTACAGAGAGTGTGGACTGGCTGTTACAGAGTGTGGACTGGCTGTTACAGAGAGTGTGGACTGGCTGTTACAGAGAGTGTGGATTGGCTGTTACAGAGTGTGGACTGGCTGTTACAGAGAGTGTGGATTGGCTGTTACAGAGAGTGTGGACTGGGTGTTACAGAGAGTGTGGACTGGCTGTTACAGAGAGAGTGGACTGGCTGTTACAGAGAGAGTGGACTGGCTGTTACAGAGAGTGTGGACTGGCTGTTACAGAGAGTGTGGATTGGCTGTTACAGAGTGTGGACTGGCTGTTACAGAGAGAGTGGACTGGGTGTTACAGAGAGAGTGGACTGGCTGTTACAGAGAGTGTGGACTGGCTGTTACAGACAGTGTGGACTGGCTGTTACAGAGAGTGTGGACTGGCTGTTACAGAGAGTGGACTGGCTGTTACAGAGTGTGTGGACTGGCTGTTACAGACAGTGTGGACTGGCTGTTACAGAGAGTGTGGACTGGCTGTTACAGAGTGTGGACTGGCTGTTACAGAGAGAGTGGACTGGCTGTTACAGAGAGAGTGGACTGGCTGTTACAGAGTGTGTGGACTGGCTGTTACAGACAGTGTGGACTGGCTGTTACAGAGAGTGTGGACTGGCTGTTACAGAGTGTGGACTGGCTGTTACAGAGAGTGTGGACTGGCTGTTACAGAGTGTGGACTGGCTGTTACAGAGAGAGTGGACTGGCTGTTACAGAGAGTGTGGACTGGCTGTTACAGAGAGTGTGGATTGGCTGTTACAGAGAGTGTGGACTGGCTGTTACAGAGAGCGTGGACTGGCTGTTACAGAGAGCGTGGACTGGCTGTTACAGAGAGTGTGGACTGGCTGTTACAGAGAGTGTGGATTGGCTGTTACAGAGAGTGTGGACTGGCTGTTACAGAGAGAGTGGACTGGCTGTTACAGAGAGTGGACTGGCTGTTACAGAGAGCGTGGACTGGCTGTTACAGAGAGAGTGGACTGGCTGTTACAGAGAGCGTGGACTGGCTGTTACAGAGAGCGTGGACTGGCTGTTACAGAGAGCGTGGACTGGCTGTTACAGAGAGCGTGGACTGGCTGTTACAGAGAGTGTGGACTGGCTGTTACAGAGTGTGGACTGGCTGTTACAGAGAGTGTGGACTGGCTGTTACAGAGAGCGTGGACTGGCTGTTACAGAGAGTGTGGACTGGCTGTTACAGAGTGTGGACTGGCTGTTACAGAGAGCGTGGACTGGCTGTTACAGAGAGTGTGGACTGGCTGTTACAGAGAGAGTGGACTGGCTGTTACAGAGAGAGTGGACTGGCGGTTACAGAGAGAGTGGACTGGCTGTTACAGAGAGTGGACTGGCTGTTACAGAGAGAGTGGACTGGCTGTTACAGAGAGTGTGGACTGGCTGTTACAGAGTGTGGACTGGCTGTTACAGAGAGTGTGGACTGGCTGTTACAGAGAGTGTGGATTGGCTGTTACAGAGAGCGTGGACTGGCTGTTACAGAGAGTGTGGACTGGCTGTTACAGAGAGTGTGGACTGGCTGTTACAGAGAGAGTGGACTGGCTGTTACAGAGAGTGTGGACTGGCTGTTACAGAGAGTGGACTGGCTGTTACAGAGAGAGTGGACTGGCTGTTACAGAGAGTGTGGACTGGCTGTTACAGAGAGAGTGGACTGGCTGTTACAGAGAGTGTGGACTGGCTGTTACAGAGAGAGTGGACTGGCTGTTACAGAGAGAGTGGACTGGCTGTTACAGAGAGTGGACTGGCTGTTACAGAGAGAGTGGACTGGCTGTTACAGAGAGTGTGGACTGGCTGTTACAGAGAGAGTGGACTGGCTGTTACAGAGAGTGTGGACTGGCTGTTACAGAGAGAGTGGACTGGCTGTTACAGAGAGTGTGGATTGGCTGTTACAGAGAGTGTGGACTGGCTGTTACAGAGAGAGTGGACTGGCTGTTACAGAGAGTGTGGACTGGCTGTTACAGAGAGTGTGGACTGGCTGTTACAGAGAGAGTGGACTGGCTGTTACAGAGAGTGTGGATTGGCTGTTACAGAGAGTGTGGACTGGCTGTTACAGAGTGTGGACTGGCTGTTACAGAGTGTGGACTGGCTGTTACAGAGAGTGGACTGGCTGTTACAGAGAGTGTGGACTGGCTGTTACAGAGTGTGGTCTGGCTGTTACAGAGAGTGGACTGGCTGTTACAGAGTGTGGACTGGCTGTTACAGAGAGTGGACTGGCTGTTACAGAGTGTGGACTGGCTGTTACAGAGAGTGGACTGGCTGTTACAGAGTGTGGACTGGCTGTTACAGAGTGTGGACTGGCTGTTACAGAGTGTGGACTGGCTGTTACAGAGAGTGGACTGGCTGTTACAGAGAGTGTGGACTGGCTGTTACAGAGTGTGGACTGGCTGTTACAGAGAGTGGACTGGCTGTTACAGAGAGTGTGGACTGGCTGTTACAGAGTGTGGACTGGCTGTTACAGAGAGTGGACTGGCTGTTACAGAGAGTGGATTGGCTGTTACAGAGAGTGTGGACTGGCTGTTACAGAGAGCGTGGACTGGCTGTTACAGAGTGTGGACTGGCTGTTACAGAGTGTGGACTGGCTGTTACAGAGTGTGGACTGGCTGTTACAGAGAGTGGACTGGCTGTTACAGAGAGTGTGGACTGGCTGTTACAGAGTGTGGACTGGCTGTTACAGAGAGTGGACTGGCTGTTACAGAGTGTGGACTGGCTGTTACAGAGAGTGGACTGGCTGTTACAGAGTGTGGACTGGCTGTTACAGAGAGTGGACTGGCTGTTACAGAGTGTGGACTGGCTGTTACAGAGTGTGGACTGGCTGTTACAGAGTGTGGACTGGCTGTTACAGAGAGTGGACTGGCTGTTACAGAGAGTGTGGACTGGCTGTTACAGAGTGTGGACTGGCTGTTACAGAGAGTGTGGATTGGCTGTTACAGAGAGTGTGGATTGGCTGTTACAGAGAGCGTGGACTGGCTGTTACAGAGTGTGGACTGGCTGTTACAGAGAGTGGACTGGCTGTTACAGAGAGTGTGGACTGGCTGTTACAGAGTGTGGACTGGCTGTTACAGAGAGTGTGGATTGGCTGTTACAGAGAGTGTGGACTGGCTGTTACAGAGTGTGGACTGGCTGTTACAGAGAGAGTGGACTGGCTGTTACAGAGAGTGTGGACTGGCTGTTACAGAGTGTGGACTGGCTGTTACAGAGAGTGGACTGGCTGTTACAGAGTGTGGACTGGCTGTTACAGAGAGTGGACTGGCTGTTACAGAGTGTGGACTGGCTGTTACAGAGAGTGGACTGGCTGTTACAGAGTGTGGACTGGCTGTTACAGAGTGTGGACTGGCTGTTACAGAGTGTGGACTGGCTGTTACAGAGAGTGGACTGGCTGTTACAGAGAGTGTGGACTGGCTGTTACAGAGTGTGGACTGGCTGTTACAGAGAGTGGACTGGCTGTTACAGAGTGTGGACTGGCTGTTACAGAGAGTGGACTGGCTGTTACAGAGAGAGTGGACTGGCTGTTACAGAGAGCGTGGACTGGCTGTTACAGAGTGTGGACTGGCTGTTACAGAGTGTGGACTGGCTGTTACAGAGAGTGGACTGGCTGTTACAGAGTGTGGACTGGCTGTTACAGAGAGAGTGGACTGGCTGTTACAGAGAGTGGACTGGCTGTTACAGAGAGAGTGGACTGGCTGTTACAGAGAGTGGACTGGCTGTTACAGAGAGTGGACTGGCTGTTACAGAGAGAGTGGACTGGCTGTTACAGAGAGTGGACTGGCTGTTACAGAGAGTGGACTGGCTGTTACAGAGTGTGGACTGGCTGTTACAGAGAGTGGACTGGCTGTTACAGAGTGTGGACTGGCTGTTACAGAGAGTGGACTGGCTGTTACAGAGAGAGTGGACTGGCTGTTACAGAGAGCGTGGACTGGCTGTTACAGAGTGTGGACTGGCTGTTACAGAGTGTGGACTGGCTGTTACAGAGAGTGGACTGGCTGTTACAGAGTGTGGACTGGCTGTTACAGAGAGAGTGGACTGGCTGTTACAGAGAGTGGACTGGCTGTTACAGAGAGAGTGGACTGGCTGTTACAGAGAGTGGACTGGCTGTTACAGAGAGTGGACTGGCTGTTACAGAGAGAGTGGACTGGCTGTTACAGAGAGTGGACTGGCTGTTACAGAGAGTGGACTGGCTGTTACAGAGTGTGGACTGGCTGTTACAGAGAGTGGACTGGCTGTTACAGAGAGTGGACTGGCTGTCTGCCTGTTGGAGCATTATTAGCCCTGTACGCTCTATTTCTGAGTGGATTTCGGATTTTCTGATTTCTTTAAATCACTTGTTTTGATCATAGGAGAAGGAGAGAGAGAGGGAGGGAGGAAGGGAGGAAGGAGAGAAAGAGAGATGAGGGAGGAAGCAGAGAGAAGTGTGAGAGGGAGAGAGAGGGAGGAAGAGAGCAAGGGCAAACCGTGGCTTTACTTTGTCTCCCTTATTTTCCATTCTCCACTCTCTACTCCCTCTTTTCTCCCCTCTCTCTTCTCCTTGTAGTAGACTGGGGACAGAGAGGGACAAGAGAAAGAAAGAAAGAATGGGGGGATATGCCCTGTCTTTCTTTCTCCCCTCTCTCCTCACCTCTCTCTCCTTTTGTTGTCTCTCCTCTATCTCTATTGATCTTTCCTCTCTCTCTTCCTCTGCACTTCTCCCAGTCATCCCTCCCCCTCTCTCTCTCCGCTCTCTCCTCTCTCACCGCTCTCTCTTTCACTCGCAGCATGGACATGATCGGAGTTCACAACAGAAAACCAAGTTGTCTCTACAGATTCTTGATGGAGCGCTGACGGAGAAGACGACCCCGGTAAGTTCACGAAAACGACATCACTTTTCCCACCTTCCGTAACAGTGGATTCCAAAACGCCTCTAGTTGGACCTGAGCTGGAGACGGGTCAGAACTTTCAGGTGGAATTTGCCGGTAAAATGTCAGATTACAGATTCGCTGACCTGATTTATGGTTAATTTCTCTGTAATTTCTGGGCCTGTTCCCAAGAAGGTTCAACGTCAGTGTAGATAAACAGATAACTTGAGAAAGTGGTGCCATGAAAGACGTAGCAGCAGTCAGTGGAAAGGACTTTAAGTTAGGCATAAGATTCATTTAACACGTTTATGGAGACGATCCCAAGCTGCTGGTGATCAGGATGAAGAGTGCACATGGAGGTATAGAACTCCTTTTCAAATGTTGACGTATTTGATTTTTATAAAGTCAACGTTTTGCTAAATCCGGTTTTAGGCTGACATTGATGGAGTCTGCAGGTGCTGAAAATACCAGAGACTGAACCAGGGCTAAACCAGGGCTAGAATAGGACTAATGTAGGACTAAACCATGTCTGAAGTGAACCAGGATTAAACTAGGACTAAACCAGGTCTGAACCATGGCTAAACAAGGACTAATCCAGGATTAAACCAAGGACTGAACAAAGGAACTAAACCATGACTAGACCAGAACTAAACCAGGGACTAAACCAGAGCTAAACCAGGACTGAACAAGGGACTAAACCTGGATTAAACCTGGACTAAACCAGGACTAAACCAGGGACAAAACCAGGACTAAACCAGGACTAAACCAGGACTGAATCAAGGACTAAACCAGGACTAAACCAGGGCTAAACCAGGACTAACCCAGGACTAAACCAGGACTAAACCAGGGACAAAACCAGGGACAAAACCAGGGACAAAACCAGGACTAAACCAGGACTAAACCAGGACTAAACCAGGACTAAACCAGGACTAAACCAGGACTGAATCAAGGACTAAACCAGGACTAAGGCATGATTAAACCAGGACTGACCCAAGAACTGAACCAGGACTAAACCAGGACTAAACCAGGGACAAAACCAGGACTAAACCAGGGCTAAACCAGGACTAAACCAGGGCTAAACCAGGACTAAACCAGGGCTAAACCAGGGACAAAACCAGGACTAAACCAGGGCTAAACCAGGGCTAAACCAGGGCTAAACCAGGGACTAAACCAGGACTAAAGCAGGGACAAAACCATGACTCAGCCAGGAACAAAACCAGGGACAAAACCAGGACTAAACCAGGACTAAACCAGGGACAAAACCAGGACTAAACCAGGACTAAACCAGGACTGAATCAAGGACTAAACCAGGACTAAGGCATGATTAAACCAGGACTGACCGAAGAACTGAACCAGGACTAAACCAGGACTAAAGCAGGGACAAAACCATGACTCAGCCAGGAACAAAACCAGGGACAAAATCAGGACTAAACCAGGACTAAACCAGGGACAAAACCAGGACTAAAGCTGGGACTAAACCAGGACTGAATCAAGGACTAAACCAGGACTAAACCAGGACTAAACCAGGACTAAACCAGGACTGAATCAAGGACTAAACCAGGACTAAGGCATGATTAAACCAGGACTGACCCAAGAACTGAACCAGGACTAAACCAGGACTAAACCAGGACTAAACCAGGGACAAAACCAGGACTAAACCAGGACTAAACCAGGACTGAATCAAGGACTAAACCAGGACTAAGGCATGATTAAACCAGGACTGACCCAAGAACTGACCCAGGACTAAACCAGGACTAAACCAGGGACAAAACCAGGACTAAACCAGGACTAAACCAGGGACAAAACCAGGACTAAACCAGGACTAAACCAGGGACAAAACCAGGACTAAACCAGGACTAAACCAGGACTGAATCAAGGACTAAACCAGGACTAAGGCATGATTAAACCAGGACTGACCCAAGAACTGAACCAGGACTAAACCAGGACTAAACCAGGGACAAAACCAGGACTAAACCAGGACTAAACCAGGGACAAAACCAGGACTAAACCAGGACTAAACCAGGACTGAATCAAGGACTAAACCAGGACTAAGGCATAATTAAACCAGGACTGACCCAAGAACTGAACCAGGACTAAACCAGGACTAAACCAGGGACAAAACCAGGGACAAAATCAGGACTAAACCAGGGCTAAACCAGGGCTAAACCAGGGACTAAACCAGGACTAAACCAGGACTAAACCAGGGACAAAACCAGGGACAAAATCAGGACTAAACCAGGGCTAAACCAGGACTAAACCAGGACTAAACCATGATTAAACCAGGACTAAACCAGGACTAAACCAGGACTAAACCAGGACTAAACCAGGACTAAACCATGATTAAACCAGGACTAAACCAGGACTAAACCAGGGCTAAACCAGGACTAAACCAGGACTAAACCATGATTAAACCAGGACTAAACCAGGACTAAACCAGGACTAAACCATGATTAAACCAGGACTAAACCAGGACTAAACCAGGACTAAACCATGATTAAACCAGGACTGACCCAAGGACTGAACCAGGACTAAACAAGGACTAAATCAAGGATGAAATCAAGGATTTAACCAGGATCTTTTTGTTTTCAATAAGGATTAACTCTTCCGCATGAGGAGAGAGTGCTCACGGTGAAGATGAGATCAGGTTAATGACTTATTTTAAGGTCATCTGAGGCCAGTGTTTGGAAGAATTAAGTATTCTCTAGTTTCTAGTTACAAAATACTTTTTTTGAATATGTAACATCACTTGAATTAGTCTAGTCACTGTCACAATACTAAAATGTCATACTATATTTTGTTACTAAGGAACAGACTGGAGACTCAATACCGATTCCAATACCACAATGATAATAGTCTTTATTTAAATGTGATTTTCCACATTACAAAGCAGTACTTTCTTTTCTGTTCCCATTGTGGTCTTATATGTGTGTATCCCTCAGTGGTGCAGGGAGGTTCCTCAGTGCTCCAGGGGTGTGTACTCGTCTGTGTGCTCTTCTACTTGTTCTGACACAGCTCAAGATCATTCTGAAGACATTCAGAAAGATGAATTTCCGTCCTGCCACTGGGACTGGGAGTATCGATACCCACGAAAAATGACTATCTGGTTTCAATACTATCACCTTACAGTAAGAAGATCCCTGGTTCTATACCCAGACCGGACAGAGTGTTTGGTTTATGTCAGGTTCCTCCCATAACATTACATAACACAATTCAAGCTTTCAGTTTCCTGTTGTAGGCGACATTTTGAGGACTTTTTTCTCATTCAAAAGTAAAAAATAATAATTGTTTTTTTTTTATTGTTAAAAGTTCTATCATGTTCTATCTATCACAGACCTGGAGTGGTGTTTTCATTCATTTTATTCACACATGTTTGAGTAATCCTTTATTATTTTTTGTCTGTTTACATCTCCAAAGCTCAAAATGCTCTGTTCCACCTTGTGATGTCATGAAGTGATAGTTTTTTAGCCTAAATTGAAAGGATTTACTCTACAATACTCTAGAATAACCATAAATTCTTCTTTATAAAACACATTTTTCTTTTACATTTCGTTCAGTTGAGATGATCACAGAAATCCACAATATCTTTGGTGCACTGAGAAGTTTCAGTGAAGCTAAAACAATAGTTCTAGCTTCACTGTTAAGGGAATCCAGTTGTAGTGAAAGTGTATGGAGTTTAAAAATATAGTGGAGCACTTCCTGTATTACCAGTGAAAGACAGAGCAAGGAGGAGTGTTTTGTGTTTAAGAGAAGAACTCCTAAATCTGCAGGGTTTGTGTGTTAAACATGTGAATGAAACAAAACACAGCACCACTGTTTGTGGTGAGGAAACATTAAAACATAGATATAGTTATATCGAGGCCCTTTAAATAATAGGATTTGGTTCAAAGTTCACATTTCAAACACGTCCAGATTTGACAAAAGAATCACATTTCAGAACATTTGGACAGATCTAAACTGAATGCAGAATGAGACAGGAGATTTTGTTGTTTGTGGAGGAAATTATGGTTCTTCAAAAACTGCAGCCTTTGTGATTTGATAATTGTGTGAATTCAAATAATGATTTTATCTTCACGTCAGAACGCCACATAAACGTTCATGCTGCCCTGTGAGCCTGCGGTCTTCTCTGTGAATCACACAGGCTCTCCTCTCAGCTGGAGTCAGCCGGTTTACATGCTAGTGTCTCTTTGTAAAGCGCTGAAAGGTTCTGCATGTTTACACTGTTTCACACATGAGCAGACAGACACAAGCTCCAGTTTATACAGAGCTGTGTGGGGTCAGGGCTGTGATGCTTTGGCCCCAAAGACTTCACACCGACGGGCAGCAAGCAGCGGACCTCCCCTGACCAGCCTGGAACTCAACCAGAACAGAACCAGAACACAGAACCTACACACCACTCTGTCAGTGCTCCTTTGGACAATCACTTCATTTAGCCAGTCTTACTCTTTTGAATAGAATGATTTTTAGTTTGAGTAAAGATTTAAAGCTTCTGTGGTTGCCATGGTCGTGGTTTCCTGCTTTTGTGGGTGACCGGCTGATACAATGAGGAGTTTTTAAACTTTACATTTTTTGCTTACATTTTTATAATAATAATAATAATGCATCAGTTTTATACAGCGCTTTTCAGGACACTCAAAGACACTTTACAGCATTATTCATTCAATCCAGACCCGGTGGTGGTGCTACTATTGTAGCCACAGCTGCCCTGGGGCAGACTGGCTCCAATCTGCGCCATCGGCCCCTCCGACCACCACCAACACTCACACACACACCACTTTCATACTAGGCAATGTGGGTGATGTGCTTTGCCTAAGGACACTACGACAGTTTTTGTGACTGGCCCCACTGTGGCACCTGGAATTCCCAGTGTCTCCATCCAAGTACTGACCAGGCCCTGCTGAGCTTCTGAGATCTGAGGGATCAGGCTTTGACGAGCCGGTGTGGCCACATTATCTTAATATTTGGAAATTGTGCCCAACTGAGAAGTGCTGACTGAAACATTAGAGTGGAGTGAGAAAGAGGTCCTAAAAGAGGCTTTTTATTGTCTATCCGCCCGATATTATCCACCATTCACTGGCTCCCCCTGGAGGCTGCTGGGTGCTGCAGGACACAGAGGAGGGACACTTTTGTCCTAAGGGCTGCTATTCCTCTCAGTAGAGTGCTCAAATCCCTCTCTGGGACAAATAAAGTCACATTCATCCACTGATTGAAGATTTGGTCAAATCGTTTAGATGTTTAATGCACTGGTCTTAAACAGCACTTTTCCAGTTGCTTTACAGTATCATGCATTATTCATTCAGTCCAGATTCAGTTGTTGTGAGCTACAATTATAGCCACAGCTGCCCTGCTCTCATAAAGTGAGGCTGCCCATCTGCACCATCAGCCCCTCTAACCACACTCTGCCCAGACACTGCTGCCCCACTGTGGCACCTGGTCTCCCATCCAAGTACCACCCAGACTCAAGTCTAGCTTCAGGGATCAGACAGGCTCAGACTTTGACAAGGAGGTTTGGCCACAAACAAGCTTTACTCTAGTTTTCCATCCATCCATCCATCCATCCATCTTCTCCCGCTTAATCCGGCTGGGTCGCGGGGGCAGCTTGCTGCCCAATACTCATAGCACCTGACCCCCCCTATGAACCCCTCTGCAGGTGGTGAGCCCCCAGGAGGGTACTCTAGTTTTAGTCAACAAAATGTCACTTTAAATCTGATTCCATAACAGTTTAACCAAAACCCCAAGATATATGCTTCTTTGAATTTGGATGCATTGTAGTGCAGTGCTTCATGGGACATGGGTACAGGCGTGTTCCTTGAATGTAGAGTTTCCTGATTGAAAAGTGTCATGTTTTATTATGCTCACGTGAAGTCTGGACAGCTCTGCTGCCTCTGTGATCCAGTGTGGATAAAGAAGAAAAACATGGATGGATGGGAAAATATATACTTTTAGTTGATTAAAATCTAAAATAGGTTCAACCACAGATGCCATTAATCACAATTAGACCAGTATCACTGAAGAAGTGTCTTGCCCAATGGCAGAACGATAATATCCCAACTGGTCAGGGCTGAATATGTGGGCTTTACCCCTGAGCTACACTGATGTCTTCAGACAATCAACCAGAAAAGTGACATACTGCATCTTTAAAGCAGACCTTTTGCAAAATTGGCTTTTTAATTTTTTTATTTATTTAATTACTTTAATTACTTTTTTATTACTTTTTAATGCAGTTATTCATGCATGTTTGAGCAATCTTTAATCACTCATTTATTTCCATGTAGGACTCTGCTCTAGTGTGAGCAGCTCCATAGGAGGGGTCCAGCTCCATAGGAGGGGTCCAGCTCCATAGGAGGGGTCCAGCTCCATAGGAGGGGTCCAGCTCCATTGGACACCACAGCTTTCGAACGCAGAAGTCAGCGCACTTGTTTTCATTTTAGATCAATATTGTGATTTAAAACGTCCAAATTTTCACATAATGATAATGATCTATGCAGCAAACACAAGCACAAAAGGACTGCTTTCATACAAACTGATGCTGAACCCTTTGAAATCTTTCTGAAACATTTTTCTACACATGCTGATTCTACGTCTCCTCCTCAGTCGGCATGTCCGTTTCCTTGAAGACACAGCCCTGGTCTGTGGCACCCGTGACCCCGCCCTCTCTGAACAGCACAGCGTTGGAGCGGGACTCTCGGTTGGCGGTGGCGGAGGTGGTGGTGCTGTCGGCCATATTGGTACTGGCTCTGATGGGAAATGGGCTAGTCCTGCTGGTGCTGCTCAGACAGAAACACAACCACAGCCCTCTGCACCAGTTCATGCTCAACCTGTGCCTTGCTGACTTGGTGGTGGCGCTCTTCCAGGTACACATACAGGAGGCCTCTATTTATACAGCTTTGGGTTTTTAATAATAATGATGATGCCTTGGGTTCATATAGTGCTTTTCAAAACATTCTTTACAATGCCGTTTTAATCCTTTTTTAGTCAGACCCTTCTAGATTCTGTTCAAATTCAGAGAGGTCTAGAAATGGACCACGGAGTTTGAAAAATCTGTCAAACTTGAAATACTAAGTCACTAATTTGTAGCACGTGTCTTTCAAATGCAGAAAGCATCTCCTCTGCAAAACTCTTGTATCATTCAGAACTAAATATATAACTTCTTTTACCTAACCTGACATGAACAGAGTTTGGTTCTTCTGTCAATTGTCCAAAAATCTCTGCTGTTTCTCAGTTTTCTGTGGTATTTTTTTTCAACCTTGAATGTGTAAGCCACCACGTATGTTGTTTGCGACTTTAACATGCTTTTACTTCTAAAGGCAGGATTGCATATTTGGTCTAAATGTGCTCCCCAGGCACTGAAAGTGTTTTTGCCGCAATAAAAAATGAAAACAATTATAACTTTAGCAAAGAACCTGATAATAATAATAATAATAATAATAATGCATCAGTTTTATATAGCGCTTTTCTGGACACTCAAAGACGCTTTACAGAGCATTATTCATTCACTCCAGACCCGGTGGTGGTAAACTACTATTGTAGCTACAGCTGCCCTGGGGCAGACTGACGGAAGCGAGGCTGCCAATCTGCGCCATCGGCCCCTCCGACCACCACCAACACTCACGCACACACCACTTTCATACTAGGCAATGTGGGTGATGTGCCATAGTACCGAAGATTCCAAATGTATTTTTTACAGGTCCCCACGCCCTACTGGCACAGCAAAAATGGCACTGATATGTTTTGTAGTTTTCCCACATTTCCCACTTTTTAAGTGAGCCTCTTTGACTGCTTAATCCGCCTGTCAATCACACCCTCTGAAACCAGGGAGACGGAACACAGCTCCACAACCACTTGTCTTTGTAAAGTACAGTCAAAACATGTGGTTCTGGTCTGGTAAGGTCCTAGTTCAGTCCTAGTGACAACTGACATTTATATATGAGCAAAAAAGACTAAGTAGACTGACTGAACCAGGACGGAACTAGGACTGAACCAAGTCTAAGCCAGGATTAAACCAGGACTGAACCAGGACTGAATAAGGACTAAAGTGGGACTGAAGCAGGATTAAACAAGGACTAAACAAGGACTGAACTAGGACTGAACCAGGACTGAACCAGGATCTGTCATTTAAATATCTCCTACAGTCTGAAGACAAAGTGCAGTCGGGGGGCAGGGTCGTGAAAGGAAGTGAAAGTCCCAGTCATTTTCCTCATTGACACTGACATTGCACAGCTCAGGTTATTGGCGACAGATGAACCAGCTCAGAACCACAACATTATTATATTAAAGCAAAACAAATATGGAAAACCTTGGTCCATAATTGTCAGCTCATTTGACAAATATGACAAAATGTGGAAATCAACTAAGAGTCCAAGAATAACCAGGTCTAAACTGAACTAGATCTAAGCAAAGAAAAAGTAGGTCTAAAACAGAACTAAATCAGATCTAAACCAGATCTGAACCAGGACTAAACCAGTACTAAACTAATCAGATGAGGGATTTGACTCTAGCGATGATTGATCTGCTGAAAACGAACATTCAGCAGATTACACATAAATCACCCCCTCTGCTCCTCTGCCCTCCTCTCTCTCCTTGAGGTTTTGCCCCAGCTGGTGTGGGATGCTCGGGGTCGTTTCCCAGGTCCTGACGCACTCTGTAGGCTGGTGAAGTACCTGCAGGTCCTGGGCATGTTCGCCTCCTCCTACATGATTGTTGCCATGACGCTGGACAGGCACTACGCCATCTGCTGCCCCCTACAGGCGCACCGCAGTGGGGCCATGCACAGGTGGAACTCCTTCATCCTGGTGGCCTGGGCTCTGGCTCTACTGCTCAGTGTGCCACAGGTAAGACCGGGAATGACACGAGACAAAGATGCCGCTGGGGGTGTTCTACATGTAGGTGTATTGGCAGATTGTTTACCAGTTACCATGGAAATACAATCCACACATTAGCAAACACAGCCCAAAATGTTTTAAGATGATCTGCAAAAATACAAAATGTATTTATAGAGCACATTTACAGGAGCTTGTGATCAATATGAGTGGTCATGATGCTGTTTATTTCAACAAAAAGGTGACAATGACTCACTGAAAAATTATTGGTTAATGCTAACTAGCTTGTCACAATAATTGACAAATCAGCTCACCTGTTGTAGGTCCAGCTAAACCAGCTCTTTTTAGTCATATTGTAATAAAATAAAGCTCAAATTACAGCCTCAGACAGACCAGTGCCTACAGTTAGCATCACAGCCGCGGGGAATACTGATGACATAAGCTGCAAAGTATCAGTCATATTTAAGATAGATGGGCAGCTAAAATGTATTTTGTTCAAATGCAGATTTGTGTTGTAATACAGTGAGTTTTCTACCAGAGGCCTGGGAGCTTGAGAGTTCTGCGCAGTATCTTTGCTGTTCCCAGTACTGCGCTTTTCTGGACTGAGATGTCCGTTGTTTTCTGGACTGAGATGTCTGTTGTCCTTCCTGGGATCTGCTGCAACCACTCATCCAGTTTGGGGGTCACGGCCCCGAGTGCTCCGATCACCACAGGCACCACCGATGCCTTCACCTTCCAGGCTCTTTCCAGCTCTTCTTTGAGCCCCTGGTATTTCTCTAGTTTCTCGTGTTCATTTTTCCTGACATTGCCATCGCTCGGTATTGCAATGTCCACCACCACGGCTTTGTTCTCTCGCTTATCCAGAACCACGATGTCTGGTTGGTTCATCACCATTCTGTCAGTCTGTATTTGGAAGTCTCACAGGATCTTGGCTCATTCTCCACAACCTTTGGAGGCGTTTCCCACCTTGATCCTGGGGTTTCCAGCCTGTACTCTGCACAGATGTTTCTGTACACTATGCCCGCTACTTGGTTATGTCGCTCCATGTACTCTTTCCCTGCCAGCATCTTACACCTCTTATACCAGCACAGTTATGTGCTGGACTGTCTCAGGCACTTTATGACAGGAGCAGCTGGTTAGATGTGGGAGAAATGGTCACTACGATACCCACAGTCCAAGCTAACAGCCAAACAACTAGTAGCTCAGTGTTCCAACATCCACAAATGGCAACTGCTATCACAACTAGAGATTGACGAGGTACAACACAAATGCTACGGCAAGGGGGAGCCAGGACGCCAGGTCAGAGGGGAGTTAACACTAACTCCTGTTGTGCGTGAAGGAGAATAACCACCAGTTTATTCCCCTAACTTCTAATACAGAGATGAAGCTGCTCTAATCAGAGGTCTGAGCCAGTTCTTTCCCTAGTAGCCTTATGATGTTAATTCAGGACTTACACCAGGTACTGTGACTGCCTGCTGACCCTCACTCAGAAATATTTATACACACAATGAGATAAGAAAAATGCTGCTTGTTGCTGTTACATCCTTTGGCAGGTGGTCTCGTTCCCATGAAATATAAAGGACTTTCCTCGGATCAGCCAGAGTCTCCTGTAATCATTAACTCCAAAAGAATATTATAAGGAGGTGGGGGACAGAAGGGTCCTGGCCAGATTCACTTCTATGCTGGACCTGGAGTCTCACCCTCTTCAGGGCCCTGTCTGCTCTGGACCTGGAGTCTCACCCTCTTCAGGGCCCTGTCTGCTCTGGACCTGGAGTCTCACCCTCTTCAGGGCCCTGTCTGCTCTGGACCTGGAGTCTCACCCTCTTCAGGGCCCTGTCTGCTCTGGACCTGGAGTCTCACCCTCTTCAGGGCCCTGTCTGCTCTGGACCTGGAGTCTCACCCTCTTCAGGGCCCTGTCTGCTCTGGACCTGGAGTCTCACCCTCTTCAGGGCCCTGTCTGGTCTGGACCTGGAGTCTCACCCTCTTCAGGCCCTGTCTGCTCTGCAGAGCTGCTTCAGTGATAGACTGATCCACTCTCGCTGTGTGAAGGTTCTGCAGGTCTTTCCTTCCTGCTGCTGTCAGACTTTACAATGAACACTGCTAACTCTGCTGCCTGTGCAATACTGGGACCCTGTGCAATACTGTGAAATGTAAGATAGTAATTTATTGTATATATAGTTTTAAGATAGCAATTTATATTATACATAGTTTTATAATCCTTATCTTTATAGATCTTTATAGTGTTTGTCTATTTTTAACTTAACTGTACTTCTATTGCTGCTACTGTTTTCTTGCTGTTCTCTTAACTGTGCATTGCAACACTGAAATTTCCCCATTGTGCGACAAAAACAGGATATCTTATCTTATCTTATCTTAAGACATAGCTGCGGATAGGCCGCAGAAAAACAGTCAATATGGTTTTCCAAGTAACTTATGCAATCTAGCGTGGGAAATATCCACGTGTGCGTATGCTAGCAGTAAAAACAATACAAACTGTATAGGTGTATAAAAATACTGAAATATTTCCTCACTCCCCAAACAGAGATTGGGAAGGAAGCCCCAATAAGTATCACGCTGAGCGAGGCAGCGACTGACCTGAAAGATAAGATCATGGCCCGGATGAACACAAGGCAGTTACACAGGCTAAGTGAAGTACCATCTGAAAGTCTGCTAGAGGATGTGAATGCAGCACTCAGAGCGATCCCTACCACAACCATCACTGAAACCAATGAGCTGATCTACACTTCAGCAGCAGTGATCCTAGAGGTGTTGGGCTATAAGAGCCATGGGAGCCATGAGATACGATACCCACCATGGAAAAGACGGTTAGAGGCTAAAATCAAGGAAGTGCGGAGAGAAGTGAGCCAACTGTCAGAGGCCCAGAAAGGTGCGATGAAAAAGCGAGTACCCAAGAGGTACAGCCAGATGCCCTACCTAAAGCACTTGAAACTGCCAAACAAAGGCTCCAAGCCTTGGCCAGCCGCCTAAAGAGAGACACAAGAGAGAATGAAGCCAGACGAATAAACCGCCTGTTCGCAACACAACCTGTGAAAGTGTACGCTCAATGGCAGGGTAATAACAGCAGAGCAGACCCACCAAGGCTGGAGACTGAGAGGTCCTGGAAAGATATATGGAAAAGAGAAGCATCACATAACACTGATGCACAGTGGCTGGTGGCTCTGAGGGCAGACCACAGCAACCTCCCTGAACAGAATCCAGTTACCATCTCAGTGGCAGACATCCAGGAAAGAGGCATGAAAAGTTGGACAGCACCAGGCTCTGACATGATCCACACATACTGGCTAAAGAAGCTCACTGCTCTCCACGAGCGCCTAGCAGCACAAATGAACCAGCTGCTAAGGGATGGGACTCACCCTGAATGGCTAACCCAAGGACGTACGATCCTGATCCTAAAGGATCCTCAAAGGGTACAGTCCCATCCAACTATCGGCCAATAACCTGTCTCTCCACAACATGGAAGCTCATATCAGGCATCATCGCGGCTAAGATAAGCAGGCACATGGATCAATACATGAGTGCATCGGTGGTGCCTGTGGGGATTGGAGCACTCGGGGCCATGACCCCCAAACTGGATGAGTGGTTGTAGCACATTTGGGTCCTCTACCTGGGAGCTTGAGAGTTCTGCACAGTATCTTTGCTGTTCCCAGTACTGCACTTTTCTGAACTGAGATGTCTGTTGTCCTTCCTGGGATCTGCTGCAACCACTCATCCAGTTTGGGGGTCACGGCCCCAAGTGCTCCGATCACCACAGGCACCACTGATGCTTTCACCTTCCAGGCCCTCTCCAGCTCTTCTCTGAGCCCCTGGTATTTCTCTAGTTTCTTGTGTTTCTTTTTCCTGACATTGCCATCGCTCGGTATTGTAATGTCCACCACCACGGCTTTGTTCTCTTGCTTATCCAGAACCACGATGTCTGGTTGGTCCATCACCATTCTGTCAGTCTGTATTTGGAAGTCCCACAGGATCTTGGCCCACTCATTCTCCACCACTTTTGGAGGTGTTTCCCACCTTGATCCTGGGGTTTCCAGCCCGTACTCTGCACAGATGTTTCTGTACACTATGCCCGCTACTTGGTTATGTCGCTCCATGTACGCTTTCCCTGCCAGCATCTTACACCCTGCAGTTATGTGCTGGACTGTCTCAGGCACTTCTTTGCACAGCCTACACCTTGGGTCTTGTCTGGTGTGGTAGATCTGGGCCTCTATTGCTCGGGTGCTCAAGGCTCCTATGCTCCAGGATGAGCCTCCGTGTGTCCTTCAGACCAGCCCTCTCCAGCCATTGGTAGGATTTCTTGACATCAGCCACTTCAGTTATGTTCCGGTGGTACGCCCCATGTAGGGGTTTGTCCTGCCATGATGGTCCCTCCAGCACCTCTTCCTCTGCGCCCCACTGTCTGAGACATTCTCTGAGCGTCATCAGTCTGGGCCTTGTCACTGATGTACTTGTGGAGCTTGGATGTTTCATCCTGGACAGTGGTTCTCACACTCACTAGTCGTCGGCCTCCTTCCTTCCGGCTCGTGTACAGTCTCAGGGTGCTGGACTTGGGATGGAACCCTCCATGCAGGTCAGGAGCTTTCGTGTCTTAACATCCGTGGTCTGTATCTCCTCCTTTGGCCAACTTATGATTCCTGCTGGGTCTGATCACTGGCAGGGCGTAGCTGTTTATTGCCTGCGCCTTGTTCTTGCCATTGAGCTTCTTAGGACCTGCTGTACTCTTTGCAGGTATTTGGCTGTCACCACTTTCCTTGTTGCCTCGTCGAGGAGCCATTTGCCTGTGGGATACCAAGGTACTTGTAACTGTCCTCAGTGTCTGTTATTGTTCCCTCTGGGAGTGAGACCCCCTCTGTGTGGACTACCTTCCCTCTCTTTGTCACCATCCTACTACATTTCTCGAGCCCGAATGACATTCCAATGTCTGTGCTGTAGATCCTGGAGGTGTGGATCAGTGAGTCGATGTCTCGCTCGCTCTTAGCGTACAGCTTGATGTCGTCCATGTAGAGGAGGTGACTGATGGTCGACCCGTTTCTGAGTCGGTATCCATAGCCAGTGCGGTCGATTATTTGGCTGAGGGGGGTCAGACTTATGCAGAACAGCAGTGGGGACAGTGCGTCTCCTTGGTATATGCCACATTTGATGGTCACTTGTGCAAGTGGCTTGCCATTGGCTTGGGGAAAGCCAATGGCAAGCCATTGGTTTGGGGAAATAGAAGTCTAGGTCTAAGGCACACAGGTAAGTTTATCAAAATGCGAGAGCCCGGTTCCATAAATTACAAAAGGCTTTATTTGACATTTTGTTTAAAAAGAGAGAAACACATTTTTAATTTAATTAAAAGTAACTATACTAATTAAAACTAGTAAAGACAGTGAAGGAAACCCCAAAACAGTGACAGTGGGACAGTGAAGCAGAGTACAGCAGAAGTAAAAACACAAAGCCGAGCAAGACAGGGCAAAGCAGAGCCGAGCACAGTGGAGCCGAGCAAAGCAGAGCCAGACAAGACAAAACATAAATGAGGCAAAGGAGAGCAAAAAGGCAAAGCAAAGCAGCAGAGACGGCGTGCCCAGTACCAGTATATATAGTATATAGTATATAGTATATAGTATATATATATATATATATATATATATATATATATATATATATATATATATATATATATATATATATATATATATATGTTGGCAGTTGTAATATAAAGTCTATATATATATATATATATATAACTTCACTAAATGATGACAGGTGCGACAGTGATGGGACCTTAGGGTGGATGCCACTGACAACTTAGTGTCGCACTGAGCACTTCCCCAAAGCACACTTCTGTTCTAAGAACCTCTTTGTGTGTCCGTGCGAATGCTAATGGGTATTTTAGAGCCAATAAATACTGAAGTAACTCCACTGACTGAAACTATGTACTATGTACGACTTTACTGCACATTTCATTGTGTTGTTATGTTAGATTTCATGTTTTAATAAAAGTTAACATTAGTATTGACACACAAAAAATGTACCTTGTCTGCACCTCCTTTCAAGGGCCTCATTTCAATTAAATTCAATTCAGTTTTATTTCTATAGCCCAGAATCACAACAAGAGTTGCCCCAATGGGCTTCACAGTGAAAAAACATGGAAACATAATCTAACATAGACATCAGCAAACACATTGTCCCATCCTCAGTCTCTCAATGAACAACGTGATTCTTGGTGCCAGAGAGCAAAAAACCCACTGGCAGGTGCAGTATGGGAAAATTCTCTCCAGACACTGTTGCCAACCAGCTGTCGCCATACGGCACCTTCAGACCTGAGAACTTTGAGGAATCAGTCACTATATAGAGAGCAGGGTTCAGACGGACAGGCAGACGTGAGGGGGACTGGCCATCGGCTTATTTGGGTTGAGGGCTTCAACCAGACAGATGGGGCTCAATCCAGGCAGGTGGGGTTCAATCCACTCCCCAGAGGGAGCGGAAGAGAAGAGAGAGAGACACTGGTGAACAGCAGTGAACTGATTTGTCTGTGTAAAACATGAGGTTATGGGACAGAGATGAAGGAGAGGGAGCAGTTAGAATAAGAGGACAGAGGCTCAGGGCACCATACTTCCCCCAGCATCTAACTCCTAGAGCAGCCTGACTTCAGCTGTGGAGTTAACCCTGCTCCTCTAGCCTGGCCATAAGCTTTCTCATAGAAGAATGTTTTAAGCCTAACCTTAAATGTAGAGACTGTGTCTGCCTCTCTGACATGAGGTGGAAGCTGATTCCATAAAACAGGAGGTAACTAAAAATTCTACCTCCCATTGTAAGTTTGTTAAATCTGGGGACCACTCGTAGCCCTGCATTTTGTGAGCGCAGTGTCTGTTTGGTTTGTAAGGTGCTATCAGGTCAGTAATATAAGATGGGGCCATCCCATTTACAGCTTTATAGGTGAGAAGAAGGATTTTAATTCTAAACTCGACTGGGAGCCAATGAAGTGAAGCTAACACTGGAGTAATGTGTTCTCTTCTATTTGTTCCTGTTAATAATCTTGCTGCTGCATTTTGAACAAGCTGAATGCTTTTTAGTAGCTTTTAGGTCAGGCTGCAGCAGAGAGTTACAGTCTAATCTTGATGAAATAAATGCATGGACAAGCTTTTCCACATCATTTTTGGATAAGATATTTCTAACTTTGGCGATGTTGCGGAGGTGGAAGATGCTGTTTTACAGACTTGGTTTATATGGGCTTTAAATGATAAGTCTTGGTCAAATATAACCCCCAGGTTCCTCACGGTGGAGCTCGAGGTCACACTGATGCCATCCAGGGAAACTATCTGATCTGATAGAGCCTCTCTCAGGTTTTTGGGGCCAAGTATAATAATCTCTGTTTTTTCAGGGTTTAGAAGGAGATAGTAACTGTCATCCAGGTCTTTATGTCTCTGACACAGGCATTGAGCTTTTCCACATGTCACTGTGACCAGGTTTTATTGATAAGTACAACTGTGTGTCATCTGCATAACAGTGAAAGTTAATGCTGTGCTTTCTGATTACATTTCCTAGGGGCAGCATGTAGAGTATAAACAGAATGGGTCCATGTACTGAACCCTGCTGCACTCTGTAGTTAACGTTAGTGCACTCTGAAGATTGACCATTTACACTGACAAACTGGTACCTGTCAGATAGATTTAAACCAGCACAAGGCCACTCCTCTAATCCCTACATCACATTCTAATCTTTGTAACAAGATGTTGTGGTCGATCGTGTCGAAGCTGCACTGACGACTAACAAAACCAGGACTGAGAGCAGCCTATTGTCTGCAGCTGATAACAAATCATTTGTGACTCTAACTAATGCAGTTCCTGTGCTGTGATGGGGTCTAAATCCTGACTGGAAAATCTCAAACAGGTTGTTGTCCTGTAGGTGGCAACAAAGCTGTTTAGGTACAACTCTTTCTAGAACTTTTGAAACAAAAGGAAGGTTTGATATTGGTCTGTAGTTGGCCAGAAGGCCTGGGTCTAAACTGGGGTTTTTCAGAAGTGGTTTAATCACTGCATATTTAAAGGACTGTGGGCTGTAGCCTGTCTCTAGTGAGGTATTTACTATATTCAGTATAATACCATTGATTAGGGGGAAAGTTTCTTTAAAAAGCTGAGTGGGTATTGGGTCTAGAAGACAAGTTGACGTTTTGGAGGACATTACAACTGATGTGATCTTTGCTTGGTCCACTGTGGAGAAGCAGTCCAAAATTTTAGCTGGCCTCTAATTCCAAAGCTTTAATTTGATCGAGGCTGATTGTGGGAGCAATTTTATTTAATTTGTCTCGGATAATTGTGATTTTATTATTGAAAAATTTTAGAAAGTCATCACAATTTAGAGTAGCCGGAATACACGGTTCTACTGAGCTGTGGCTGGTGGTCAGCCTGGCTACAGTGCTGAACAGAAACCTGGGATTGTTCTGGTTTTCTTCTATTAGAGTTGAGTAATACCTGGTCTTAGCCTTACGTACGGCCCTTTTATAAATGAAGAGACTGTTTTTCCAGGCATTCAGAGACTGCTCTGAGCTGGAGTGGCACCAGATCTTTTCTAATTTGCGGGTTGTTTGTTTAAGAAGACGAGTTTCAGAATTAAACTATGGTGAAACTCGATTTGGTTTAGTAACTTTTTATTTTAGTGGAGCTACTTTGTTTAGAACTGTTTTTAATGAGAGCATTGCCCTGTCAACAAACTGATCAGTAACTGTGGGACCTGTGGACTGGAGCTGTGGAAGCTGCTTCCTTCACACTCATTCAGAATAGAACTGAATATTGGCTGAATTTTGTCCTTAAACTCTCTTACAGATCGATCATTTAATTATCTTTTATTCTGAGTTTTATTTATTGCCACGGTGAAGCCCTCAAGAATGAGCTGAAAGGTGATCAGAGAATGATCTGAAATGAAGGGGTTGAGGGGGAAACACTGAGCTGACCAATGTCTATACCATAGGGTAAAACAAGGTCCAGGGTGTGACTGTGTGGTTCATTTACATTTTGAGTGAAACCAGTGTTTCCTATTAGAGTTGTAAAAGCATGTGTTAGACTGTTAGTGCTGTCATCAATGTGAATGTTACAATCCCCGACTATTACACTTCTGTTTGAGTCTAATGTTATAGTGGATAGAAATTCAGAAATCTCAGTTAAAAAATCTGAGTATGGGCCAGGGGCCGGTAAATAATCACAAACATGATGGTTTGTTTCTTCCAGTCTGGCTGCTTGATTGACAGTGTAATACTTTCATATGAGTTATACACATGTTTAGGTTTAGGACTCAGAAGGAAACTGGACTGTGAGATGACGGCTGCTCCTCCGCCTCTACGCAAACTCCTGCTGTATGAAAGTTTACATGAGTAGGGGGCGTGGCTTCATTTAGGCTCACAGACTCTTCTGGTTGAAGCCAAGTTTCTGTTAGGGCAAGAAGATCAATTTTATTATCAATGATTATATCATTTACTAAGAGAACTTTTGAAGAGAGAGACCTGATGTTCAATAGGCCACAATTAATACCATTTATTCATTGTTTATTAATTGTACTATTGGTAGTTATTTTTATTATATTTTTGGAGATTGCTCTTTTTATAAGTAGGACACCATCTAGATAACCAGCGGTTAAATGATGAAAAGCGGCTGTACATCATTGGTCAAATTCGGCATCGGACCAGAGAATAGTACGGCATCCGACATCGACTTAGCGAGTTTGCACGCCGATCCTACGTTCAATTTGAGCAGCTCTGATTGTCTCCGCCGGGCGTCATTACCGCCAACGTGAATCACGATACGACGGAACCTACACTCACTCTGGGCTAGCATCTGTAAGGGAAACCAGGTTTTCCCTTGTGTGTTTGTTAGTTTCTGCTAGACAAAAATACACTTGAGACAGAAATAAAGTCCAGATAATTTACTTATTCAAATATTAGAAAGCCAAACTTGTACAAGGAGTCTGTGCCGACATTCCCATGCAGAGACTGAATATTTATGCCTATACAATGATTTTTATATGCAAACTATTGTGGGAGGAGACCAGGGTTTAGACTTAGCGCCTCTTCGTTAGTGCACAGTCCAGCCAGTCACGCCCCTGGTTGCTGACACGAGTCTTCACTGGCTGTGGGTGTGGACATGGGTGGAGCCTGCTGGGAGCACCTGCTCGTCATCTCAATCAGCCGACTACAAAGGCCCAGCTCTCCTGCCAGACTCTGCCAGATTGTTGCTGTCTACTAGACGGTGATTTAACAGTTGGCTGTAGTTTTAGTTTCTCGCCTTGTTCTATGGTCACTTACCTTCGTCTCTTTTGTTCCCAGCTCCGGATTTTGGAAGACTCTTGTGTCCAGCTCCAGGCTCCTCTCTACAATCACCATTGCCCGATTTCAATAAACCCTTGTTACTTTTTGCAATTTTTCCTCGCCTCCAGTCTGTTCATTGGGTCCACCTCTGCGTACCTAACACATCCAGGCCTCTGGGCCCGTCACACAGTCCAATCAGACTCCATCCGGGTGTTTTCTGTCCAACAAGTCCTGACATCATCCCTATCAGTAGTTCTTGTCCTATTTAGTTAGTTTGCTATTAGATAGTTTGGAATATCACACATTTGTCTTGACATACAGTGAGTCTATGCGTCTCACAGCTGTGACCAGAGCCCTTATCTTCACATGACCTCGGTACAATAATGAAATATAGCAGCAGCTAAGCCTAGTTATTTATCCTAACACATCTTAAGGTATCGTTCGATGTCACCCACTCTGGCCCCCAGAAAACACCTAACTGTGGCCGCTGGTAGCCTCACGTCCCTGACTATAGAACTGCCAATTACCAGAGTCGTTGGTACAGCCGGTGTGTTGCTGAGGGGAGCAAACCTATTTTGGACGGGAAGCTTCAGGTGCTCTGAGTGTTTGCATTTAGCACTATGCTTCCTCCTAACCGTGACAAATCCGTCCTCTTCTCCCGGCTGCTGGGGAGAAGCCGGGGGGCTAGTCTTGCTAACATTGCTACTGCTGTTACCGCGGTTCATGTGTCCATAGAACTGCCTGTCTTTCATGTCTTCATAGAGCTGTCTGTGTCTCATGTGTTCATAGAGCTGTCTGTGTCTCATGTGTTCATAGAGTTGTCTGTGTGTCATGTGTTCATCGAGCTGTCTGTGTCTCATGTGTTCATAGACCTGTCTGTCTCTCATGTGTTCATAGAGTTGTCTGTCTCTCGTGTTCATCGAGCTCTCTGTGTCTCATGTGTTCATAGAGCTGTCTGTCTCTCGTGTTCATCGAGCTCTCTGTGTCTCATGTGTTCATAGAGCTGTCTGTCCCTCATGTGTTCATAGAGCTGTCTGTGTCTCAGGTGTTCATAGAGCTGTCTGTCTCTCATGTGTTCATAGAGCTGTCTGTCCCTTATGTGTTCATAGAGCTGTCTGTCCCTCATGTGTTCATCGAGCTGTCTGTGTCTCATGTGTTCATAGAGCTGTCTGTCTCTCATGTGTTCATAGAGCTGTCTGTGTCTCATGTGTTCATAGAGCTGTCTGTGTCTCATGTGTTCATCGAGCTGTCTGTCTCATGTGTTCATAGAGCTGTCTGTCTCATGTGTTCATAGAGCTGTCTGTGTCTCATGTGTTCATAGAGCTGTCTGTCCCTCATGTGTTCATAGAGCTGTCTGTCTCATGTGTTCATAGAGCTGTCTGTCCCTCATGTGTTCATAGACCTGTCTGTTCCTCATGTGTTCATAGAGCTGTCTGTCTCATGTGTTCATAGAGCTGTCTGTCTCATGTGTTCACAGAGCTGTCTGTCCCTCATGTGTTCATAGAGCTGTCTGTCCCTCATGTGTTCATAGAGCTGTCTGTGTCTCATGTGTTCATAGAGCTGTATGTCTCATGTGTTCATAGAGCTGTCTGTGTCTCATGTGTTCATAGAGCTGTCTGTGTCTCATGTGTTCATAGAGCTGTCTGTGTCTCATGTGTTCATAGAGTTGTCTGTGTGTCATGTGTTCATCGAGCTGTCTGTGTCTCATGTGTTCATAGACCTGTCTGTCTCTCATGTGTTCATAGAGTTGTCTGTCTCTCGTGTTCATCGAGCTCTCTGTGTCTCATGTGTTCATAGAGCTGTCTGTCTCTCGTGTTCATCGAGCTCTCTGTGTCTCATGTGTTCATAGAGCTGTCTGTCCCTCATGTGTTCATAGAGCTGTCTGTGTCTCAGGTGTTCATAGAGCTGTCTGTCTCTCATGTGTTCATAGAGCTGTCTGTGTCTCATGTGTTCATAGAGCTGTCTGTCCCTTATGTGTTCATAGAGCTGTCTGTCCCTCATGTGTTCATCGAGCTGTCTGTGTCTCATGTGTTCATAGAGCTGTCTGTCTCTCATGTGTTCATAGAGCTGTCTGTGTCTCATGTGTTCATAGAGCTGTCTGTGTCTCATGTGTTCATCGAGCTGTCTGTCTCATGTGTTCATAGAGCTGTCTGTCTCATGTGTTCATAGAGCTGTCTGTGTCTCATGTGTTCATAGAGCTGTCTGTCCCTCATGTGTTCATAGAGCTGTCTGTCTCATGTGTTCATAGAGCTGTCTGTCCCTCATGTGTTCATAGACCTGTCTGTTCCTCATGTGTTCATAGAGCTGTCTGTCTCATGTGTTCATAGAGCTGTCTGTCTCATGTGTTCACAGAGCTGTCTGTCCCTCATGTGTTCATAGAGCTGTCTGTCCCTCATGTGTTCATAGAGCTGTCTGTGTCTCATGTGTTCATAGAGCTGTCTGTCTCATGTGTTCATAGAGCTGTCTGTGTCTCATGTGTTCATAGAGCTGTCTGTGTCTCATGTGTTCATAGAGCTGTCTGTCTCATGTGTTCATAGAGCTGTCTGTCTCATGTGTTCATAGAGCTGTCTGTGTCTCATGTGTTCATAGAGCTGTCTGTCCCTCATGTGTTCATAGAGCTGTCTGTCCCTCATGTGTTCATAGACCTGTCTGTCTCTCATGTGTTCATAGAGCTGTCTGTGTCTCATGTGTTCATAGAGCTGTCTGTCTCATGTGTTCATAGAGCTGTCTGTCTCATGTGTTCATAGAGCTGTCTGTCCCTCATGTGTTCATAGAGCTGTCTGTCCCTCATGTGTTCATCGAGCTGTCTGTGTCTCATGTGTTCATAGAGCTGTCTGTCTCTCATGTGTTCATAGAGCTGTCTGTGTCTCATGTGTTCATAGAGCTGTCTGTGTCTCATGTGTTCATCGAGCTGTCTGTCTCATGTGTTCATAGAGCTGTCTGTCTCATGTGTTCATAGAGCTGTCTGTGTCTCATGTGTTCATAGAGCTGTCTGTCCCTCATGTGTTCATAGAGCTGTCTGTCTCATGTGTTCATAGAGCTGTCTGTCCCTCATGTGTTCATAGACCTGTCTGTTCCTCATGTGTTCATAGAGCTGTCTGTCTCATGTGTTCATAGAGCTGTCTGTCTCATGTGTTCACAGAGCTGTCTGTCCCTCATGTGTTCATAGAGCTGTCTGTCCCTCATGTGTTCATAGAGCTGTCTGTGTCTCATGTGTTCATAGAGCTGTCTGTCTCATGTGTTCATAGAGCTGTCTGTGTCTCATGTGTTCATAGAGCTGTCTGTGTCTCATGTGTTCATAGAGCTGTCTGTCTCATGTGTTCATAGAGCTGTCTGTCTCATGTGTTCATAGAGCTGTCTGTGTCTCATGTGTTCATAGAGCTGTCTGTCCCTCATGTGTTCATAGAGCTGTCTGTCCCTCATGTGTTCATAGACCTGTCTGTCTCTCATGTGTTCATAGAGCTGTCTGTGTCTCATGTGTTCATAGAGCTGTCTGTCTCATGTGTTCATAGAGCTGTCTGTGTCTCATGTGTTCATAGAGCTGTCTGTCCCTCATGTGTTCATAGAGCTGTCTGTGTCTCATGTGTTCATAGAGCTGTCTGTCTCATGTGTTCATAGAGCTGTCTGTGTCTCATGTGTTCATAGAGCTGTCTGTCCCTCATGTGTTCATAGACCTGTCTGTCCCTCATGTGTTCATAGAGCTGTCTGTCTCATGTGTTCATAGAGCTGTCTGTCTCTCATGTGTTCATAGAGCTGTCTGTCTCTCATGTGTTCATAGAGCTGTCTGTCTCTCATGTGTTCATAGAGCTGTCTGTCTCATGTGTTCATAGAGCTGTCTCTGTCTCATGTGTTCATAGAGCTGTCTGTCCCTCATGTGTTCATAGAGCTGTCTGTCTCTCATGTGTTCATAGAGCTGTCTCTGTCTCATGTGTTCATAGAGCTGTCTGTCCCTCATGTGTTCATAGAGCTGTCTGTCTCATGTGTTCATCAGGTGTTCATCTTCTCTCGGTCGGAGGTGGCCCCTGGAGAGTTCGAGTGCTGGGGACATTTCGCTCCGTCCTGGGGCCTTAAAGCCTACGTCACCTGGATGACCCTTGCTGTGTTCATACTGCCGGTGCTCATCATTACTGTCTGCCAGGTGTGTCAGATGCCCTCCCATCCTCTTTTATCCTTGTACTATACCACACCACCAGATACTCCATGGTCAGGGTTAATATTTGTCTAGAATGTTCCACAGTATGGCATTAAAGTGGACTATTAGTTACAGATAACCCCCCACTTTCAGAATGCAGCAGAAGTCTTCTCTGCAGTCGGGTCAGTGATCAGATCATTGTCATTAAATGTGTTCAATGACAAAGGAACGTTTCTATGGAGACACAGTTTGTTTGATAAATATAGTGGGACAATAATCTGCATAATCAACAAAAACTGCCATAGAATTCTCCATCCATCCATCTTCTTCCGCTTATCCGGGGCCGGGTCGCGGGGGCAGCAGTCTAAGCAGGGGCTCCCAAGCTTCCTTCTCCCCAGCCACTTCCTCCAGCTCCTCCTGGACCCCGAGGAGTTCCCAGGCCCAGAGACAGAGTCCCTCCAGCGTGTCCTGGGTCTTCCCCGGGGCCTCCTACCGGTGGGACATGCCCGGAACACCTCCCGAGGGAGGCGTCCAGGAGGCATCCGGACCAGATGCCCGAACCACCTTAGCTGCTCCTCTCGACGTGGAGGAGCAGCGACTCTACTCCGAGCTCCTCCCGTGTGACCGAGCTCCTCACCCTATCTCTAAGGGAGCGCCCGGCCACTCTGTGGAGGAAACTCATTCACTCGCTTGTATCGGCGATCTCGTTCTTTCGGTCATTACCCAGAGCTCATGACCATAGAATTCTGATCAGTTAAATCTGAAACTACGACCTAATATAACAAAATGTGAACTTTTTTTTTGCTTCTTCTGTTGAGTTCAGATCCGAATCTTCAGGGAGATCCACAGCAGTCTGTATCAGAGGTCAGGGCGCCACCTACAGTCTGCCTCACTCACTACAGTGAGGCATGAGAGCCAGCAGAGGGCAGCAGCAGAGGGCAGAGGAAGGCCCAGTGTGACCCTCTGCATCCCAGGCTCGGGGTTCGATCCTGGGCAGAGCTCTGATCGCTGCCTCCCTTTGGACCAGAGGCACAGCAGCACGCAGTCTGAAGCCACAGCACTTCATGGTACACGCATGGATTTAATACTTGAATAATTATATCCACTATGCTCCAATCACTCCACTGCTCTGTTCCACCTTATGATGTCATGTAGTGGTAGTTTTCAGGTGAATAGCTTCTTTTACTCTTTGTTCAGTAGAGACGGGCAATTCCAGGACTGAAATGATCCACAGGATTTTAGTGAAGCTGTTTTTCAGCTTGGAGGAGGGGCCTAAATATGCAGGATCTGTGTGTCGAATGTGTGAATGAAACAAAACACAACTCCAGGTGTATTTGTGATGAGGGAACAGTACAATATGGGCCCTTTAACTCATTCAGGACTAACCCTTTAACAAATACAATCTGATGTCATCATCTCAGATGGAGCAGGTCTACAGAAGTCTGCAGGAGATCCACAAACTTATGATCCACAAATGTTCAACCTTCTCATTATTTGTTTGCGGTTAGGGAAACAAGAGGATGGGAGGGCATCTGACACACTGGGATATAAGAGGGTGGGAGGGCATCTGACACACTGGGATATAAGAGGGTGGGAGGGCATCTGACACACTGGGATATAAGAGGGTGGGAGGGCATCTGACACACTGGGATATAAGAGGGTGGGAGGGCATCTGACACACTGGGATATAAGAGGGTGGGAGGGCATCTGACACACTGGGATATAAGAGGGTGGGAGGGCATCTGACACACTGGGATATAAGAGGGTGGGAGGGCATCTGACACACTGGGATATAAGAGGGTGGGAGGGCATCTGACACACTGGGATATAAGAGGGTGGGAGGGCATCTGACACACTGGGATATAAGAGGGTGGGAGGGCATCTGACACACTGGGATATAAGAGGGTGGGAGGGCATCTGACACACTGGGATATAAGAGGGTGGGTTGTGATGTTGTCTCTAATCTAAATTCAGTAATATTAACCCTGTGGGGGCCTGTTGTTGACAGTGGAGCGTGAGACAGCGCCCCCTGCAGTCTCTGGCCTCTCCTCACACCTTAAAGCCCCGGGTCGCTCGGGGGAGGTGGGCGGAGCCATGTCTAAAACAGTGAGGATGACTCTGGTGATCGTGGTGGTCTACTCCCTGTGCTGGGCCCCCTTCTTCGTCGTCCAGCTGTGGGCTGCCTGGGACCCCGACCCCCCACAGAACGGTGAACGGCCACTCTCACCTGGACTTATTATTCAACTCTTCCAACTGTTATTCACAAACCTGTCACTTCTGGGTTATGCTGAGGTATTGTGCTCAGACTAACTGAAAAGGTGCTTCATATATGTTTCAGTTGTACTGTAATTATTCAAATCATTATTTGATTTGAACACATGTTCTTCATATGTGAAGACACCAGAACTAATGCTGGGATAAACTGTCAGGTACAGTTTCATTTGTGGAGAACCTTTGGACACACGTGCTGAAGCACTTTAAACTGGGCCAAGACATGTTTACACTGAAGTTAACAGATGAGGAAATATAAAGAGAAATCAGATCACTGTAATGTCAAGTAGAACTGCGTTTTCTTCTGATAAGATAAATGTGTAAAAAGCTCCACAGCTTATTTACCTGACACCTGATGTAGCTCTGACCCAGGCGGAGGCCCAAACATGTCAGGAAGGAAAGAAGATCTTTAGCTTTTACAAAGTTTCTGTATAACAAGACAAAATGAATATTCTAAATAATGTCAAGTGTCATTAGGGGTCGTAAAGAGATTCTACACATGATCCTTTAGGACAGTGGGCAGATAATGAACTCATATGATGTGTTCATGTAAGACAGGGGTGTCAAACTCATTTTGGTCCGGGGGCCGTATGCAGCCTACTTTGATCCCAAAAGGGCCGGATCAGAAAACTCAGTTCTCTCTTCAGGTTATTGTATTTTTCTCCGTGTCTCGTAGTGGTGTTTAAGATTATATTCCTCGAGCAACGCCACTTGTTCCAAACACACTGAGCACAGATTTCCCATTCACCTCTGTCAACAAATAAGAATTAGACTATTTTTCTTGGGAAATCCTGAACTCAGCATCTGCTTTTCTCATTTTTTGACATTTTGCTGATGAGGGTCACGGTCGACAGTCAAAACGATCGTCCTTTAAGAGCGTTTGGAAAGAGGAAAGTCTTCATTTGTGCTGCTCTGGTGGGAGTCGCAACGTACAGAAACGCCGGAGACGCTGCTATGCTAAACGGTGCAGAAAATTAACAGAAAAATCTGAAAATTTTAAGTATTTTAATAGAAAAATCAGCCGAGGGCCAGATTAAAGGTCTTGGAGGGCCGGATCTGGCCCCGGGGCCGCATGTTTGACACATGTGGTGTCAGGCCTCAGAGGATCTATCGCAAAGGACAAATTCACTTCTGTCAACTGGACAAAAGTATTTTGAACAAATATGTTTCTTATATTTCTTAGCCAAAGAACTGGTTTGAGCGGAGAAAGGATATTTTGTAAAAAAAAAAAAAAAGACAATCCTTCTTTGAACAGAACTGGTCTCAGACTCCAGCTCCATCCTCAGACCTAAAGACAAATAAAGAAGTAGTGACAGTGAGAGCCTGTCTGCTCAGAGGTGTTTTCACCTGGCTCCAGGGGCCCGAAGGAGCCTGTCTGCTCAGAGGTGTTTTCACCTGGCTCCAGGGGCCCGAAGGAGCCTGTCTGCTCAGAGGGGTTTTCACCTGGCTCCAGGGGCCTGAAGGAGCCTGTCTGCTCAGAGGTGTTTTCACCTGGCTCCAGGGGCCCGAAGGAGCCTGTCTGCTCAGAGGGGTTTTCACCTGGCTCCAGGGGCCCGAAGGAGCCTGTCTGCTCAGAGGGGTTTCACTGGCTCCAGGGCCGGGCGAAGGAGCCTGTCTGCTCAGAGGTGTTTTCACCTGGCTCCTGGGGCCTGACGGAGCCTGTCTGCTCAGAGGTGTTTTCACCTGGCTCCAGGGGCCCGAAGGAGCCTGTCTGCTCAGAGGGGTTTTCACCTGGCTCCAGGGGCCCGAAGGAGCCTGTCTGCTCAGAGGGTTTTCACCTGGCTCCAGGGGCCGAAGGAGCCTGTCTGCTCAGAGGTGTTTTCACCTGGCTCCAGGGCCCGAAGGAGCCTGTCTGCTCAGAGGGGTTTTCACCTGGCTCCAGGGGCCTGAAGGAGCCTGTCTGCTCAGAGGTGTTTCACCTGGCTCAGGGGCCCGAAGGAGCCTGTCTGCTCAGAGGTGTTTTCACCTGGCTCCAGGGGCCGAAGGAGCCTGTCTGCTCAGAGGGGTTTTCACCTGGCTCCAGGGGCCGAAGGAGCCTGTCTGCTCAGAGGGTTTCACCTGGCTCCAGGGGCCTGAAGGAGCCTGTCTGCTCAGAGGTGTTTTCACCTGGCTCCAGGGGCCCGAAGGAGCCTGTCTGCTCAGAGGGGTTTTCACCTGGCTCCAGGGGCCCGAAGGAGCCTGTCTGCTCAGAGGGGTTTTCACCTGGCTCCAGGGGCCCGAAGGAGCCTGTCTGCTCAGAGGTGTTTTCACCTGGCTCCAGGGGCCCGAAGGAGCCTGTCTGCTCAGAGGTGTTTTCACCTGGCTCCAGGGGCCCGAAGGAGCCTGTCTGCTCAGAGGGGTTTTCACCTGGCTCCAGGGGCCCGAAGGAGCCTGTCTGCTCAGAGGGGTTTTCACCTGGCTCCAGGGGCCCGAAGGAGCCTGTCTGCTCAGAGGTGTTTTCACCTGGCTCCAGGGGCCCGAAGGAGCCTGTCTGCTCAGAGGGGTTTTCACCTGGCTCCAGGGGCCTGAAGGAGCCTGTCTGCTCAGAGGTGTTTTCACCTGGCTCCAGGGGCCCGAAGGAGCCTGTCTGCTCAGAGGTGTTTTCACCTGGCTCCAGGGGCCCGAAGGAGCCTGTCTGCTCAGAGGGGTTTTCACCTGGCTCCAGGGGCCCGAAGGAGCCTGTCTGCTCAGAGGGGTTTTCACCTGGCTCCAGGGGCCCGAAGGAGCCTGTCTGCTCAGAGGTGTTTCACCTGGCTCCAGGGGCCCGAAGGAGCCTGTCTGCTCAGAGGTGTTTTCACCTGGCTCCAGGGGCCGAAGGAGCCCGTCTGCTCAGATGGGTTTTCACCCGGCTCCAGGGGCCTGAAGGAGCCTGTCTGCTCAGAGGGGTTTTCACCTGGCTCCAGGGGCCCGAAGGAGCCTGTCTGCTCAGAGGTGTTTTCACCTGGCTCCAGGGGCCCGAAGGAGCCTGTCTGCTCAGAGGGGTTTTCACCTGGCTCCAGGGGCCCGAAGGAGCCTGTCTGCTCAGAGGGTTTCACCTGGCTCAGGGGCCCGAAGGAGCCTGTCTGCTCAGAGGGGTTTTCACCTGGCTCAGGGCCCGAAGGAGCCTGTCTGCTCAGAGGGTTTTCACCTGGCTCCAGGGGCCCGAAGGAGCCTGTCTGCTCAGAGGTTTCACCTGGCTCCAGGGGCCCGAAGGAGCCTGTCTGCTCAGAGTGTTTTCACCTGGCTCCAGGGGCCCAGAAGGAGCCTGTCTGCTCAGAGGTGTTTTCACCTGGCTCCAGGGCCCGAAGGAGCCTGTCTGCTCAGAGGTGTTTCACCTGGCTCAGCCTGTCTGCTCAGAGGGGTTTCACTGGCTCCAAGGGGCCGAAGGAGCCTGTCTGCTCAGAGGTGTTTTCACCTGGCTCCAGGGGCCCGAAGGAGCCTGTCTGCTCAGAGGGGTTTTCTCCTGGCTCGAAGGAGCCTGTCTGCTCAGAGGGTTTTCACCTGGCTCCAGGGGCCGGCTCCAGGGGCCCGAAGGAGCCTGTCTGCTCAGAGGGGTTTTCACCTGGCTCCAGGGGCCCGAAGGAGCCTGTCTGCTCAGAGGTGTTTTCACCTGGCTCCAGGGGCCCGAAGGAGCCTGTCTGCTCAGAGGTGTTTTCACCTGGCTCCAGGGGCCTGAAGGAGCCTGTCTGCTCAGAGGTGTTTTCACCTGGCTCCGGGGGCCTGAAGGAGCCCGTCTGCTCAGAGGTGTTTTCACCTGGCTCCAGGGGCCCGAAGGAGCCTGTCTGCTCAGAGGTGTTTTCACCTGGCTCCAGGGGCCCGAAGGATTCTGCTACTATCACTCAGCAATGGGCTGAGCTAACAAACAAACTGGAAACAAGTAGGGTGTTAGTTTCAGAGTAGTTTCAGTGTAGCAAGCGCCCTCTTGAGGCCGACATGAGGCAGTGTCCATCAGCGTCTGACCACAGCTGAAGAAGCAGCTGTGAAAAGTATTCAACTCCACTCAGCAGAACTGAACTCCTGCAATAACATGATCTGAATTCATGTAATAATATGATGTGAATTCATGTAATAATATGATGTGAATTCATGCAATAACATGATCTGAATTCATGTAATAATATGATGTGAATTCATGTAATAATATGATGTGAATTCATGTAATAATATGATGTGAATTCATGCAATAACATGATCTGAATTCATGTAATAACATGATGTGAATTCATGTAATAATATGATCTGAATTCATGTAATAACATGATCTGAATTCATGTAATAACATGATCTGAATTCATGTAATAACATGATCTGAATTCATGTGATCACTTCTGGAGTAATCGTGTCTCTTTGGTCTTTGGTCTCAGGGGCAGTGTTCACTCTGCTGATGCTCTTGGCCAGTCTGAACTCCTGCACCAACCCCTGGATCTACTCCGCCTTCTCCACCACCATCTCCCCCCAGCTCCGCCTGCTCCTGCTCTGCCACAGGAGTGAGAGGAGAGGCTCTGTGAACGACTCTACAGCCACCCACACCTCCAACTACTGACCCACACCTCCAACTACTGACCCACACCTCCAACTACTGACCCACACCTCCAACTACTGACCCACACCTCCACCTACTGACCCACACCTCCAACTACTGTCCCACACCTCCAACTACTGACCTACACCTCCAACTACTGACCTACACCTCCAACTACTGACCCACACCTCCAAATACTGTCCCACACCTCCAACTACTGTCCCACACCTCCAACTCCTGACCCACACCTCCAACTACTGACCCACACCTCCAACTACTGACCCACACCTCCAACTACTGTCCCACACCTCCAACTACTGACCCACACCTCCAACTACTGACCCACACCTCCAACTACTGTCCCACACCTCCAACTACTGACCCACACCTCCAACTACTGACCCACACCTCCAACTACTGTCCCACACCTCCAACTACTGACCCACACCTCCAACTACTGACCCACACCTCCAACTACTGTCCCACACCTCCAACTACTGACCCACACCTCCAACTACTGACCCACACCTCCAACTACTGTCCCACACCTCCAACTACTGACCCACACCTCCAACTACTGACCCACACCTCCACCTACTGACCCACACCTCCACCTACTGACCCACACCTCCAACTACTGACCCACACCTCCAACTACTGACCCAGGACTGACCCACACCTCCAACTACTGACCCACACCTCCAACTACTGTCCCACACCTCCAACTACTGACCCACACCTCCAACTACTGACCCACACCTCCAACTACTGACCCACACCTCCAACTACTGACCCACACCTCCAACTACTGACCCACACCTCCAACTACTGACCCAGGACTGACCCACACCTCCAACTACTGACCCACACCTCCAACTACTGACCCACACCTCCAACTACTGTCCCACACCTCCAACTACTGACCCACACCTCCAACTACTGTCCCACACCTCCAACTCCTGACCCACACCTCCAACTACTGACCCACACCTCCAACTACTGTCCCACACCTCCAACTACTGACCCACACCTCCAACTACTGTCCCACACCTCCAACTACTGACCCACACCTCCAACTACTGACCCACACCTCCAACTACTGACCCACACCTCCACCTACTGACCCACACCTCCAACTACTGACCCACACCTCCACCTACTGACCCACACCTCCAACTACTGACCCACACCTCCAACTACTGACCCACACCTCCAACTACTGTCCCACACCTCCAACTACTGACCCACACCTCCAACTACTGTCCCACACCTCCAACTACTGACCCACACCTCCAACTACTGACCCAGGACTGAACCAGGACTGAACCAGGACTGAACCAGGACCATAGCAGGACTGAACCAGGATAAAACCAGGACTAAATCAGGACCAGACCAGGATTGAACTACCATCTCTCCCCAGCTCCGCCTGCTCCTGTCAACAACCCTATGGCCCCACACCTCCATCTACTGACCCAATACTGAACCAGGACTAGACCAGGACTAGACCAGCCCTAATTCAGGATTATCTGTGATTCTGTTAGTCCCCTGAACCTTCTTCTCTGACAGTATTTGTTGAAATCACTTTATTCCACTGATATTAGAAAGTCTTGGTTAGAATCTTTTCTGTTCCTTCATGCAGTTCACAATTTAGAAAAATAATAATTTGTGTTGCCAGTTGTGTTGAATTTTGTAAATAAAGGTTTGTGGACAAACCTGGTCAGAGCCTGATGCTGTCAGGTCTCAGAGGCTAATCAGGCTGAGGTGAGTATGAATGTGGTGTATGTTAGTGGTGGTCTGAGGGGCTGATGGCACAGATTAACAGCCTCACTTCTGTCAGTCTGCCGCACGGCAGCTGTGGCTACAATATTAACATCATCAAGTGTGGAGTGAATGAGATTCAAAAAGTTTGTCAAATTTTCATATGCACATACGAAAAATTTAAATTGTTTCTCACTCATCAATTAAATAATAATCATAATCAAATAAACTAAAAGGAAAAGTCCAAAGTTTTTCTTTAGGGAGACGGCATGGTGGTTAGGGAGGGGGAAGAGTTCAGCATCCTAACAGCCTGGTGGACAAGGCTGTTAGTGAGTCTGGTGGTTCAGGAATGGGGGCTCCTGTACCTCCCCCCGGAGGGCAGGGGGCTCCTGTACCGCCCCCCGGAGGGCAGGGGGCTCCTGTACTGCCCCCCGGAGGGCAGGGGGCTCCTGTACCGCCCCCCGGAGGGCAGGGGGCTCCTGTACCGCCCCCCGGAGGGCAGGGGGTTCCTGTACTGCCCCCCGGAGGGCAGGGGGCTCCTGTACCTCCCCCCAGAGGGCAGGAGGCTCCTGTACCTCCTCCCGGAGGGCAGGAGGCTCCTGTACCTCCTCCTGGAGGGCAGGGGGCTCCTGTACCGCCCCCCTGGAGGGCAGGGGGGGCTCCTGTACCTCCTCCTGGAGGGCAGGAGGCTGAACAGATTGTGTGCGGGGTGCATCACTCTTTGCGGATGAGGTGGGTGGTGTATATGGGGAGGGAGTGGTGCTGTGTTCACTCTGTGCTGCAGGGCTCTCCTGTTGTGGTCAGTGCAGCTTTCGCCCCACACAGTGATGCAGCTGAAAGGAGCTCTCAGTGGTTCCTCTGTAGAATGTGCTCATGTGGGTGGTGAGGTGGGTGGTGCTCTCAGTGGTGCCTCTGTAGAATGTGCTCATGGCGGGTGGTGAGGTGGGTGGTGCTCTCAGTGGTGCCTCTGTAGAATGTGCTCATGTGGGTGGTGAGGTGGGTGGTGCTCTCAGTGGTGCCTCTGTAGAATGTGCTCATGTGGGTGGTGAGGTGGGTGGTGCTCTCAGTGGTGCCTCTGTAGAATGTGCTCATGTGGGTGGTGAGGTGGGTGGTGCTCTCAGTGGTGCCTCTGTAGAATGTGCTCATGTGGGTGGTGAGGTGGGTGGTGCTCTCAGTGGTTCCTCTGTAGAATGTGCTCATGTGGGTGGTGAGGTGGGTGGTGCTCTCAGTGGTTCCTCTGTAGAATGTGCTCATGGCGGGTGGTGAGGTGGGTGGTGCTCTCAGTGGTTCCTCTGTAGAATGTGCTCATGTGGGTGGTGAGGTGGGTGGTGCTCTCAGTGGTGCCTCTGTAGAATGTGCTCATGTGGGTGGTGAGGTGGGTGGTGCTCTCAGTGGTGCCTCTGTAGAATGTGCTCATGGTGGGTGGTGAGGTGGGTGGTGCTCTCAGTGGTGCCTCTGTAGAATGTGCTCATGTGGGTGGTGAGGTGGGTGGTGCTCTCAGTGGTGCCTCTGTAGAATGTGCTCATGGCGGGTGGTGAGGTGGGTGGTGCTCTCAGTGGTGCCTCTGTAGAATGTGCTCATGTGGGTGGTGAGGTGGGTGGTGCTCTCAGTGGTTCCTCTGTAGAATGTGCTCATGTGGGTGGTGAGGTGGGTGGTGCTCTCAGTGGTTCCTGTGTAGAATGTGCTCATGTGGGTGGTGAGGTGGGTGGTGCTCTCAGTGGTGCCTCTGTAGAATGTGCTCATGTGGGTGGTGAGGTGGGTGGTGCTCTCAGTGGTGCCTCTGTAGAATGTGCTCATGGCGGGTGGTGAGGTGGGTGGTGCTCTCAGTGGTGCCTCTGTAGAATGTGCTCATGGCGGGTGGTGAGGTGGGTGGTGCTCTCAGTGGTTCCTCTGTAGAATGTGCTCATGTGGGTGGTGAGGTGGGTGGTGCTCTCAGTGGTTCCTGTGTAGAATGTGCTCATGTGGGTGGTGAGGTGGGTGGTGCTCTCAGTGGTGCCTCTGTAGAATGTGCTCATGTGGGTGGTGAGGTGGGTGGTGCTCTCAGTGGTTTCTCTGTAGAATGTGCTCATGTGGGTGGTGAGGTGGGTGGTGCTCTCAGTGGTGCCTCTGTAGAATGTGCTCATGTGGGTGGTGAGGTGGGTGGTGCTCTCAGTGGTGCCTCTGTAGAATGTGCTCATGTGGGTGGTGAGGTGGGTGGTGCTCTCAGTGGTTCCTCTGTAGAATGTGCTCATGTGGGTGGTGAGGTGGGTGGTGCTCTCAGTGGTGCCTCTGTAGAATGTGCTCATGTGGGTGGTGAGGTGGGTGGTGCTCTCAGTGGTTCCTCTGTAGAATGTGCTCATGGTGGGTGGTGAGGTGGGTGGTGCTCTCAGTGGTTCCTCTGTAGAATGTGCTCATGTGGGTGGTGAGGTGGGTGGTGCTCTCAGTGGTGCCTCTGTAGAATGTGCTCATGTGGGTGGTGAGGTGGGTGGTGCTCTCAGTGGTGCCTCTGTAGAATGTGCTCATGGCGGGTGGTGAGGTGGGTGGTGCTCTCAATGGTTCCTCTGTAGAATGTGCTCATGTGGGTGGTGAGGTGGGTGGTGCTCTCAGTGGTGCCTCTGTAGAATGTGCTCATGTGGGTGGTGAGGTGGGTGGTGCTCTCAGTGGTTCCTCTGTAGAATGTGCTCATGTGGGTGGTGAGGTGGGTGGTGCTCTCAGTGGTTCCTCTGTAGAATGTGCTCATGTGGGTGGTGAGGTGGGTGGTGCTCTCAGTGGTGCCTCTGTAGAATGTGCTCATGTGGGTGGTGAGGTGGGTGGTGCTCTCAGTGGTTCCTCTGTAGAATGTGCTCATGGCGGGTGGTGAGGTGGGTGGTGCTCTCAGTGGTTCCTCTGTAGAATGTGCTCATGTGGGTGGTGAGGTGGGTGGTGCTCTCAGTGGTGCCTCTGTAGAATGTGCTCATGTGGGTGGTGAGGTGGGTGGTGCTCTCAGTGGTGCCTCTGTAGAATGTGCTCATGGCGGGTGGTGAGGTGGGTGGTGCTCTCAGTGGTTCCTCTGTAGAATGTGCTCATGTGGGTGGTGAGGTGGGTGGTGCTCTCAGTGGTTCCTCTGTAGAATGTGCTCATGTGGGTGGTGAGGTGGGTGGTGCTCTCAGTGGTTCCTCTGTAGAATGTGCTCATGTGGGTGGTGAGGTGGGTGGTGCTCTCAGTGGTGCCTCTGTAGAATGAGCTCATGTGGGTGGTGAGGTGGGTGGTGCTCTCAGTGGTGCCTCTGTAGAATGTGCTCATGTGGGTGGTGAGGTGGGTGGTGCTCTCAGTGGTGCCTCTGTAGAATGTGCTCATGGCAGGTGGTGAGGTGGGTGGTGCTCTCAGTGGTGCCTCTGTAGAATGTGCTCATGTGGGTGGTGAGGTGGGTGGTGCTCTCAGTGGTTCCTCTGTAGAATGTGCTCATGGCGGGTGGTGAGGTGGGTGGTGCTCTCAGTGGTTCCTCTGTAGAATGTGCTCATGTGGGTGGTGAGGTGGGTGGTGCTCTCAGTGGTGCCTCTGTAGAATGTGCTCATGGCGGGTGGTGAGGTGGGTGGTGCTCTCAGTGGTTCCTCTGTAGAATGTGCTCATGGCGGGTGGTGAGGTGGGTGGTGCTCTCAGTGGTTCCTCTGTAGAATGTGCTCATGGCGGGTGGTGAGGTGGGTGGTGCTCTCAGTGGTTCCTCTGTAGAATGTGCTCATGTGGGTGGTGAGGTGGGTGGTGCTCTCAGTGGTGCCTCTGTAGAATGTGCTCATGTGGGTGGTGAGGTGGGTGGTGCTCTCAGTGGTGCCTCTGTAGAATGTGCTCATGTGGGTGGTGAGGTGGGTGGTGCTCTCAGTGGTGCCTCTGTAGAATGTGCTCATGTGGGTGGTGAGGTGGGTGGTGCTCTCAGTGGTGCCTCTGTAGAATGTGCTCATGGCGGGTGGTGAGGTGGGTGGTGCTCTCAGTGGTTCCTCTGTAGAATGTGCTCATGTGGGTGGTGAGGTGGGTGGTGCTCTCAGTGGTTCCTCTGTAGAATGTGCTCATGTGGGTGGTGAGGTGGGTGGTGCTCTCAGTGGTGCCTCTGTAGAATGTGCTCATGTGGGTGGTGAGGTGGGTGGTGCTCTCAGTGGTTCCTCTGTAGAATGTGCTCATGGCGGGTGGTGAGGTGGGTGGTGCTCTCAGTGGTTCCTCTGTAGAATGTGCTCATGGCGGGTGGTGAGATGGGTGGTGCTCTCAGTGGTTCCTCTGTAGAATGTGCTCATGTGGGTGGTGAGGTGGGTGGTGCTCTCAGTGGTTCCTCTGTAGAATGTGCTCATGTGGGTGGTGAGGTGGGTGGTGCTCTCAGTGGTTCCTCTGTAGAATGTGCTCATGTGGGTGGTGAGGTGGGTGGTGCTCTCAGTGGTTCCTCTGTAGAATGTGCTCATGTTGCTCACTGAGCTTTCTTCACCAATGATGCAGTGTTGGTGGTCCAGGAGAGGTCCTACACCCCCAGGAATTTTGTGCTGCTCACTCTCTCCACAGCAGCACTGTCAATGGTCAGTGGTGGATGTTGGGTGTGCTCTCTCTGAACACCACCCATGTGTGAGACATGAGTCTTTATTGCCCAGATGGGTGAGGGCTGGTGGAGGGCAGAGCAGATCATCCTCAGTGGAGCAGTTGGCTCGGTATGCAAACTGGAGGGGGTCCCGGGTGGGGGTGAATTTAATGTGAGACAGGAGTAGCTGGTCAAAACTCTTCATGATGATGGGCGACAGTGCCACAGGGCGGTAGTCGAAGCAGGATGGAGATGGTTCCTTTGGCACAGGTACGATGGTGGTGGCTTTGAAGCAGGATGGGGATGGTTTCTTTGGCACAGGTACGATGGTGGTGGCTTTGAAGCAGGATGGGGATGGTTCCTTTGGCACAGGTACGATGGTGGTGGCTTTGAAGCAGGATGGAGATGGTTCCTTTGGCACAGGTACGATGGTGGTGGCTTTGAAGCAGGATGGGGATGGTTTCTTTGGCACAGGTACGATGGTGGTGGCTTTGAAGCAGGATGGGGATGGTTTCTTTGGCACAGGTACGATGGTGGTGGCTTTGAAGCAGGATGGGGATGGTTTCTTTGGCACAGGTACGATGGTGGTGGCTTTGAAGCAGGATGGGGATGGTTCCTTTGGCACAGGTACGATGGTGGTGGCTTTGAAGCAGGATGGAGATGGTTCCTTTGGCACAGGTACGATGGTGGTGGCTTTGAAGCAGGATGGGGATGGTTTCTTTGGCACAGGTACGATGGTGGTGGCTTTGAAGCAGGATGGGGATGGTTCCTTTGGCACAGGTACGATGGTGGTGGCTTTGAAGCAGGATGGAGATGGTTCCTTTGGCACAGGTACGATGGTGGTGGCTTTGAAGCAGGATGGGGTGGTTTCTTTGGCACAGGTACGATGGTGGTGGCTTTGAAGCAGGATGGGGATGGTTTCTTTGGCACAGGTACGATGGTGGTGGCTTTGAAGCAGGACGGGACATTGGCTGGTTCCAAAGAGGTGTTGAAGATGTTTGTAAAGACCTCTGTTAGCTCCTCTGTTCAGTCCTCCAGCACACGACCTGGGAAGTTGTCTGGACCTGCTGCTTTGGTGGGTTGAAGGTGGTGAGTGTCCTCTTCACGCTGGTGGCAGACAGGAATAGAGTCCTGTTGTAGGGTGAGGGTGTGGTTCTCTCTGGGTGGGTGCTGTTTTGTGCTTCAACGCGTGCAAAGAGGCTGTTCAGGTCATTGAGCAGAGATGTGTTGCTCTGTGGCACGGGCTTGTAGTCCGAGATGGCCCGGATGCCCTGCCATAGGCTCTTTGCATCTCTGCTGTCTTTGAAGTGGGAGGATAGACTCTTTGTGAAGTCCTTTTTTGCCATCCTGATACGCAGCTCTGAAGGCTTTGTGTCTGGCCCTCAGCAGCCCGTGTACTTCCCCTGTTAACCGTGGCTTCTGGTGATGTGATGCTTTTTGTGTGGGCCACATCATTGATGCATTTGGTGATGTAAGAGGTCACAGTGTCTGTGTGCTCCTCAGTGTTTACAATGCTGCCGTGTGTGGCAGCTTCCTTAAACATTACCCAGTCTGTTGTGCCAAAGCAGTCAAGAGTAGACAGGGCTCCTTTGGGCCAAACTCTTACCTCTTTCAGAGCCAGTCTGGCAACTTTCACCTTCCGGCTGACCACATGATCCAGACTTCACTGAAATGTGCGCTTTTAAATGCAAGATCTGTGGTTAACAAGACTTTTGTTGTCCAGGATTATTTCACTTCTCACTCGCTGGATGCGCTTTTCCTCACGGAGACCTGGATTAATTCGGTGGAGTCCGCCCGCTTTACAGAACTGTTACCTCCAGACTGTGTTTTTATTAATGCACCGAGGTCCACGGGACGTGGAGGTGGCATCGCTTCAGTTTTTAGGAAAAGCGTAAGCTACAAGCCACTGACGACAGACTTTTTCGCTTCGTTTGAAGTGAGCTGCTTTGAACTTTGTGAAAAAAATCCCGTGTTTTGCGCGGTGATTTACAGACCACCGAAGTATAACAAAGACTTTATCAGTGAATTTTCACATTTCATTGCTCCTGTGTTGACAAACTATGATAAAATTTTATTGGTTGGTGATTTTAATTTGCATATTTGTTGTCTTTCTGCGCCTATGGCAAAAGATTTTATGGAATTGATTGATGGTTTTAACTTGGTGCAACATGTGAAAGAACCCATGCAGATACATGGCCACACATTGGATCTGGTGATCTCAGGCAATTTGTCCATTAACAATGTATTGGTAGGGGATGCTGTCATGTCTGACCATTGTCCTATTTTGTTTGATTTTATTCTGCGCGACTGTCTGAAGCCTATTTCAGTGCGTCACTGCCGCGTCCTAAAACCGGACACTGCGGCGTCATTTTCGTCTTTTTTTATGAAAAATGTGCCAGACCTGGGTGACGCCGGCTTTCAGGACACTGAAGAAATTACAAACTCTTTTATGGCTGCGTGCACTACAGTCATGGACTCTGTAGCTCCACAAAAAGCTGCGCGCCCCAGAGTCAAACCTGTGCCATGGATAAATGACCCCACTCGTGAGGCCAGGCGCAGATGTAGGCAGGCGGAAAGGAAGTGGAAAAGTGATCATTTGCAAGTGTCTTATGAAATTTTAAGAGACAGTTTAAAAATGTATCAGAAATCTGTTAAAGAGGAACAGAGGAAATATTTTTCAAACTTGGTTTTGACAAATGTCAATAATCCTCGTATTTTATTTCAAACAATTGGGTCTGTTTTGAACCCATCCAAATCCACTATTTTAGATTCTTGTTCTGAAAAATGTGAACAGTTTTTATCTTATTTCACAGAGAAAGTTGCGTTGATTAGAGCCAACTGAAACTGTCCTTCTGCTGTTCCACGAATAAGCATGTCTTGCTCAGCTATTTTTTGTAAATTTGAGCCAGTGTCTTTGGAGTTTCTCTCTAAAACAGCTAATGAGCTTAAAGCTTCATCCAGTCCTATTGACCCCGTCCCTCCAAGGTTATTTAAGGAGGTATGGACAACAATTGGCTCGGGTGTATGTGAAATGATGAACAGCAGTCTTGTCTCTGGTGTTGTACCTTCATTTTTTAAAAAGGCTGTAATCGAACCTCTCCTTAAGAAACCAAGTTTGGACTCATCAAATGTTTCAAATTTTCGTCCAATCTCTAAGCTTCCTTTTTGGCTAAAGTATTGGAAAAATGTGTTCTTTGTCAGTTGCAGCGTTTTTTAAATGCACATGGCATTTTAGAGCGTTTCCACTCAGGATACAAAGCCCTGCAGAGCACGGAGTCTGCACTTTTAAAGGTTTTTAATGACCTATTTTTAATAACTGATGGTGGCAGCTCTGCCATTTTAGTGCTTTTAGACCTGACTGCTGCTTTTGACACAGTCGACCATGCAACTCTTTTAAACCGCCTTGAAGACTGTGTGGGTGTCAGGGGGACCGCCTTAAACTGGTTCAAGTCTTATCTTTCTGGGAGATCCTGCACTGTCAGGCTGGGGGACTCCACCTCGTCTGCTGCTCCGTTGCACTGTGGAGTCCCCCAGGGGTCAATTCTTGGCCCTATTCTTTTTACCCTCTACCTGCTCCCACTCGGTGCAATTTTTAAAAAGCATGGCATTTTATATCATTTTTACGCTGATGACTGCCAAATTTATCTTCCGATTTCTAAGCACGCGAAAGGCCCCCTGACACCCTTGTTGAACTGCCTTGGTGACGTCAAGGTTTGGTTGGCCCAAAATTTTCTCTGTTTGAATGAAGGGAAAACTGAAATTGTGCTCTTTGGCCCACTGATCCCTCATTGGACTTGGGCCCCTTTAAAGATAATGTTCATCCCTTCGCCACCAACCTCGGCGTCACCATGGACAGGGATTTTAAACTCAGCAAGCAGATCAACACAGTCGTTAAATCAGTCTTTTATCATCTTCGCCTTTTATCCAAAGTTAAGCCGTTTTTAAGTTTTAAGCACTTTGAACAAGTCGTTCACGCTTTTATTTCTTCGCGTCTGGACGACTGTAATGCTCTTTATACTGGCATATCACAAAATGCTCTTTCACGCTTACAGTTAGTCCAGAACTCTGCGGCACGACTTTTAACAGGAATCAAAAAACGTGAGCACATCACTCCAATTCTTGCGTCTTTGCACTGGCTTCCTGTTCATTTTAGAACTGATTTTAAAATGTTATTGTTTGTTTTTAAAGCTTTGAATGGACTGGCCCCGGATTACATCTCGGACCTCATCCAAATCTCCACTCCGGCGCTCTGAGGTCTGAGGGCAGCTCCAGCTCGTGGTGCCTAAGACGAGACTTAAATTGCAGAGGGGACAGGGCTTTTTCTGTGGTTGGTCCTAAACTGTGGAACGCCCTGTTCCCCCACGTCCGAGCAGCGCCCCCTGTGGAGTGTTTTAAGTCTCGTCTTCAGACCCACTTTTATTCTCTGGCTTTTAACACCGCGTGAGTTGTGTGGTCCTCTGTGTCTTTTATTGTATTCTAGGGTTTTTTATTATTTTATTGTTCTTAGAGTATTTATGTTTTATTAATTTTATTTTTTTAGTGTTTTTATCTTTTGTTTTTATTATGTTATGGTATATTTATTTGTATGCACTCTGGTAGGGCATTTGATTACTTGTTTATTTTAAACAGTTTCTGTGGTTATTTGTTTATTTTAAATGATGGTTTTGTGCAGCACTTTGAAAACGCTTTCAGTTTATGAAATGTGCTATAGAAATAAAGTGGATTGGATTGGATTCTGTCCGTACGCCTGTAGTAGCAGAACAGTGATGTGGTCAGATTTGTAGGCTTTTTATGAGAAGTGTAAACCAGGTCCAGGATGTGGTCTCCCTTTGTTGGAAAGTGCACATGCTGGTGAAACTTCAGTAGGACCGTCTGGAGATGAGCTTGGTTAAAATCTCCATGCGGTGATGAAGCCATCTGGGTGTGCGGTCTAACGCTTCAGAATTAAAGCTCCTTTCTTATCCATGTGTCAGGTGTAGTGAAGAGTCGAAAGAAGAGGCCATTTTGGTTTTCTTCAAAAACTTTTACTTCAGTTCAGTCTTATAAAGACATAGAAAACAAACATTTGTTCATTTGAGCTAAAATGAGTTGCAGCATTTGACAGTACAGTACCATTAAACACCCTGCACTAGAACATTCGTCTTCAGTTAGAATTCTAACACGGCTATACTGCATTAACATTAGAAAAGACTTCAGAAGGTCGATTTTAGAATAACTTAGGGCAGAAACACTGAAACCGTCTCCAATATACATGGACTTATTTGCAATTAAAAAAGCACACTAAGGAACTTTTCCAGTGGTCCCCTTAGAGACGCTTTTGCTTTTCGTGGAATGTTTCAGTGTGTGGCATTCGATGTATTTAGCAGGTGATGCAATCAGGCCAAGATACAGAGCAGATCTGTGGAGAGGCTACCTTGCTCACAGTGAGAATGTTTTTTTTTTAAAGGGACTTTTGAGCAATGGCACATGAGGTTGAATAAAAGCAGTTAAATGCCACACTGTGGAACATTCCAGTAAAGGCAGAACCATCTCCAAGAGACAAGCAGGTGGTGGACCCTCTTCCAGAAATGTTAGTGTACCTTTAACATACGGCAAAAAATGTGCTGTCAGTAATTGTCTTAGGAGGGAGTAAGAATTTTGGTCATTGATTTAATTGATTAAAACAAATGCTAAAATTTAAGAAATTGACATTAATATGAAAAAATACTATGTTAAAAAAATATATTGAAAATGTGATTAAACTCAACAGAGCTGAAGCAAAGTGTCACAGCATTTTCCAGTTTCATTCAAAAAATACATAGAAAACATTAAAGACACTAGACAATAGTTACTCTGGGTTTGTCCTTCACACTAGTGCCAACTGGCAGTACAGTGTTCAATTCATATACTGGTTAAAAGTTCCAGAGTGTAGCTTTATTTTGCATTCAATGTGATCAAGGCTTGAACAAAAATTTGGATTTAACTTTTGTTATATTGCCCACCAAAAATGTAATTTACATTTTAAAAATATTTTGATGAATCATGAACTAAAAATATCCATCCATCTTCTCCCGCTGAATCCGGCTGGGTCACAGGGGCAGTTTACTGCCCAATCCTCACAGCACCTGACCCCCTATGAACCCCTCTGCAGGTGGTGAACCCACAGGAGGGTGGACAACATGGTCCTTGATGTTAGTTCAGGTGCTGCATGTTTTGGGTTGATGGGGGAAACCGGAGCCTGGAGGAAACCCATCCAGACACGGGGAGAACATGCAAACTCCACACAGAAAGGCCCGGGCGACCCGGGGATCGAACCCGCAACCTTCTTGCTGTGAGTGTTGCCACTCAGCCACCGTGGCTGAGTGGTTCGCCATGTGAACTAAAATTAAAATGTTAAAATCGTCTCTTCTTGTCAGTACAGATCTCAGTTTACAGTGATATGATTTAATTGCAAATGCATTTTTCAATTAAAAATTGAACGTTCACATACACTGCAAACATCTACACAAGCTGAAATTACTTGAAAATTTTAAAATCTACATCTTCATTACCCTAGTAAAATGGTTAACATTTATTTGACTAGTTCCAATTTTGTGCGAAATTTTGTCAATTATTAAAAAAGAACTACAAAAAAATCAAGTGATTAAAACACTTCAGTATTACAATATAATTTCAATATAAATATGGTTACAGACTAAACTGTTGTGAAATGCTTAAATCTAGCTGCAAACAACAAACAAGATTACTACATAAAATACTCAATTATTCAGAAAAACAAAAACACTAAAAATGGTCAGAGACCTAAAGCCTACACTGTAAAAATGAAGTCCCATCATGACTGGTTGTAAAGAAAACGAGCACCATCACTTTGAGACCATGAAACTAAAACTGAAAATGCTTTTGTTCAAATCATTTGTTCATTTGAACCTAAAAACAAAAAACAAAATCTCATTACTTGAAGCAGGTTTTGTGCATATGAAACTTCAGGTAGCTCCAGTGGACCCTGAGAGAAACTCCTCCTGCTTTGACATCAGCAGACCCTGAAATGGTGTCACCACAGACACGCGGATGATTAGGTCAAAGTGTCTTAAACGGCAGAGTTCTGTGGCTATAGAAACGGGTTTTATCATAATTCTCCCATTAGAAGATGAGCTGCTGGGGTCGAGATACGTACCAGAACATTGGAATGAGCACAGACGCAATTCTGTGTGTAAAGACGCACGATACAAGTTTACCATCTAGAGATGCTATTGCGTTACCTGGAATGTTCCGCAGTACGACATTAAACGTCTCCATATATACTTATCTAAATGGAGACGTGCAGGTGGTGTCAGGTTACAGGGCAGATCTGTGGAGAGGTGAACCTGCTCACTGAAATAACTCCTAGTACTAAAACTAATTGAATAAATGTAAAGGTGGATGCGTGAAACATCTCAGGTAAATAAATAACATCTCCATGGAGACTAGTAGATACTATAGCTGAAAAATTATGCAGTACAAAACCAGGTCAGATATGCCAATGCCCTCTAGATGTCGCTATTGCCTTTTTAAAAATGCACAGAATCCAAAACCTGTGAAACCCGTGGTTATTCATGATAGAGAAGTGCCCTCCCTGTGTCTCCATCGGGTCTTGTTTTGTGTAAAAGCTGCTGACCCTGTAGTTTAGACCTTTACAAACATGACCTTAAATGCACGTTCAGGTTTCAGTCGTCTCTCAAATGTCAACAGTCCTGGACGTGTTTAAAAATGCACACTGTGAACCGAATCTTGGATCTTTAAAAAAAAAAAACACACCAAACTGCAAATCTAATCGCAAAACTTTTCAGAATAAAAGATTTTTTTTGTACAAAATCGTGTGAGCTTTGTGGCGATAGAAAGTCTGAAATAGTCTTAGTTTACACAGTGTCTTCGTCCATTCTGGCCACGTCGTCTAACGTCACCGCGGCGGGCGTGGCCTTCTCCTCGTCGGCGAACTTGGCCGGAGATGCGGGGGGCAACATGGCTTCGCACTCGTCTTTCGGGTATTCCTGCTTTCTCTTCTCCTCCTCCTCCTTCTTCTCTTTATCCAGGAGCTTGTAGTTGATTCCCATTCCCACGAACAGGATCACGCTGGAGATGATGAGGATGATGCCGGAGGAGATGTAGGTGTAGTCGTAGTGTTTGAAGTGATTATAGAAGCTGCCTGCGAAACGGAGAGACAAGTGAATTATTATAGATTGGTTTAAGTTCACGGTGATTTGGGGAATTTTGCGTTGTAGTTTGAGACTTTGTGACTCCAAAACCAACTAACTACTGCGGTTCTAAATCAGGTGCTGAACATGGACTAAACCAGGACTAGACACTGAAGGATTAACCAGAACTCAACCAGGGATAATCACCAATAGGCGATGACTGCATTACAATGTGTTTATTTGAAGGCTTTTTTTCTGGTGAAGGTACGCAACCTGCTGTATTGTGGAGATAAGCAGGTGACTAGCCCTCCACCAGAAGATTTACATAATGCACCTTGAATAATTGCTCACATTTACCAAAAGGTGTGGCTTTGCCCCCGTCCTTACCTGTAAGTGGGGGTCCGAGCAGCACAGGGCCACACTCCACAATGGTGACGAGCCCCACCGCTGAAGAAAACCTCTGCGTCCCCACCAGGTCCATGAGGGTCTCGAACAGCACCGCACTGAGCCAGCCGAACGCAAAGCCGAAGAAGATGGCGTAGATCACAAACCCCGTGTAATCTGTGGACAGCGGCGCCAACACGTGACACACGCCGTTGTACAGGACCGCTCCGGCGAAGAAGAACTGCACCCGCGGGCGCACCCATTTGGTATTTGCGACCATACCCATGGACGGGCGGGCAAACATGTCCACGAATGCCAAAATGGAAAGCAAAAAGGCAGCCTTTTCTTTGCTGATATCTTTACTTTTGGCGAAGTTCGAGAGGAAGACCAGAGGAGCGAAAAGTCCAAAAAACATGACCACATTTCCAGATAAGTACAACAGGAATCCTCTGTGTTTGAACAGGGTGAGATCGATGAACGAGTTGATGGTTTGGAGAACAGTCTTCTTCTCTTTCTTGACCTCCACATCTTCTTTGGGGGCGGGGGGTTGAGGTTTAGGTCCGATGGGGCGCATAAGGGACCCGGCCACACAGCAGTTCAGTAGAAGCCCCCCCAGAATGAGGAAACTGCCCCTCCACCCAAAGGCATCGTACAGCCAGGAGTTCAGGGGAGCGAGGGTGGACAGGAACACTGGGCTGCCCGCCATGGCAATGCCGTTGGCAATGGGGCGACGTTTGTAGAAGTATTTACCGATCATGGTGAGGGCGGGGTTTAGGTTAAAGGCCAGGCCCAAACCTGAGGAGAGAGAGGAGGATTTAACTGGATGCAGTCTCATCACATTAAACTATGGAGATCCCACTATGCTGTAAACTGAGCTGGAGGACAAGTCTTAATACTAGAGTGGAATTTATTTAACTTGATATGAACCATAAACTGGGTCAACAGATCTGCAGTCTGACTGTTTCATGTGGATGGGGCCAGGAATTACAGGTGAGGTCATAAATATCATCCCTGTGAACACAAACTAAAAATAAAAAACAAAAAATCACAACAGACGGTCTATAAATAAAAAGACTGCAGCATTTGTAGTTTTTTTGTGTCATTTAAATCAGAATTATTATTTTTTTAAAGAATTTTATTTTATTTTCAGAAGAAGCCCTCACTCAAAGGAATATGAAGTCAGAAAGGACATTAATCTGAGTTAATATCTTGTCATTAACCTCATTACAATATTCAGACATTATGGCAAATCATCAGAAATGAGCTCCAATGTGTAAATGTCTTGGAAGTCTCAATATTATAAACATATGAATGAACTGTAAAGTATTCTCTATCTATCTCTATCCATCATAATAGTGGTATAACTGTACCTCCCACGACTCCGATGAAGAAGTAGAGCTGTTCCACGGTGTTGCAGAAGGAGGCAGCGATGAGCCCAGAGCCGGCCAGGCACCCCCCGGCCATAATGACGGGTCTGCTGCCAAAGCGGCTCACCAGGATACTGCTGATCGGACCTGAGACCACAGAGTGAGAGAAAGACAATCAGTCAATCAAAAAAAATATATCTTTTATATATTTTCAGTAAAAGGAAGTCACATTCTGTTCCATTTCTTACATCAGTAATCTACATCATGAAACAAGTTGCATTTAAAGTAGTATATTTTAGAAAACTGCATCACTTTCTTTTGGGGGCATGATACCCGCTCATCCTCTTTCTTTGCCTGTAATGTTTCACAGTATGGCACGACATGGATCCATCTTCGAGGAGATAAGCAGGCTGAAATGAATGTGGGAAGGAAGAGTTACAGTTACAACATGCTGCCAGAAGATGGAGCTGTGACCCCGTGCATTTCCAGAGGACAAAGAGCGATTGTGTAAGAGTTACAAAGAAAGTTGTGTAGAAGAAAAAAGGAAATTAAAGAAACACACGAGGAACATTCTTTAGGCTGGTTTATATATCAGGAAATGCTCTGGCTGAAAAACTATGTGCTCGAACTCAAAATGGGACAAATAAAGACGCGTCTGAGAACAATCAACTCAACAGTGCGTCTAATGCCAGACAGACCTCGGTGAATACAAAGTGTACTGCTCACAGGCCAGAGCAGGGGCAGGTTTCAACAGGTTTCATTAAACTGTCAAAAGTATCAAAAATCAGACACTAATTGATTTTGAAAGTTTAGTGTCGATACTAGATACTCATTTGAGCAGGTATCAATACTAAAAAAAGGACAGGACAGAAGTGAACCTTTCCTGAACAGCTTTAGAATGATCTTGAACTGTATCAGAACAAGTATAAGAGCACAAAGACTAATATACACCCATGGAGCACAGTGGAACCTACCTGCACCACAGATATTACACACAAAGAAGTAAAATCCCTCAGTCGTCCAGGCAGAATCCACGGCAACAGGAGAAATTACATTTTTCAACAGGACAAAAGTTTATTTCACAGCTCATCCAAGATGGACCAGAGCAGAAGTAGCTTGGATAAGCTGTGAAACGTGTTCAAAGTTAATTTTTGTCTAGTTGACAAATTGACCTGCTCCTTTTGCCATACACAGAAATAAGGCCACATGGGAATAAAAAAGAAAGTGGACCATTTCATCACATTCTCTTGTTAAAACGTGTTCATCATCGTTGGGAATACTGTAGTCTCTATTCCTTAGAGTCGATAGTGTTGAAATTGTAGCATTGTGGAAACACAATGAGTTGGAACAATGATTAAATCCCAATAATTTTCCTAATACAATATCTCCTAGCAGGAAAGTTCAATCATGAATTACTCATCAATAAAATTTGTCCAAGTGTAAAAGTCGATTTTGGCATTACTTTTGAGTCATTGTGAGCACTAGGCCTGTGATGCAGACAGTAATAACAGCACATGTCTGACTGATCAGAAGAACCTTATAGATCTGACAACACACAGATTTCACACTCCGGCTCCACATTCTTACAGACACTGACTGAAGTTTGATCTACGTTTGGATTCTTCTTGAAAAGGACTCTGCCAGTGGCTGAGCGGCAAACACTCACGGCACAAGGTTGTAGGTTTTACTCCTGGGCCTCTCTGTGAGGAGTTTGCATGTCCAGTGTTGCACTCACCACAGTGTTATTTCCTGTTCTGTGTGTTCTGTGTAAAAGCCCTTTCAGGGGTAAGTGTTGTGACTGCTCTGGCTAGAAGCACGATGATGCATCATCGGTAAACAATAATGTTCCAGTAATTCTGACTAAGACCAGCTCAAGATCTTTAACTCAGAGACACTGAAGAATGGAGCAAATGCAGAGGACACATTTCCGTGATAGGAAAAATCGACCTTAAGTTGAATAACTTAACTTGAATCCTTGGTCTGTCCCAGGGTCATGTGGAGTTTGTTTTGAAGCAGAGGTGCACACTCAGCACACTGCTCCTGCACTCAGCACACTGCTCCTGCACTCAGCACACTGCTCCTGCACTCAGCACACTGCTCCTTCACTCAGCACACTGCTCCTGCACTTCCTTTGGGCGGGTCATATGACAGGCTCAGCGCTCTGTTATGGAACTGGATCCTGGAGTACAGGATACTGCTCTGAGCTGCACTATTTACATTTAACTACCCACAACATGTGCACACCGACTACAGGCATCTGACTCACCCTCCTATTGTTTCCATGGTGACCGGTTTCGTCACACATGACTCAGCAGTGGGACTTTTCATGGGCCTCTGCACATTTACTTTACTACGAAATCTACTGTGTCATTGCTCACTACAGGATGATGACATCATGTTCCCCACACTGAAACCACCCATTTGTTCAGAATAGAAATGTGGACTTGCTTCATAACTAGTTCCTGCAACGATGAATAATAATGGAATACATCCCATTTCAATTGACCTACAAAAACCCCAAAACAAAACATTTGTTCTGTATTTATTACACATTGTATATGCATTTTGCATATTTACAGCAGTAATTTAATAGTACTGCTGTTTTAATGCAATTATTCTATTTTATTCTTAATTACAACCAACAGCTTTACAGGATGTGTCTCCTACGGGGAAATTAAAGTGTACCGGGACATTATTACCCATTTATATTTTAATTTGGTGTTTTGGTTCTCAAGGTGTGGCGGCACGGTGGCTGAGTGGCAACACTCAGGCCTCACAGCAAGAAGGTTGCATGTTCTCCCCGTGTCTGGATGGGTTTCCTCCGGGCTCCGGTTTCCCCCATCAACTCAAAACATGCAGCACCCCTATGAACTAACATCAAGGACCATGTTGTCCACCCTCCTGTGGCCTCCACCTGCAGAGGGGTTCATAGGGGGTCAGGGGCTATGAGGATTGGGCAGTAAACTGCCCCCGCGACCCAGCTGGATTAAGCGGGAGAAGATGGATGGATTGGATGATCATCTCAAGATGATCATCCAATCAGAAAGCAGAATGAGCCTCACATGAGTCATTTGGGTTGCCAGTTTCAATAGTAAAATCCAGTTGGTTTCAGCCTAAAATACCTCTCTGACCTGAATGGTCACTCCCTAAAGCCCAGCAGCTAGAGAATGACAAACTCTTGTATTTGTCCTTCAGCTTCAGGTTCACAGGCTCTATACAGATGAGTGAAGTGGGTGGATGTTTGCTGCTCTTTTCTCATGTAAAAAGAGTCCAGAGGAGAATCAAACAGGCCAGTGCACAGTGAAATAATAATAATAATAATAATAATAATAATAATGCATCAGTTTTATACAGTGCTTTTCTGGACACTCAAAGACGCTTTACAGAGCATTATTCATTCACTCCAGACCCAGTGGTGTAAACTACTATTGTAGCCACAGCTGCCCTGGGGCAGACTGACGGAAGTGAGGCTCCAGTCTGCACCATCGGCCCCTCCGACCACCACCACCATTCACACACACCACTTTCATACTAGGCAATGTGGGTGATGTGCTTTGCCTAAGGACACTACAACAGTTTTTTGCCACTGGCGCCCCCCTGTGGCACCTGGAATTCCCAGTGTCTCCATCCAAGTACTGACCAGGCCCTGCTGAGCTTCTGAGATCTGACGGGATCAGGCTTTGACGAGCCGGTGTGGCCACATAATGTAGGACGTGTTATTCTCCACTTTCAGCTTCTTCTCTTAAAACAGGGACACTACCCGAGATGTGGTCACACAGGCTTGAAGTTTTAAGCCAGATGCCCTTCCTATCACAACCAGCCACATCACAGTGACTCGAGTGTGTTAAGATATCGAAATGTCAGTGTTAAGGAAATGACGCAATACTCATTGCAACACCTGATTTCTAGTTTGAACCAGTTACTGTGAGGATAGTGGGCACATGCTAAACCCACTGCACCACAATAAGCCCAACCCTTACTCCATTAAACAGTGTCGAGTCCTCACCTCCGGCGTACATGACTGCCAGCATGATGGAGGAGATCCATGACACCTGGCTGGGCGTGGCGTCGAAAATGGCTTCTATATCCTTGAAGAAGACGGTGATGGATTTGGGGAAAGCGTAGGAGAAGCCGATGGAGATGAAGGCTCCCACCACGACGGCCCAACCCCACCCGCCCTCAGGAGGAGTGTATCCGACTGGCCCGCCCAGTGCAGGAGGCATGTTCTCTGGGGTGGAGGAGAGACAAGGAGGGGGAGGTCTGGAGCAGAACAGGTAGATGAAGAGGGGGAAAGGTTTTCACAGCAGCACCTGGAGAAAAAAAAAAAGACAGGAAATAGTCAAATTTAATGAAAGACAGAAGTTTAGAATGGGTTGTCCCTCTCTCAGATGGGGTATGAGCAGCTCTTGTGGTCAAAATATGTACACACTGTACTGTCTGCATCTAATCAGTGTTTTATTGTCCAATAATCAGGAAGTGCACTGTTAGCATGCTTGTTGTTAGCTTTACAGTGACTGCAGTGTTTACCACAAGTTTTAATAGTGGCACGAAGCGTTCCATATTTGAAGCATTTTATTTCAGTACAATTTATGCAGAACACATGGGACTTTTGACTCTTATTATAAAACAATAAAATATTATATACTTGTACATGTTTGAGGCAATACTACAGGCAAAAAGTAGAATCAGTTTTGAGATGTTTTATTCAGATTATTTTTAGACCATGGGGGGAAAAGTGCTGATAAACTCATCTCGCACCATTAAGATGCTCAGAATGCACGAGGTACATGAAGAAGCCCTTGGGGCCACTGCAAACGGTTTCAAATGAACTCCGTTTCCCAAGTGTTTTGAAGAGGGTAAAAGTCAGGCAGGTCTCCTTGAACAGAATGCTCAGTCGTGTGGCCCTTACACAGCAGCTCTCCTTAAGCCCTTTGCCCTGTGCACACGGCCCTATAGGCTCTGCTGCTCCTGGTGCAGAAGGGTACAGCCTCACACACAGGAGAAAATCACCGTGTATTTATAACCTGCACATGGAACGCACATGTGGAGCGGCACTGGAAACCGGGAGGGAGGACGCTATGCTCTGGTTTAGAACAGGGAGGGTCTGAAATGGCCCCAGTGATTGGAGAAAAGAGAAAATCTAATAGTAAAGGCAATACAATGGTGTTGGGTTACATTAGATCTTAAAATGTTGCCTGTTGTTGTGACAGGAAGTTGAAATCGGTGAATACTGACACACATATTATGCTTGTGTCTGCTCTATAGTTATAATCTGACACCTGTGGATTATTATGCCATCATTTCACATTTTAAATCACAATATTGATCTAAAACAAGTGCACTGACTTCTGCATTAGAAAACTGTGGAGACCAGTGGGAGCTGAGGTGGCTGTAAATGTCGTCACAACAAAGCGCCGCATGATACAGGTCCCTCCTGTGGGGAGCTGCACACCAGGGCAGCGAGCTTCAATTGGGTTCTTCAGTTATAACAAAATGACTACACAACATTGCTGAATCCTACCTATATTGTGACCCTGAACAACAATTAGAGAACAAAGTAATGATAGCAGAGCAGTACAGAGTCGTCTGTGCACTGATCCAGTGACTGACAAAACGAGGGTAGATCAGCAAAAAGGCGTCTTGAAAATAAGAGATTAAAGATGACGCAAACCTCACAAATCACGGCAAATACCACTTCAGAGGGTCATTGGGAAGGAAACTACTAGAACATGGTTAAAAGCTCGGAAAAGTTTATTTTGCATAATATTTTGCTTTGAAATTTCTAATCCATAGCAAGAGCGACAAAGGTTATAGTGAAGTTCTATTAACTTCACTTTTGTAAAAATAAAACTAGCATGATAGCATGATTGTTTAACATTCAGCACTACTACATTCAGCTAAAGTCTGAATATTTGATGATACCGATAGCTTCTGACATCTCCCCCACCCCTAGTTAAAGAGCTGGACTTTTTACCGTTTTAAAAAGGTGAAAAACGGTCAGTTCATCCAGTGATTCCTTCTGCATTCTGCCCATCCTAACTGTTCACCACCATGAGTTTATGAGCACTTTTCACAACTTTCAGAAAGCAGAGCTTCACAGTCACGGTAATACTAACAACATTTAGCATGCTAAGAACACACTTCCTGACTATCGAACAATAAAATTCTTAGTAATCATATGCAGGCTGTACACAGCAGACTTTTGACCTCAAGACCTGCTGATGCAATATGTCTATACTGAGGCCTGATGAAATTTGCCTACCTATGGAAAAAAATCAGGCCCTTTAATAATCAAATAGACCAGTGAGTGTGTGGAGGGATCCGCTCAAGAGCAGAGTCCAGGTCGTGCTGTGGACTCTGAGCCTGTTTACAGCAGCTCTCGCTCCTTTTATGGACAGATACAGACGCCTGCATCAGCTCTGCACAGGAGCTCTGATGGAATTCACAAGTAACACAAAGTCATTCACGCTGTGGAAACAGAGTTCTGAGACCATAACAACACTTCAAAACTAAATGAATCTGTTGAATGGAGTCATGTCCTTTGAATGACTCTTTTCACATTTGAAGTATTTTCTCTTCAAGCCCAGGGACAAACCAGGATTACATTTTTAAAGGGCCTGTACCTGATTTTTCCCTCATGTATTTAGTTTAAGCAGCTTAAGGTCAAAATCCATCAGCTGTGTACTGCCTGCATCTAAATAAAGTGATTTATTGCTTTTATTATTTTTAATTATTTATTGCTTATAAACTCACTGTGTTTTAGGATGCTTCAATTAAACAGTTTAATTTTCAAGTTTTTAAGACAGTTGACCTTCTGTACCCAAATTTGACTCTGAAACCTGTCTGATGCGTAACAAGGAGTACAGCACATGTCTGTTTCCATCGAGATGTTATTGTATTGCCTGGAATGTTCTGCAGTATGGTAAAAATCTAGATTTTTTTAAATGTAAATTACTATACTGATCAAAAATGACTTTTACAACGAATAAGTTTTGCCGTCACAACAATAACTACCATGCTAACACATACATATTTTAACCTCAAGGGCTGCTTATACAATATATCGGTCCTGGTTTGATAAGAAAAACTCTCTCTGAAGGCCGAACCGGAATGATGCCCTTACAGCTGAGGTCAGTCAAGTATCTTTCCTTTTCCTTGTGTCTTTTTGCCTATTTTTAAAACTTCTGTACTTCTGCATCTGACATACGTTTCCTCATCACACAGACCAGGAGTTGTTTTGTTTGATTCACAAATGTTTAACACACAAACCTGCATATTTAGGGTGAGTTCTTCTCTCAGTAAGAAAACCACAACCACCACAACATTCTAACCTGACCTAAAGCTCACAAGAGTCAATTTTGCGTAACATAGGCTCCTTAATTAAGCAGTGATAAAGTATTACTCCACTGTGTTGCATATTTACCTGCCCGACACTGCTGCACATCAATTTGGCCTCAGTACAATTAATTTATTGTTCCACCTTATTAAATCTAAAAACTGATGATTCAACTTTTCCACAGTCCCAGCCCTGGTACAGGCCTGGTGCAGGCCTGGTCCAGCAGCGCTCTCCTCTGCGGTTTGTTTTGGCCCCGAGAGACTGAGGCCTTTTAAGGAGAGCCCCGTGTTCAGCTGATGTCACTGCAGCAGTACAAATAGTCATGACCAGGTCCACACTGGACTTTCAACACTGATCACTGGAGATTTGCCAACCCAAAAACGTCTATTTGATTTGCCCTTGTTTTGTCATGTCCTGTCCTCGTTCTCCTGTCATAAGATAAAACTCTGTTGCGTCATGTTTGTCTTGGTTAGTTCAGAGTGAGGTTGAAATACAAAAAAGGAGAGGAAAGATCAGGCTCCACTTCAGTTTTCTTCAGCTCAGGGATGCAATGAGATAAAACAGATGGATGTTACAGGGATCCATGTTGGGTTAGGGTTGTCAAAAATATCGAAAATCAGATACTAAATTGATGCTAAAACCGGTATTGAAACTAGATACTCATTTGAAGTATTGATACTAAAAAAGTCCCATTCACAGGTCAGAAATGAACCTTTACCCTAATCTTTAGAATGATTTTGAGCTGCTCCCCTATGAACTAACATCAAGGACCATAATGTCCCCCCTCCTGTGGGCTCACCACCTGCAGAGGGGTTCATAGGGGGTCAGGTGCTATGAGGATTGGGCAGCAAACTGTCCCCGTGACCCAGCCGGATTAAGCGGGAGAAGATGGATGGATGGGTTTTGAGCTGTATCAGAACAAGTAGAAGAGCACACAGACTAGTACACACTCATGGAGCACTGTGGAACCTACCTGGACCACTGAGGATTACACACATATAAGGCCACATGGGAACAGAAAAGAAAGTACTACCATTTAATGTTGAAAATCACGGTCTATTGTCATTCATCACCTGTAGTTTCCTGCATGTTTGAATAAGATATCGGTTCCAGTATTGGTATTGGCCAATACAGTATCGAGAACAGCCTCATGAAGAACTATGGAAAGACAAGAGGCTAAACTATGGCTGCACGTCACATGTCACAGAATGATGTTATATCCCACAGACACACAGTTTGTCATTACAAAAGTCATAAAGTACATTGTGATTTTTAAGTCGATTTAAGCTGCATTTAAAAGCCAACGATAGTTATAGGCCACACCAAAGTGATCTGAATCTAGACCTGGCACAGGAACAAATGTTGAAGCACGAGAAATACTGCGATAAAACAGTAATACTAAAACTACTATAATAATAACTATTTCACTGCCAAAGCAGGATTATAAATAAACACATTTTTAAATCGACAGAATCATTAAAAGGCCATAGCTGCAACTAAATAAACTACAGAATGGCCTAATAAGCCATGAAAGTTATTTATTCTGCCTTTTATAACTCAAATCCAGCATAATTACATAAAAAGGGCAAAAATTTTCTCCCTAGTGCAAAATATACAGTTCCATCTGTCATATGTTGAATGATAAGTCCATATATTAATCCAGAAATGTTCATTTTGTCTTCGTATGCATATTAACGGCTTCAGAACTGTCACTGGTGTTGCAGCCAATACATCTCCTATTGTAGTATGGTATCAGCTCAGAAAGTCCTTACAGGCCCGGCCCTCATTATAACTGCAACTATAAAAACTCACTGAAGTTGATTATACAACAATATGTGGGCAGCCTCGCCCAGAGTCTGAATAGAGCAGCTGACACATATTAAATCAACAAAAGAGGAACAACTGTGAGCACACGGTGACATTACTTGGGGTGGGACTTCTGAAATATCGTAGATGCACTTTAGGGTTACTAGTTGGTACAAGTGTGGACAGATCTGATCAGAATACACTTAGTAGTTTGTATACAACCTGCTTTTAGCATAATCAAAGCTAACCGCGAGCCAGTATGTGCAGTTTTGTGACAGGATCTAACACAGGATGACACAGCTTTTTCTATTCCATACTAAAAAATTATGAGTAAGGAGCTCAGGCCTCTCACTCAAATGGAACAGAGATTTCAAACAGCACTGAAATGAGAGAGGACTGAAATCTGAGCTGCTAAATTAATTCAAGAATGTATTGTTGCATGAATGCATGTTTGGAGAGGTCTAAACTACAGGGTTAGAGAAACAAAGACAAAACACATGGACACGGGGAGGGCATCTGACACCCATGGACATTTAGTTCTCAAAGATGACATTAAATTACATAAATCATTGCAGCAGTTATAGAGGCAAATTTAGACAAGCTCCATATTAGGAGCAGGAACTGATTTAGTTCCTGTAGTGCTCCTGACAGCCTGCACTCTGCACCTGTCTGTGTTTTCAAATGGAAGAAAATCAAATAGAAAATAGAGATCAATCAACATGGGAAAACATCTTTTTTTCCCATATGGTCCAGCCCTAGGGTCAAACGCAGAGGAAAAACGTCACTATCAGGTTGAATAATCAATATTTGTGTTTTGAATGAGGTCTACAGCCAATCCTCTGTGAGGAGAACACTGAGGCAGACGATGGACTGACAGTCTTCTGTTTGCCTGAGTAACCCAATAGTCAAATAATTGTTTCTCATCTCACAACATAATGGTTTATGTTGCCAGTAGTTTGAAGAGCTCCATCTGTCAGTGAAAAGAGCTACTGAGGTGAGGTGGACCCTCCAGAACACACTGACCTTTACAGGTGCTGACAAGTACAATCTTTGATATGAACAACAAACTAACTCTGGTCTTCTGATACTGGGACAGGGGAAGAGAGAGAATGTGAATGTGAGAGTGAGAGTGAGTGAGAGAGAGTGAGAGAGCGAGAGAGAGAGCGCGAGAGAGAGAGTGAGAGAGCGAGAGAGAGAGAGAGCGAGAGAGAGAGAGAGAAGTTGTGAAAGAGCAAGAAAGGAGGACAAACAGTTTCTTGGACTCAGAGCAGGAAGCAGAAACCTGAGACAGTGTTGGCCTGAGATCCTGGGCTCTTCACACAGTTACATATAGTCACATTTACTACAGTGAGTCTGGGTAATGGGTAAAGCCTCTCAAACTGTGGCCCGGGTACTAGCACCAAAAACTCCTAGACCTGGTGTTTCTAATGGGGGTTGTCAAAAGTCCCAAATCACATACTAAATGATATGAAAACTAAAACTGACTTTGTGACATTAGTACTAAACCTGAAATATTGACAGGGGGAAAACTGAAAAGCTCCCTCCCCACCCACTGCTTGGTACTTGAAAGAGCAGAACAAAACATGTTGCCAAACAGACACCTACTGTACACTCTGAGCCATGGAACATTAAATATACCCACCCAGGGCCCCAAAGTCAGTATTTATGGAGAAGGGCCCTTAACTGAAAACACCGGCTCTTCAAAAAAAAAGTAGATGCCAGAGCCTTCATGTTTATTGTCTGAAATATATTTTCTTTAGGACCCTGTAGGATCCAGGCCCCCCCTAAAGCTGCAGGAGGCTGAGGGGCCCTGGGCTGGTCTGATCAGGGCCCCAGAGGAATCCAGGATGGGCCACGATCCTACAGATACTCATTAAGTCTGAAGGATGAGAATCACTGCACTGACTTTAAAACAAGACTAAACCATGTGTCCTACTCGTGTGGTTAGTTTTAATCCAGGTCTTAATCATGTAAAAGAAACTAACAATAAACACAGAACATTATGGGGACTTGGGGACATATAAACACAGAACATTATGGGGACTTGGGGACATAACTGTATTATTCATAATGATGCGTTTGTCCTAGTTTCTTTTGTATTCTGTACATTCATTCAATCCATAAGCTCCTGGGGCAGACTGATGGAAGAGAGGCAGTGCCAAACACTCACACCACATTCATACTGGGCGAAGTGTGTGAAGTGCCTTTAAGACAAACTTATGAAACATGAAAGCCCCCCTTCCTCCCTCCATCCCGGGCCCCAAAGACAGCATCTCTGGACAAGGCCCCTGAAGTGAAAACACAGGCTCTTCAAAAAGGTACACGGGCCCATAATCTCCAACAGGTTTAGGATGGGCCAAGTCCAATATGTGCTCCTAGCATGTGTTCTGGACACAGTTATTTCTCTTGATGCGAAATAATGAATCCATTTGCAAAGCCCAGTGAGTTTTTGGAATACAGACGGTTTCTTCTTCTTGTTACAGCAGATGTGGACAGGGCCTGCCCTCGCCACAGAGCAACAGCCTCTTAACAAGCAGTATATCCTTCCCACGTTCAACCTTAACTGATACAAAGCACCACTGATGACCAGAGGACGGACATTTCAAAGTGATCAGGTGAGAACTCCTACTGAGGTGTGGCCAGATGTGCTCGATCTGATTTGCATCCAAATTCAGCAGCGTTTGTCACTTCATGACGAGATTTACACTGAAGGGTCTTTCTAACACAGTCGTTAACTACCAAACCAAATGAGTTTCAGTTACAAATGTGTTCTAAAAGATAAACTAATCACCATTTTTTAATTTAATCAATATTTTCATGTGGGGTGGGGACAGTTGCGTCTGCTGAGCCTTTCCACATGTTCATGACTGGTCTGGTCTCGGATACGAATCACATTCACTTACACAAAGGAGGATTGAGAGAAATGTTTCCACAATATAAATTTCCATCACACATGCTAGTTATAAAGTGCTTTGTGTAATAGGGATGCTCAGAATGCATAAGGTAAGTGCGGAGTAACTGGACCACAGGGCTCACATTCTGCACAAGTTTCAGATACTCCAGGACTAGAATTTAAACTCAAGACTGAGACTCACTGAGGCATCGTTTTATAATCATGTGAAACTACAGCATGGGGTGTTTAGTTTTTTTTTTGTTTGTTTGTTAATACTTTGACATCTTTGTGGAGTCTGGGGAACTGAAACAGTTTGGGGTCATCTGAGGAGCACCAATCATCACAGTCACAGGGAAAACGGCCCAAAAATGAGACAACAATGAGTCCGTTCATTCAGAACTGTGCTCTTCTGCACACAGGCACAAGCACCACAGCTACATGAACATGACTCTGCCAAAAAAAAAAAAAAAAAAAAAATCTTGTTTTTGCATTTTTATCGACTTGGGCGGACGGCTTTTAGTTGATTAATCGGTTGATGGAGTCTTGGTCGACCAAAATTATTCCAGTAACCATTTTATTTAGAATATAGGGATTTCTAGGGCACAACAGCAGAAACAAGTGACGGATCTGAAGATTTGGTATTTTTCTGTAAAAACACAAATTAAACTCAAGATTTACAAATTAAATCTGCATCTCTATAAATAAATTGTTTCCTTTTTTTCTGCATAAATAGGTGTTGCATGAAGTTTCCCTGCAGGTGGAGTCTTGGGAGTGCATTTAGTTTGAGATATGTTGACTTCAGCACTATTAAGCGCCCTGTGACACCCTCATCCAACCTCTTCATAACTCAAGATTTACCGGTACAAAAATTCCATCTTTCCAACTGACAGGTTTTTGAAACACCTCATCAGTACTTTGGGGTTTTTTGTTGTTTTTGTTTTCTGATTAAAGAGAAATCTAAATAAATCATCTACATTGCTGCCATGGTAGGGTTGGAGAATTTGCTTTTAAGCTGCAAACACACTATTTTCCTTAAACTGAGAAAGAAAAGCATTGAAACCAGGAAGAATATCTTTTAAATAGCAAGTCCATCTATGAGTGCATCCCTGCTTCCTAAATTGAACCCAATTTAGGCTACGTTTACCAGAAACGGTCTAAAGCAAAAACGCAAAAGTGTGTTTTGGTTCTCACTCATATTCCACATTTAAGTGTTTCGGGGAATCTTCTGCACACGGAGACGCAAAACTTGCAGTTTGCCGATGTAGTATGCACGCCTAGTGCGTAGGTGGCAGCACCACCAAGACCAAACACCTGAGTATAACCCTTCTACCCACTTCGTCCTTTCAGCTCCTGTAGCTTTTTAGCAGTGTTTCAACATGAAGGTAATTCCAGCAGGTTACAACACTGCTCCGCACCCAGTGATTTACTGCTAAATTATGGGTGTTAAGAGACCTTTTCTGTCTGTTAAGATAAGCTCATTTAAACCATTACAGCACAGGTGTCAAATATGCGGCCCGGGGGCCAGATCCGGCCCTCCAAGACCTTTAATCTGGCCCTCGGCTGATTTTCTATTAAAATATTTTTAAAAAATCAGATTTTTCTGGTAATTTTCTGCCCATCTTAGCATAGCAGCGTCTCCAGTGCTTCTGTGCGTGGCGCCTCCACCAGACAAATGAAGACTCTCCTCTTTCCAAACGCTCTTAAAGGACGATCGTTTTGACTGTGACCATGACCCTCATCAGCAAAATGTCAAAAATAAGAAAAGTGGAGCTGAGTGCAGGATTTTCCAAGAAAAATTGACTAATTCTTATTTGTTCACGGAGGTGAATGGGAAACCTGTGCTCGGTGTGTTTGCAACAAGTGGCGGTGCTCAAGGAATATGATCTTAAACGCCACTACGAGACACTGCGAAAAATACAATAACCTGAACGGAGAATTAAGAAGACAGAAGATAAACGAATTATTGCTGAAACTGAAGAAACAGCCGTCTGTTTTCACCCAGGGGCCAAGAGGCTACTGATGCTGCTGTGAAAACAACCTAACCTAGCATAATATTATAATATTTTGTAAAATAAAATAAAAAAAATTCTGTAATAGATTTGCGTTTCTCTGCACAAATATTTGGACTCATTGCTATTTTTGGGGTATATATGCCATGAGTTTTCTGATCCGGCCCCTTTGGAATCAAAGTTGGTTGTATACGGCCCCCGGACCAAAATGAGTTTGACGCCCCTGATCTATGACCATGAGGATATAATGTGTTTTATAGCCAGCTGTTAAACAAAACGCTCCAGGTAAATCCTGAACACGTTTCTGAATCAAATAAATGGTCAACAGTTTGATTTTCTGGTATTCTGCTGTGTGATGAGTTTGATCAAAGATAATCAAAGTCTTAATTGCACATCGCCAAAGGCATAGTTGCCATTCCCTCTTGGGAACTTTTTATGGTGCATTCAAGAGCGTCAACCTTTCTTATCATTGTGCCACAAACCAGATGAAAATCAGTTGAAATTTGGGAAAAATGTGTTAATTTGAAAATAAAATCCTTGTTACAAGAAAACGGCCAAAATGTGTTTACGATCCAATACATTTTTATATACATGCCAGAACTTACATTGTCATTTTCTTGAAAAATAAACTTTGCTTGTGTTTTTTGAAAGTACTCCAATAGATGACTGTTTAGACAAAAAATTGAAAAAATGGTCAATTTTGGCATGTAACACTTTTTTACACCACTTCATGACGCACGACCAGGTACATTTACGAAAGAATTACTCCTGGTGAAGTCCTACTCATTGTATTTTGTTTTTTATTGTCAATTTAGAAGATGCAATATCCTATTTTTACGGCCTTAAAAACGTGACTCACGCCCCTTCTGCATTCTGAGCATTCTAATTATTCGAAACCTGACAGACGTGAGGCTGCCGATCTGCTCCCTCGCCACCTCCCACCACACGGCAAACATATGCAAGGTGGTTGAAGCAGACTGTTTGTGAAGAAAGTTCTTTTAAAAATGGCAGCCAATGCGATTTTCAAAGTACTTCCACTCAAACAGCGATTGAATCAATTGCAATGAAACGATCATTCAGTGCACACAGTATTGGAGAGCACACAAAGAGCTCAGCTCATCCTGATATTCTCTAGTCTCTGTAACCCTGGCCTCATAACCAGCCCCACTGAGGCTGTCTGAGGGCATTTTCCACATTCACACTTAAAGAGCTTTGCACAGCTTTAACATATTAGACACTCGTAATGACAAACTGAAAGCATGAGGGGTTTTTATGGACAAACAAACAAAAAAACACAGCTCAGAAAACTCGAAAAATGGCCCTCAAGTTACAACGATCAAGTTAACTGTGAGGTATCTGACTTTTATGGGGCATTAACTGATAAATATTTAGCTAGCTGTGTTAGCTTTTATCGTTTTGAAAATGTTACATTTACAGAAAACATATTCAAATGTTTAATACGTTTGACTTTCGTTTTTGACACCGAGTGCAAAAGGCTCTCCACACTGAATCACTCCCCCTTCAGAGCCAATAACCAATAACCAGGCATCCCACTAATGAAACTACTGCAGTGAACATCACATCAGGTTTGTCTAGTTGTAGTCTACAGTTCTGTATCATGTTTTTATGGAGAATTGTCATGTGGGAGCATGGGCGACGCAGGCTTGAGAATTGCACAGAATCTTATTGATAAAGTGGGTTTGAATAGGGCCTGGGAGAGATCGCTAAATTACTCAAACATGCGTGGAGACCATCTGAAACCTCTTCAGGCTCTGATGAGGGAACAATGTCTGAACATGGCAGAAGGCTCCAAAAAGTTAAGACAATGTGTTGCTTACAGTGCATTTTGAAACGTATCATTTGAGGGAAATCTGAACTGCTGAACTACTCCAAGAACCTCGTGTATTTCCGAATCTGTTTGTAGAAGTCTAAACTACAGGTTTCGCAGCTTTTCCACAGGATAAGTCTCCATGGAGACGCTGTTTGCAGATTACCTTAAATGACCCTAACAATGAATCCTGTCTCTGCCGTCTCCTGCTCTGTGAATGCCATCAGCTCTTTCATCCATCTGAACTCCGGGGCCACAGTAGTTTTACCCTCTTTCTCATATTAGAATGTGGTATATGACGGCTCAGACTTGCGCGCTAGCTAACCCATGCGTGCTGCTTCCTGTTAGCAGCGGAGTGTTACCCCGTGGCCTCAGGAGGGCTCTGCACACACTTATGTAACAGGAAATATGTCAGGGGAGAAGGGGCACTGAGCCTTTCAGCGTGTCCGTGATGGGAGACAGTTTGTTGGGTGAAAGGGCGGCACAGCTTATTTAAAACATGCGAGTGTGAGATAAGTGAAAGTGCAGCACAAGACATCAGAATCCAAATGAAACCACTATTTGACTTGGCTTAATTTTCTAATCTTTAAAATAAATCAATTTCCGAACTTTCTATTGACGTGACCTCCTCTACAAACATGTTCTGAAACGCAGGGATTCTAGTATTTATCAGTTCAGATTTCAGGCGACTCTTCAGTGCCTCTAAACATGACAGAAAGGCTTTTTATTTGTTGTTGTTGTTGTTGTTTCTGCTCGAGTGTCACCACCTGTAAATGGCATTGCTTTGTTTGGAATGTTCCACAGTATGGCATTAAACTTTACAGTATTTGTTTCATAATAGTGTAAATGACCCAAATAATAAATGTTGTGAAATGCATGGGATTCTTGGATTATTTTAGCGGTTCATCTTTCAGTCTTTGCTCAAACATTAATGCTCCCTTCTTCTTCTTTCTGTAAGTGTGATTTAAACACTTACAGAAAATTAGGTCAGAAAAAAAAAGTCCACAATAGTTTTTCCCCCTGACCATTTCCATTAGTGACAGCTCCATTCTCCTGCTGTTCTTCCCATCACACCACATCTGCAGTAACTGGAGACATGAGCTGCCCACTGCCCCGTTTCAAAGCTATAAAAAACTTTTCCCCCTTGTCAAACATGTCTACCAAAAGAATAACACCACAAAACTGCACCGTGTAACTTTTTTTGAGTAGGGTCTGCCACTTCCTTGTCACTGTGGAGATGTCATCACTTTACCTGGAATGTTCCACAGTATGGCATTAAACATATCCACTCCACAGAGACAAGCAGGAAGCAACACGAGGCCAAATTACTGGTCAGATCTGGTCAGTAAGCCAACGCTTACTGCAAGAATACAGGTTATTTAATGTATTTTTAGCTCAGCAAAATATCCATGATTGAAGTACAAGGTTAATGCCTGTGGAAGTTCACTATGTAGTGCACCTTTAAGTTTCAGTGAGAACATTTCAGTAAGAAAGTGTTGAATGGTTGTGCGTCCTCTCTGACCTGACCGTGTGTACTGAATCTTAAACTGGATGAGTTGGTTTGGAGAGGCAGGACTGAGCATGTGCAGAACAGGAAGGAGAGTGAAGTTTGATTTGCACGTAAAATACAGGTGTCAATGACATGACCAAGACCTCCCACCGGGAGGCACACTCCCTCAGGGGGGGTCACAATTCTCAGGTGGAATTTGCCGTTTAATTGTGAGACTCCAGATTTGTTGACCTAGTTTATGGTTATTTCTCTGTAATTACCAGGCCTATCCTGATGAAACAAAAACTGGCACGAATCTCAAAGTCTTCTGTCAGTGTAAATGAGCAAAAGTCAAATTATATTTACACATAACAGCTTCAGAAAGTGGGGTCATCACTCAACCTTGAAGACGTGATTGTCGTCAGCTGAAAGCACTTTAAACCATGAAGCTATGAAAACTACTCAATGTTGGTCTAGTCCTCGAGTTAAATCCTAGTTTAGTCCTAGTTCAGTCCCATTATGGTTAAGAAGACTGAGTTCAACTAGTCCTGGTTAGTTAAGAGTTCTGTAGTTTAAGCCTGCCATGTTTCAGACCAGTTTCAGACCTGTTTCAGACCTGTTTCAGACCAGTTTCAGACCAGTTTCAGACCAGTTTCAGACCAGTTTCAGACCAGTTTCAGACCAGTTTCAGACCTGGTTTAGTTCTAGCTTAACCACCTGATTCACATTTACGTAGACGAATGAATACACTGTTCCTCTGCCCAGAATGAATCACCAACATCCTCTGAGTCTGGCCCTTTTGCGCACGTAGTAAACGTAGCCTGGATGAGTGGGTTTGGTACGGCCACAGTGCGCTCCTCACTTCTGTCGCTCAGGTCACGTTGCCTTTTGAGCGCAGGGACGCACAGGAGCGGCGTTTGACCTTCCAACGACTATCTATGATTAGACAGACATTTCTTCCATAGCGCCGCGTGTATTAATAGCATTAGACAATACTGAAACGCTTTCCGACATGGCTAAGCGTCAAGCATCTTTGCACAGTCGGCACAGCTAATTTTCTAACCATTTACGGTACTACATGTGCGCAAAGTCAACTCAATAGTATTACGTCCATTCAAGCAGGAGGGCAACATGAATGACGCTCATAACAGCGAAACTCCGCGCTGAAATCAATACGAAAAGCTGGATTCGGTTCACTCGATGTCAGTTCATTCACCTCCGCCGTTTCATATGTGCGAAAAATGAGCAAAACCCCCGGAGCGCAGCGCGTTACGTTCTTTGAAAGTCACCTACGTAACCAGCGTCAACCACAAACAGACCGAAGCGGCGGTCCCGAGTTAGACCTGGTTTAGTGCCAATTTGGTTCATTCAAGCCGCGGTTTGGCCATGCGTTCTTCCTTGTTCTGACTACTGATGATATTGGCACATTTGGAGGTGGGGGGTGTCCTGGTTTAGACCTGGGTCAGACCTGGTTGGGGTCTGTTAGACTCCAGTCCACTCAAACACGTTTAGCCATGCGCCCTTGGAACAAAAACGCGAGACAGACAACGAGAAAGTACTGGTTCTGACTAGGGTCACATCTGCTTCAGTTCTGCTTCAGTTCTGACCTGGTTCAATCTACGGTTTAGTCCTGGTTGTAGCTACGTGAAAAGGCAAAATAACGGGAGAAATACGCGGTACAAATTGGTATAACAGCACGGCGGGACTTGGAAGACACCAGGCTAATTACGCGTCACCCCACGCCTCTGCGCCCTCATTGAAATCTACCACCCCCAAAAATATGTCCATTCCGTGAAAATGCCGTGTTCCTCTTTGTGTGGCGAGGCAGAGACATACCGTATCTCCGGGGTTCGTGTTCGTCAAAGCTTCGGTCCCTCGGCTGTGGTTCGTCGGCGGGACGTTGTTTGGCGTGGACAATGGCAGTGTGCAGCAGAGAGTGGAGAGCAGGGTACCAGACCACCGCACTAATGCCGCCGCGGCAGGGATGGGACGATGTAACGATGACACGTTGGGCTCCACGCATGCGCACACCGGCTCCCTCGCAGTGATGGAATCTGACGCAAAGCGCACGTGAGAAGCGCCATGAACGGCACAGAGGCGAAAGCGCATCGATCCAGATCTGTACAGGTACTGATGCATGAAAGGATCAGAATGAGGTCCTAACAGTCATAATCGCACAGTTTTACAGTATTTGAAACGTGTGAATGAAACAAAACACAGCTCTGTGTTTCAGGAGGGAACAATATTACAACATGTCTGAAAGCAAAGAGTCAATTTAGCGTCATTTAAGATCTTTAAGACCTGAAATCATCAAAATATAAACGCATTTGAAAATACAATGTGACATTTCCTGGAGCACAAGGATACCACTTCATGACATCAGCAGGTGGAATGGATCGTTTCAGTCGAGATTTTTGAAAAAGCCAATACTGAAACGTGTGAATGAAACAAAATCTAACATAACATAATATTTTGGTTAGTTAATTACGATGGATGATAAAAGTGGTGACTGTGGGATAAACAGGGATTAGCTGCTGTCTGAACACAGCAGTTTCAAAATCATGTCTACCTCTTTATATTGTGCAACTATGTTTAAATTGTGTTAAAATAATCTTGGAAGTGACTGTATGTCTGCGTATATAAACCTGTTTCTACCTGCCAGTGGCTCCTGCTACAGGGGGAAATATAATGCACGGTTCTGGCTTTTTGAACCTTTTCAGACATTTTTGTATTTCACATTTTACATCTTAAAGTCATGTTTATGAATGGAAAAGGCCAGTTTATTTGTACAACACAAGTAATTACAAAGCACTTTAAGTCATTCAATGTGCAAATTCAACTAAACAGTTAAGTTAATTGTACCTAATGTACAATAAAGGCTAACCTCTTGATGCTGAATTTACTATAAATATATCCAGTGTGATTGATGAACGCCTCATCTCTAATCTTACTGTCTAATGGAGGAAGTCCAGTCTCCTGCTGTAAGGTGATGAAAAGGCTAACAGCACTGCCAGTGTCTCTGCATGTACAGTATTTATGTGCACTGGCCCCCGCTGTATTTACTCTTCTGTTCTCTGCAGGAACCCTTCACTTTCCACAGAATATTTGTCTAAGTGTGTCTCTCAGGACAGAAGGTCCAGGCCTGTGAAAGCAAACAAAAACAAAACACAAGGACAGAGCTGCAGACCACGTACCGAGAGGGAAGAGGAAGCTTCATACAGCTCCTGAGAGGAGAGGGAGAGGGGAGGAAGTAACGTACAGCTCCTGAGAGGAGAGAAAGAGGGGAGGAAGTAACATACAGCTCCTGAGAGAAGAGGGAGAGGGGAGGAAGTAACGTACAGCTCCTGAGAGAAGAGGAAGAGGGGAGGAAGTAACGTACAGCTCCTGAGAGGAGAGGAAGAGGGGAGGAAGTAACGTACAGCTCCTGAGAGGAGAGAAAGAGGGGAGGAAGTAACATACAGCTCCTGAGAGGAGAGAAAGAGGGGAGGAAGTAACATACAGCTCCTGAGAGAAGAGGGAGAGGGGAGGAAGTAACATACAGCTCCTGAGAGAAGAGGAAGAGGGGAGGAAGTAACATACAGCTCCTGAGAGGAGAGGGAGAGGGGAGGAAGTAACATACAGCTCCTGAGAGAAGAGGGAGAGGGGAGGAAGTAACATACAGCTCCTGAGAGGAGAGAAAGAGGGGAGGAAGTAACATACAGCTCCTGAGAGAAGAGGAAGAGTGGAGGAAGTAACATACAGCTCCTGAGAGGAGAGGGAGAGGGGAGGAAGTAACATACAGCTCCTGAGAGGAGAGAAAGAGGGGAGGAAGTAACATACAGCTCCTGAGAGAAGAGGGAGAGGGGAGGAAGTAACATACAGCTCCTGAGAGGAGAGAAAGAGGGGAGGAAGTAACATACAGCTCCTGAGAGGAGAGGGAGAGGGGAGGAAGTAACATACAGCTCCTGAGAGGAGAGGAAGAGGGGAGGAAGTAACATACAGCTCCTGAGAGAAGAGGGAGAGGGGAGGAAGTAACATACAGCTCCTGAGAGAAGAGGAAGAGTGGAGGAAGTAACATACAGCTCCTGAGAGAAGAGGGAGAGGGGAGGAAGTAACATACAGCTCCTGAGAGAAGAGGAAGAGTGGAGGAAGTAACATACAGCTCCTGAGAGAAGAGGGAGAGGGGAGGAAGTAACATACAGCTCCTGAGAGAAGAGGAAGAGTGGAGGAAGTAACATACAGCTCCTGAGAGAAGAGGGAGAGGGGAGGAAGTAATGTACAGCTCCTGAGAGAAGAGGGAGAGGGGAGGAAGTAACATACAGCTCCTGAGAGAAGAGGGAGAGGGGAGGAAGTAATGTACAGCTCCTGAGAGAAGAGGGAGAGGGGAGGAAGTAACATACAGCTCCTGAGAGAAGAGGGAGAGGGGAGGAAGTAATGTACAGCTCCTGAGAGAAGAGGGAGAGGGGAGGAAGTAACATACAGCTCCTGAGAGAAGAGGGAGAGGGGAGGAAGTAACATACAGCTCCTGAGAGAAGAGGAAGAGTGGAGGAAGTAACATACAGCTCCTGAGAGGAGAGGGAGAGGGGAGGAAGTAACATACAGCTCCTGAGAGAAGAGGAAGAGTGGAGGAAGTAACATACAGCTCCTGAGAGGAGAGAAAGAGGGGAGGAAGTAACATACAGCTCCTGAGAGAAGAGGGAGAGGGGAGGAAGTAACATACAGCTCCTGAGAGAAGAGGGAGAGGGGAGGAAGTAACATACAGCTCCTGAGAGAAGAGGGAGAGGGGAGGAAGTAACATACAGCTCCTGAGAGAAGAGGGAGAGGGGAGGAAGTAACATACAGCTCCTGAGAGGAGAGGGAGAGGGGAGGAAGTAACATACAGCTCCTGAGAGGAGAGGAAGAGGGGAGGAAGTAACATACAGCTCCTGAGAGGAGAGGAAGAGGGGAGGAAGTAACATACAGCTCCTGAGAGGAGAGGGAGAGGGGAGGAAGTAACATACAGCTCCTGAGAGAAGAGGGAGAGGGGAGGAAGTAACATACAGCTCCTGAGAGGAGAGGGAGAGGGGAGGAAGTAACATACAGCTCCTGAGAGAAGAGGGAGAGGGGAGGAAGTAACATACAGCTCCTGAGAGGAGAGGGAGAGGGGAGGAAGTAACATACAGCTCCTGAGAGAAGAGGAAGAGGGGAGGAAGTAACATACAGCTCCTGAGAGAAGAGGAAGAGGGGAGGAAGTAACGTACAGCTCCTGAGAGGAGAGAAAGAGGGGAGGAAGCTTCATACAGCTCCTGAGAGAAGAGGAAGAGGGGAGGAAGTAACATACAGCTCCTGAGAGAAGAGGAAGAGGGGAGGAAGTAACGTACAGCTCCTGAGAGAAGAGGAAGAGGGGAGGAAGTAACGTACAGCTCCTGAGAGAAGAGGAAGAGGGGAGGAAGTAACGTACAGCTCCTGAGAGAAGAGGAAGAGGGGAGGAAGTAACATACAGCTCCTGAGAGAAGAGGAAGAGGGGAGGAAGTAACGTACAGCTCCTGAGAGGAGAGAAAGAGGGGAGGAAGTAACGTACAGCTCCTGAGAGGAGAGAAAGAGGGGAGGAAGTAACATACAGCTCCTGAGAGGAGAGAAAGAGGGGAGGAAGTAACATACAGCTCCTGAGAGGAGAGAAAGAGGGGAGGAAGTAACGTACAGCTCCTGAGAGGAGAGAAAGAGGGGAGGAAGTAACATACAGCTCCTGAGAGAAGAGGAAGAGGGGAGGAAGTAACGTACAGCTCCTGAGAGGAGAGAAAGAGGGGAGGAAGCTTCATACAGCTCCTGAGAGAAGAGGAAGAGGGGAGGAAGTAACATACAGCTCCTGAGAGAAGAGGAAGAGGGGAGGAAGTAACGTACAGCTCCTGAGAGAAGAGGAAGAGGGGAGGAAGTAACGTACAGCTCCTGAGAGAAGAGGAAGAGGGGAGGAAGTAACGTACAGCTCCTGAGAGAAGAGGAAGAGGGGAGGAAGTAACGTACAGCTCCTGAGAGAAGAGGAAGAGGGGAGGAAGTAACGTACAGCTCCTGAGAGGAGAGAAAGAGGGGAGGAAGTAACGTACAGCTCCTGAGAGGAGAGAAAGAGGGGAGGAAGTAACGTACAGCTCCTGAGAGAAGAGGAAGAGGGGAGGAAGTAACGTACAGCTCCTGAGAGAAGAGGAAGAGTGGAGGAAACAATGTACTGTTAGCATAAATAACTAGGCTTAGCTATTCTGTATAACTGCTGCTATATTTCATTATTGTACCGAGGTCATGTGAAGATAAGGGCTCTGATCACAGCTGTGAGACTCATACACATACTGTATGTCAAGACAAATGTGTGATATTCCAATCTATCTAATAGCAAACTAACTAAATAGGACAAGAACGACTGATAGGGATGATGTCATGACTTGTTGGACAGAAAACACCCCAGAGTCTGATTGGACTGTGTGACGTGCCCAGAGGCCTGGCTGCTCTGTGCACCAACGAAGAGACGCTAAGTCTAACCCACGGTCTCTTCCCAGTATAGTTTGCGTATAAAAATCATTGTATAGGCGTAAATATTCAGTCTCTGCAGGGGAATATCGGCACAGACTCCTTGTACAAGTTTGGCTTTCTAATGTTTGAATAAGTAAATTATCCGGACTTTAGTTCTGTTTCAAGTGTATTTTTGTCTAGCAGAAACTAACGAACACGCAGGGGAAAACCTGGTTTCCTTCACAGTACAGCTCCTGAGAGGAGAGGGAGAGGGAAAGAAGAGGGGGATTGGACTGAACTGCTAGTCCATATTTAAATCACCATGTTTTCTTTTATTGTTTCAAAAAAGCTATATTCATCATAGTTGTGTCCTGTGGGAGCGTGGGTGATGTAGGCTTGTGGGCGGCGCATTGCACAGACTCTTACAGCTAACATAAGGACCCAGGAGAGATCTCTAGATGACTCAAACATGCATAGATGACATCTAAAACCTCTTCAGACATGTTTTTGATGAGAGAACAATGTTGTAATATTACACTCACCACATTCATTCTAGGAAATGTGGCTGAAGTGTTTTGCCTAATAACACAACAACAGTGTGCACTAGTGCCACAATACGAGTGTTTAATGTCACGTTTTGGGTGTAAACAAAAGCATTTCACAGGTGAGCTGATCTGTGCTGTTAAACAAGTCTCTCTCCAGTAACATGTTCAGTCAGTCGCTCATATTGATCACATCCATCTTCTTCCGTTTTGTCCAGCTGGGTCCTGCTGCCCAATCCTCATAGCACCTGACCCTCCCTATGAACCCCTCTGTGAGTGGTGCGCCCACAGGAGGGAAAAAAAAGTGTTTAAAAAAGAAGTGATAGAGATGCATGCAGGACACCCCCAGCATGATGTTACAACTAAAATACAATTTAATCTAAAATCGGGAAAATAGTGTCGAAGGGCTTCTCAATTTTTGCCTAAAGTGACTATTATTCAGCTGCAGCCATAACACACACCTGCACACGCTCAAACGCACACACAGATATGCTCGCATGCACACATACACTTCGGCTGTGTGTTTTTATGAGAAGACAAACCCTGAAATCATAAACATGAAGAGCAGAGTCCACAGTGTTCTGCACACACTGATAACACAACGGGAAACGAGTGCATTTGAAACCACACTCAGACTGCGGCTCCAGATGCAGAAGCTGTAAACAGAAGGTTGTAGCCACAGCGGCCCTGGGACAGTCTGATACTCCACCAGTCACTCACACACTGCACTCATACAGGCAAGGGGGAAGTGTCCTGCCCAAGGGCATAATGACCCACCCTGCCAGCCATTGAGTCACAAGGTGTTCTTCTAGTCTGGAACTCATACACACACACACAGATACATACATACATACACATATACATACATATATACACACATTTATCGGAAGCAGGGGTGAAATGGTCCAGACGATCACAAACATTCGATTTGACAGCAAATTGTAAAAAGTAATTCTCCCACTCTGACCTCACATCACACTGTCTTATTAAAGGTAATGCACCATCTGAATCCTCCTCTGTACTGACACTGCTCTGTGGCACTCTGCTTCAAATATGGTTCGATACGCAGCCCTCGAGGAGGTACTTCTGAACACTCCTGGTGTAGAAAGAGATGATCCTGAACTTTTACTCTCCTCTCACTTTTTGTGTGATACTTGAACCTCGACCAAGACTTTTGCACACTGGTCTGAGCACATTTCTTGCCTGGAATCCAGAACACACACACATTTTTCAGTACTAAGATGTGAATCTGGTCACTGGTGAATATCTCAGAGTTGAGACGGGCGAGATTGGCAGGTGGATTAGGGAAATGAATGGTCTGTCAGTATCAACACAAATAAAATATGAATGCGTACTATATATATGAACGATATGGATTTGCCAGACAAGCACATTTGTAATCCTATTTTCTGAACGTTGTCATCATATTTGTTGTCCTTTGAGCCGTGTACTTTAAACCTGCCCCGGTCGCTGTTCCCTCGTCACATGCACAAACATACGCACTTCCTCATCTACAAACATACTGAGGTGCACTTCAAGTAACATACTTTTAATCCTACTCGAGTAATATTTTGATTGAAATAACAGTGCTGTTACTTGAGTAAAAGTTGTGCTGCTTCTTCCCACTGTGAGGAAGTCTAAAGTGACAAAAGCTTTATGGGACAATATGAAATGATTTGAACATTTTTGTTTCCTTGGAGCTCCTTCACACAGGATTTAGTTTGTTTCATTTTTGTACATCTACTTTAGTAATATTTTGAAGAAACGTTACTTTTACTTAGGTACCATTTACCTCTGACCTCAACCAAGACATGTACAGACACATTTTACAGCAGGCCTACAGTGCTTGGCTCTGCTCTGCCGTTAGAACTGATGGCAACTGTGGATCATTATGTTCATTTTATGTCCTTTAATTTGGACATTTTAAAATCACAATATTCATCTAAAACGACTTAATAAAAGAAACAAGTTTTCCGACTTCTATGTCAGAAAACTGTGGTGTCCAATGGGAGCTGATGTGGCTGTAAATGTCATGAGAACAAAGCGCTGCAGGGTGTGGGCCCCTCCTGTGGACTTACATTTACCCGACTCTGCTAAATCCTACCTGTGTCACTGTATTTAGCTGTGGCCATGTACCAGTGGAGGAAAAGGAGGTAGACCTGCAAAATACCGTCTTGAAAGTGATTAAAAATGACTCAAACAGGAATCGCTCCAGATGCAACTTCAGAGGGTCAACGAGAAGAAACTATAACATGGTCAAAATCTCGGAAAAGGTTTTGTTTTAACACAATTATGATGAACTTTTCTTATGTCCGTACCATGACCACACCGGCTCGTCAAAGCCTGATCCCGTCAGATCTCAGAAGCTCAGCAGGGCCTGGTCAGTACTTGGATGGAGACACTGGGAATTCCAGGTGCCACAGGGGGGCGCCAGTCACAAAAACTGTCGTTGTGTCCTTAGGCAAAGCACATCACCCACATTGCCTAGTATGAAAGTGGTGTGTGCGTGAATGGTGGTGGTGGTCGGAGGGGCCGATGGTGCAGATTGGAGCCTCGGTCCTGGTTTAGTCCTGGTTCAGTCCTGGTTCAGTCCTGGTTTAGTCCTGTTTTAGTCCTGGTTTAGTCCTGTTTTAGTCCTGGTTCAGTCCTGGTTTAGTCCTGGTTCAGTCCTGGTTTAGTCCTGGTTTAGTCCTGTTTTAGTCCTGGTTCAGTCCTGGTTTAGTCCTGTTTTAGTCCTGGTTTAGTCCTGTTTTAGTCCTGGTTCAGTCCTGGTTTAGTCCTGGTTCAGTCCTGGTTTAGTCCTGGTTTAGTCCTGGTTTAGTCCTGGTTTAGTCCTGGTTCAGTCCTGGTTCAGTCCTGGTTCAGTCCTGGTTTAGTCCTGGTTTAGTCCTGGTTCAGTCCTGGTTTAGTCCTGGTTCAGTCCTGGTTTAGTCCTGGTTCAGTCCTGGTTCAGTCCTGGTTCAGTCCTGGTTCAGTCCTGGTTTAGTCCTGGTTCAGTCCTGGTTCAGTCCTGGTTTAGTCCTGGTTCAGTCCTGGTTCAGTCCTGGTTTAGTCCTGGTTCAGTCCTGGTTCAGTCCTGGTTCAGTCCTGGTTCAGTCCTGGTTTAGTCCTGGTTTAGTCCTGGTTCAGTCCTGGTTTAGTCCTGGTTCAGTCCTGGTTCAGTCCTGGTTCAGTCCTGGTTCAGTCCTGGTTTAGTCCTGGTTCAGTCCTGGTTCAGTCCTGGTTCAGTCCTGGTTTAGTCCTGGTTTAGTCCTGGTTCAGTCCTGGTTCAGTCCTGGTTCAGTCCTGGTTTAGTCCTGGTTTAGTCCTGGTTCAGTCCTGGTTTAGTCCTGGTTCAGTCCTGGTTTAGTCCTGGTTCAGTCCTGGTTCAGTCCTGGTTCAGTCCTGGTTTAGTCCTGTTTCAGTCCTGGTTTAGTCCTGGTTTAGTCCTGGTTCAGTCCTGGTTTAGTCCTGGTTCAGTCCTGGTTTAGTCCTGGTTCAGTCCTGGTTCAGTCCTGGTTCAGTCCTGGTTCAGTCCTGGTTTAGTCCTGGTTCAGTCCTGGTTCAGTCCTGGTTCAGTCCTGGTTTAGTCCTGGTTTAGTCCTGGTTCAGTCCTGGTTCAGTCCTGGTTCAGTCCTGGTTTAGTCCTGGTTTAGTCCTGGTTCAGTCCTGGTTTAGTCCTGGTTCAGTCCTGGTTTAGTCCTGGTTCAGTCCTGGTTCAGTCCTGGTTCAGTCCTGGTTTAGTCCTGTTTCAGTCCTGGTTTAGTCCTGGTTTAGTCCTGGTTCAGTCCTGGTTTAGTCCTGGTTCAGTCCTGGTTTAGTCCTGGTTCAGTCCTGGTTCAGTCTGATGCATTATTATGTCGTCATAGAGATATTTCTTGTCCTTTGAGCCTCGTTCTGTTTTCCTGCCCTGGATCTCTGTCCCCTCCTCATCCACAAACATGTGCAGAGGTGTCCAGGAGCCAAAGACTGTACTCGAGTAAGAGTAACGCTACTTCAAAATAATATTACTCAAGTAGAAGCACAAAGTAGTGGTCCAAGAAATGATTCAAGTGCAAGTAAAAAAAAGTATTTGGGGAAACTACTGCTCAAGTAAGAGTAACTGGTGGGACATAACATCTGATAAAAAAAAAAGTTTATGTAATTTGAAGGACAAAACTATATGTGAAGGAAATCCGCAAAAAAAACCCACAAATCATTTCATATTATCACGTAAAGCTTTTGTCACTTTAGACTGACAGTGGGAAGGAGAAGCACTGCTTTTACTCAAGTAAGAGTACTGTTACTGCAATACAAATATTACTCGCATAGAAGTAAAAGTACGCTGCTAAAACGTGCTCTGAAAAGTACAATTTGCTTAAAAAGTTCCTCAGGTAAATGTGAGTACTACGACTGTGCATGTGTCTCCTTCAGCACCACGTGTGCACCAGCCTGCGTCCCCCGGGAGCCTGCGTGTGTTCGGACCACCACGTGTGCACCGTCCCCCGGGAGCCTGCGTGTGTTCGGACCACCACGTGTGCACCGTCCCCCGGGAGCCTGCGTGTGTTCGGACCTGTCCCTGCGTCGTTTGTGACGGTGACGTTCTGGGACAAAGGTTTCGCACACACACATTGTAGGTCAGAGCGTTGAACCGTCTGAACTCCCATCGATCACTTTATCAGGGAAGTGTTTGGATTCCCAAACCTTTAACCCGCAGACACATAAACACACACACACGTGTCCCCGCTGGACTCTCCACTTTGACACACTTTTAGTTTTCATTTGTCGAATATTCAGGTAAGTGTTTCCATGTTTAGTTTCTGTAGTGAGATGTGATTTGCTTTTACCTACAAACCGCTTTAAGTTTGTGTTATCAGCTGAGACGGACAGAAAGGAACTAGTACGTCACCATATCCACAAATACACCAGTGGAGCAGCCACGAGTTACTGCAAAATAATAGGACTTCTGCTTAGGGGAAATGTACACTGTGCGGCATATGTCAACAACATCCTCTGGGGGTGTGAAGCAAACTGAAGGCACTGCTCTGTTAGAAGCTCCAGGGGTTCGGTGAGTCCATCTCGGGGGTTCAGCAGGGGTCAAGACACACGTCCGACTATGATTCTGTTTGACCCAGTTTGGCCGTTATTGGCTGCAGGGAATGTTGTGCACACATTAGTCTTGTGACTGTTGTGATGGGACGTGTCATTTTGTATTTTCCCTTCACAGTAACTACGTCAAGCAAAAACAGAAAGTGGTCAGACGAATATGTGCAATATGGATTCACGTGTGTGCACGAAGAAAAAATATATACCTATGTTTGAATTTGAAAAAAACATATTTTATTTTTCAACTTAAGAAGTGTTTGGTGAATGTACACGTGAAACTAGTGGGGTTCAGTACCTCCAGAGCCTCCCCCTGCACATAGAGACACACCCAGAGCCTCCCCCTGCACATAGAGACACACCCAGAGCCTCCCCCTGCACATAGAGACACATCCAGAGCCTCCCCCTGCACATAGAGACACACCCAGAGCCTCCCCCTGCACATAGAGACACACCCAGAGCCGCCCCCTGCACATAGAGACACATCCAGAGCCTCCCCCTGCACATAGAGACACACCCAGAGCCTCCCCCTGCACATAGAGACACATCCAGAGCCTCCCCCTGCACATAGAGACACATCCAGAGCCTCCCCCTGCACATAGAGACACATCCAGAGCCTCCCCCTGCACATAGAGACACATCCAGAGCCTCCCCCTGCACATAGAGACACACCCAGAGCCTCCCTGCACATAGAGACACATCCCGATCCTCCCCCTGCACATAGAGACACACCCAGAGCCTCCCCCTGCACATAGAGACACATCCAGAGCCTCCCCCTGCACATAGAGACACACCCAGAGCCTCCCCCTGCACATAGAGACACACCCAGAGCCTCCCCCTGCACATAGAGACACACCCAGAGCCTCCCCTGCACATAGAGACACATCCAGAGCCTCCCCTGCACATAGAGACACACCCAGAGCCTCCCCTGCACATAGAGACACAACCAGAGCATATCCCTGCACATAGAGACACATCCAGAGCCTCCCCCTGCACATAGAGACACACCCAGAGCCTCCCCCTGCACATAGAGACACATCCAGAGCCTCCCCCTGCACATAGAGACACACCCAGAGCCTCCCCCTGCACATAGAGACACATCCAGAGCCTCCCCCTGCACATAGAGACACACCCAGAGCCTCCCCCTGCACATAGAGACACACCCAGAGCCTCCCCCTGCACATAGAGACACATCCAGAGCCTCCCCCTGCACATAGAGACACATCCAGAGCCTCCCCCTGCACATAGAGACACATCCAGAGCCTCCCCCTGCACATAGAGACACACCCAGAGCCTCCCCCTGCACATAGAGACACATCCAGAGCCTCCCCCTGCACATAGAGACACACCCAGAGCCTCCCCCTGCACATAGAGACACATCCAGAGCCTCCCCCTGCACATAGAGACACATCCAGAGCCTCCCCCTGCACATAGAGACACATCCAGAGCCTCCCCCTGCACATAGAGACACATCCAGAGCCTCCCCCTGCACACAGAGACACATCCAGAGCCTCCCCCTGCACATAGAGACACATCCAGAGCCTCCCCCTGCACATAGAGACACATCCAGAGCCTCCCCCTGCACATAGAGACACATCCAGAGCCTCATTAAAGGGCTCATGTGACACTATTTTCTGATCACAAACAGACCTGGAGTTGTGTTTTGTTTTATTCACACATGTTTAACACACAAACAGAAATCACTTCCTCCTTCTGATGTCATATGTTAATACAAGAAGTGCTCCACTGTGTTTTTAAACTCCACACGCCTTCACTAGAATCATTTTTGGATAATTTCAGCCTTGGAATTGCTCATCTCCACTGAACTGAGGGTAAAAGGAGCTGTTTACTTGAAAACAAGTGAATGTTTTTGAGGAGATGAGATTATCACAGGGCCTGAAGCTCACAGGAAACACAGAGAAAAGGACTTTCTGAGCACCTGCTGTTGAGTGGAGTACCTGTGGGGTCCTCACACCGCAGGCTGGGAACAACATTCCAGTCGGGCTCAGTGTGAGTGCGCAGGAGGATCTGGTTATGATCCTGGTCCGGGGTTGGAGCAGGACTCATGTGGGTTTCATTTTCTGTACCTGCTCAGAGCAACACAAACATGAAGCGTTCTGTGTGTGAGGCCGTTTGGAGCATTCACCTGGAGACGGTTTAGAAAAGACAAGCCACATCTCTCTCTCTTTCTGTTTGTCTGTCTCTCTCTCACTCTGTTTCTTTCCTCTTTCTGTTTGTCTGTCTCTCTCGCTCTCTGTTTCTTTCCTCTTTCTGTTTCTCTGTCTCTCTCGCTCTCTGTCTGTTTCTTTCCTCTTTCTGTTTGTCTGTCTCTCTCTCTCTCTCTGTTTCTTTCCTCTTTCTGTTTGTCTGTCTCTCTCGCTCTCTGTTTCTTTCCTCTTTCTGTTTCTCTGTCTCTCTCGCTCTCTGTTTCTTTCCTCTTTCTGTTTCTCTGTCTCTCTCGCTCTCTGTTTCTTTCCTCTTTCTGTTTCTCTGTCTCTCTCGCTCTCTGTTTCTTTCCTCTTTCTGTTTCTCTGTCTCTCTCGCTCTCTGTTTCTTTCCTCTTTCTGTTTCTCTGTCTCTCTCGCTCTCTGTCTGTTTCTTTCCTCTTTCTGTTTGTCTGTCTCTCTCTCTCTCTCTGTTTCTTTCCTCTTTCTGTTTGTCTGTCTCTCTCGCTCTCTGTTTCTTTCCTCTTTCTGTTTCTCTGTCTCTCTCGCTCTCTGTTTCTTTCCTCTTTCTGTTTCTCTGTCTCTCTCGCTCTCTGTTTCTTTCCTCTTTCTGTTTCTCTGTCTCTCTCGCTCTCTGTTTCTTTCCTCTTTCTGTTTCTCTGTCTCTCTCGCTCTCTGTTTCTTTCCTCTTTCTGTTTCTCTGTCTCTCTCTCTCTCTTTCTGTTTCTTTCCTCTTTCTGTTTGACTGTCTCTCTCGCTCTCTCTGTTTTTTTCCTCTTTCTGTTTGTCTGTCTCTCTCGCTCTCTCTCTGTTTCTTTCCTCTTTCTGTTTGTCTGTCTCTCTCGCTCTCTCTCTGTTTCTTTCCTCTTTCTGTTTGTCTGTCTCTCTCGCTCTCTCTCTGTTTCTTTCCTCTTTCTGTTTGTCTGTCTCTCTCTCACTCTCTCTGTTTCTTTCCTCTTTCTGTTTGTCTGTCTCTCTCGCTCTCTCTCTGTTTCTTTCCTCTTTCTGTTTGTCTGTCTCTCTCGCTCTCTCTCTGTTTCTTTCCTCTTTCTGTTTCTCTGTCTCTCTCGCTCTCTCTCTGTTTCTTTCCTCTTTCTGTTTGTCTGTCTCTCTCTCACTCTCTCTGTTTCTTTCCTCTTTCTGTTTGTCTGTCTCTCTCCCTCTCTCTCTGTTTCTTTCCTCTTTCTGTTTGTCTGTCTCTCTCTCACTCTCTCTGTTTCTTTCCTCTTTCTGTTTGTCTGTCTCTCTCGTTCTCTCTCTGTTTCTTTCCTCTTTCTGTTTGTCTGTCTCTCTCTCGCTCTCTCTCTGTTTCTTTCCTCTTTCTGTTTGTCTGTCTCTCTCTCACTCTCTCTGTTTCTTTCCTCTTTCTGTTTGTCTGTCTCTCTCGCTCTCTCTCTGTTTCTTTCCTCTTTCTGTTTGTCTGTCTCTCTCGCTCTCTCTCTCTGTTTCTTTCCTCTTTCTGTTTGTCTGTCTCTCTCGCTCTCTCTGTTTCTTTCCTCTTTCTGTTTGTCTGTCTCTCTCGCTCTCTGTTTCTTTCCTCTTTCTGTTTGTCTGTCTCTCTCGCTCTCTCTCTGTTTATTTCCTCTTTCTGTTTGTCTGTCTCTCGCTCTCTCTGTTTCTTTCCTCTTTCTGTTTGTCTGTCTCTCTCGCTCTCTCTCTCTGTTTCTTTCCTCTTTCTGTTTGTCTGTCTCTCTCGCTCTCTCTGTTTCTTTCCTCTTTCTGTTTGTCTGTCTCTCTCGCTCTCTCTGTTTCTTTCCTCTTTCTGTTTGTCTGTCTCTCTCGCTCTCTCTCTGTTTCTTTCCTCTTTCTGTTTGTCTGTCTCTCTCTCACTCTCTCTGTTTCTTTCCTCTTTCTGTTTGTCTGTCTCTCTCTCACTCTCTCTGTTTCTTTCCTCTTTCTGTTTGTCTGTCTCTCTCCCTCTCTCTCTGTTTCTTTCCTCTTTCTGTTTGTCTGTCTCTCTCTCACTCTCTCTGTTTCTTTCCTCTTTCTGTTTGTCTGTCTCTCTCTCGCTCTCTCTCTGTTTCTTTCCTCTTTCTGTTTGTCTGTCTCTCTCCCTCTCTCTCTGTTTCTTTCCTCTTTCTGTTTGTCTGTCTCTCTCCCTCTCTCTCTGTTTCTTTCCTCTTTCTGTTTCTCTGTCTCTCTCGCTCTCTCTCTGTTTCTTTCCTCTTTCTGTTTCTCTGTCTCTCTCCCTCTCTCTCTGTTTCTTTCCTCTTTCTGTTTCTCTGTCTCTCTCCCTCTCTCTCTGTTTCTTTCCTCTTTCTGTTTGTCTGTCTCTCTCTCACTCTCTCTGTTTCTTTCCTCTTTCTGTTTCTCTGTCTCTCTCGCTCTCTGTTTCTTTCCTCTTTCTGTTTCTCTGTCTCTCTCGCTCTCTGTCTGTTTCTTTCCTCTTTCTGTTTGTCTGTCTCTCTCGCTCTCTCTCTGTTTCTTTCCTCTTTCTGTTTGTCTGTCTCTCTCGCTCTCTCTCTGTTTCTTTCCTCTTTCTGTTTGTCTGTCTCTCTCGCTCTCTCTCTGTTTTTTTCCTCTTTCTGTTTGTCTGTCTCTCTCGCTCTCTGTCTGTTTCTTTCCTCTTTCTGTTTGTCTGTCTCTCTCGCTCTCTCTCTGTTTCTTTCCTCTTTCTGTTTGTCTGTCTCTCTCGCTCTCTCTCTGTTTCTTTCCTCTTTCTGTTTGTCTGTCTCTCTCGCTCTCTGTCTGTTTCTTTCCTCTTTCTGTTTGTCTGTCTCTCTCTCTCTCTCTCTCTGTTTCTTTCCTCTTTCTGTTTGTCTGTCTCTCTCGCTCTCTCTCTGTTTCTTTCCTCTTTCTGTTTCTCTGTCTCTCTCGCTCTCTCTCTGTTTCTTTCCTCTTTCTGTTTGTCTGTCTCTCTCGCTCTCTCTCTGTTTCTTTCCTCTTTCTGTTTGTCTGTCTCTCTCGTTCTCTCTCTGTTTCTTTCCTCTTTCTGTTTGTCTGTCTCTCTCGCTCTCTCTCTGTTTCTTTCCTCTTTCTGTTTGTCTGTCTCTCTCTTTCTCTCTCTGTTTCTTTCCTCTTTCTGTTTCTCTGTCTCTCTCGTTCTCTCTCTGTTTCTTTCCTCTTTCTGTTTGTCTGTCTCTCGCTCTCTCTCTGTTTCTTTCCTCTTTCTGTTTGTCTGTCTCTCTCTTTCTCTCTCTGTTTCTTTCCTCTTTCTGTTTCTCTGTCTCTCTCTCTCTCTCTGTTTCTTTCCTCTTTCTGTTTCTCTGTCTCTCTCGCTCTCTCTCTGTTTCTTTCCTCTTTCTGTTTGTCTGTCTCTCTCGTTCTCTCTCTGTTTCTTTCCTCTTTCTGTTTGTCTGTCTCTCTCGCTCTCTCTGTTTCTTTCCTCTTTCTGTTTGTCTGTCTCTCTCTTTCTCTCTCTGTTTCTTTCCTCTTTCTGTTTCTCTGTCTCTCTCGTTCTCTCTCTGTTTCTTTCCTCTTTCTGTTTGTCTGTCTCTCTCGCTCTCTCTCTGTTTCTTTCCTCTTTCTGTTTGTCTGTCTCTCTCTTTCTCTCTCTGTTTCTTTCCTCTTTCTGTTTGTCTGTCTCTCTCTCTCTCTCTGTTTCTTTCCTCTTTCTGTTTCTCTGTCTCTCTCGCTCTCTCTCTGTTTCTTTCCTCTTTCTGTTTGTCTGTCTCTCTCGCTCTCTCTCTGTTTCTTTCCTCTTTCTGTTTGTCTGTCTCTCTCGCTCTCTCTCTGTTTCTTTCCTCTTTCTGTTTGTCTGTCTCTCTCGCTCTCTCTCTGTTTCTTTCCTCTTTCTGTTTGTCTGTCTCTCTCGCTCTCTCTCTGTTTCTTTCCTCTTTCTGTTTGTCTGTCTCTCTCGCTCTCTCTCTGTTTCTTTCCTCTTTCTGTTTGTCTGTCTCTCTCGCTCTCTCTGTTTCTTTCCTCTTTCTGTTTGTCTGTCTCTCTCGCTCTCTCTCTGTTTCTTTCCTCTTTCTGTTTGTCTGTCTCTCCCTCTCTCTCTGTTTCTTTCCTCTTTCTGTTTGTCTGTCTCTCTCGCTCTCTCTCTGTTTTTTTCCTCTTTCTGTTTGTCTGTCTCTCTCGCTCTCTGTCTGTTTCTTTCCTCTTTCTGTTTGTCTGTCTCTCTCGCTCTCTCTCTGTTTCTTTCCTCTTTCTGTTTGTCTGTCTCTCTCGCTCTCTCTGTTTCTTTCCTCTTTCTGTTTGTCTGTCTCTCTCGCTCTCTCTCTGTTTCTTTCCTCTTTCTGTTTGTCTGTCTCTCTCGCTCTCTCTCTCTGTTTCTTTCCTCTTTCTGTTTGTCTGTCTCTCTCGCTCTCTCTGTTTCTTTCCTCTTTCTGTTTGTCTGTCTCTCTCGCTCTCTCTGTTTCTTTCCTCTTTCTGTTTGTCTGTCTCTCTCGCTCTCTCTCTGTTTCTTTCCTCTTTCTGTTTGTCTGTCTCTCTCGCTCTCTCTCTGTTTCTTTCCTCTTTCTGTTTGTCTGTCTCTCTCGCTCTCTCTCTGTTTCTTTCCTCTTTCTGTTTGTCTGTCTCTCTCTGTCTCTCTCTGTTTCTTTCCTCTTTCTGTTTGTCTGTCTCTCTCGCTCTCTCTGTTTCTTTCCTCTTTCTGTTTGTCTGTCTCTCTCGCTCTCTCTGTTTCTTTCCTCTTTCTGTTTGTCTGTCTCTCTCGCTCTCTCTGTTTCTTTCCTCTTTCTGTTTGTCTGTCTCTCTCGCTCTCTCTGTTTCTTTCCTCTTTCTGTTTGTCTGTCTCTCTCATTCTCTCTCTGTTTCTTTCCTCTTTCTGTTTGTCTGTCTCTCTCGCTCTCTCTGTTTCTTTCCTCTTTCTGTTTGTCTGTCTCTCTCGCTCTCTCTCTGTTTCTTTCCTCTTTCTGTTTGTCTGTCTCTCTCATTCTCTCTCTGTTTCTTTCCTCTTTCTGTTTGTCTGTCTCTCTCGCTCTCTCTGTTTCTTTCCTCTTTCTGTTTCTCTGTCTCTCTCGTTCTCTCTCTGTTTCTTTCCTCTTTCTGTTTCTCTGTCTCTCTCGCTCTCTCTCTGTTTCTTTCCTCTTTCTGTTTGTCTGTCTCTCTCGCTCTCTCTCTGTTTCTTTCCTCTTTCTGTTTGTCTGTCTCTCTCGCTCTCTCTCTGTTTCTTTCCTCTTTCTGTTTGTCTGTCTCTCTCTCTCTCTCTGTTTCTTTCCTCTTTCTGTTTGTCTGTCTCTCTCGCTCTCTCTGTTTCTTTCCTCTTTCTGTTTGTCTGTCTCTCTCGCTCTCTCTGTTTCTTTCCTCTTTCTGTTTGTCTGTCTCTCTCGCTCTCTCTGTTTTTTTCCTCTTTCTGTTTGTCTGTCTCTCTCGCTCTCTCTCTGTTTCTTTCCTCTTTCTGTTTGTCTGTCTCTCTCGCTCTCTCTCTGTTTCTTTCCTCTTTCTGTTTGTCTGTCTCTCCCTCTCTCTCTGTTTCTTTCCTCTTTCTGTTTGTCTGTCTCTCGCTCTCTCTCTGTTTCTTTCCTCTTTCTGTTTGTCTGTCTCTCTCGCTCTCTCTCTGTTTCTTTCCTCTTTCTGTTTGTCTGTCTCTCTCGCTCTCTCTGTTTCTTTCCTCTTTCTGTTTGTCTGTCTCTCTCGCTCTCTCTCTGTTTCTTTCCTCTTTCTGTTTGTCTGTCTCTCTCGTTCTCTCTTTGTTTCTTTCCTCTTTCTGTTTCTCTGTCTCTCTCGCTCTCTCTCTGTTTCTTTCCTCTTTCTGTTTGTCTGTCTCTCTCGCTCTCTCTCTGTTTCTTTCCTCTTTCTGTTTGTCTGTCTCTCTCGCTCTCTCTCTGTTTCTTTCCTCTTTCTGTTTGTCTGTCTCTCTCGCTCTCTCTGTTTC
>CM068345.1:43577639-43735139 GCA_034769755.1 Odontamblyopus lacepedii | reverse complement strand
AGGACCAGGTCTGAACCAGAACTAGGACCAGGTCTGAACCAGAGCTAGGACCAGGTCTAAACCAGAACTAGGACCAGGTCTGAACCAGAACTAGGACCAGGTCTGAACCAGAACTAGGACCAGGTCTGAACCAGAACTAGGACCAGGTCTGAACCAGAACTAGGACCAGGTCTGAACCAGAACTAGGACCAGGTCTGAACCAGAGCTAGGACCAGGTCTGAACCAGAACTAGGACCAGGTCTGAACCAGAGCTAGGACCAGGTCTGAACCAGAACTAGGACCAGGTCTGAACCAGAGCTAGGACCAGGTCTGAACCAGAGCTAGGACCAGGTCTGAACCAGAGCTAGGACCAGGTCTGAACCAGAACTAGGACCAGGTCTGAACCAGAGCTAGGACCAGGTCTGAACCAGAACTAGGACCAGGTCTGAACCAGAACTAGGACCAGGTCTGAACCAGAACTAGGACCAGGTCTATACCAGAACTAGGACCAGATCTGAACCAGAGCTAGGACCAGGTCTGAACCAGAACTAGGACCAGGTCTGAACCAGAACTAGGACCAGGTCTGAACCAGAGCTAGGACCAGGTCTGAACCAGAGCTAGGACCAGGTCTGAACCAGAACTAGGACCAGGTCTGAACCAGAACTAGGACCAGGTCTGAACCAGAACTAGGACCAGGTCTGAACCAGAACTAGGACCAGGTCTGAACCAGAGCTAGGACCAGGTCTGAACCAGAACTAGGACCAGGTCTGAACCAGAGCTAGGACCAGATCTGAACCAGAGCTAGGACCAGGTCTGAACCAGAGCTAGGACCAGGTCTGAACCAGAACTAGGACCAGGTCTGAACCAGAACTAGGACCAGGTCTGAACCAGAACTAGGACCAGGTCTGAACCAGAGCTAGGACCAGGTCTGAACCAGAACTAGGACCAGGTCTGAACCAGAGCTAGGACCAGGTCTGAACCAGAACTAGGACCAGGTCTGAACCAGAGCTAGGACCAGGTCTGAACCAGAACTAGGACCAGGTCTGAACCAGAACTAGGACCAGGTCTGAACCAGAACTAGGACCAGGTCTATACCAGAACTAGGACCAGATCTGAACCAGAGCTAGGACCAGGTCTGAACCAGAACTAGGACCAGGTCTGAACCAGAACTAGGACCAGGTCTGAACCAGATCTAGGACCAGGTCTGAACCAGAGCTAGGACCAGGTCTGAACCAGAGCTAGGACCAGATCTGAACCAGAGCTAGGACCAGGTCTGAACCAGAACTAGGACCAGGTCTGAACCAGAGCTAGGACCAGGTCTGAACCAGAACTAGGACCAGGTCTAAACCAGAACTAGGACCAGGTCTGAACCAGAACTAGGACCAGGTCTGAACCAGAGCTAGGACCAGGTCTGAACCAGAACTAGGACCAGGTCTGAACCAGAGCTAGGACCAGGTCTGAACCAGAACTAGGACCAGGTCTGAACCAGAGCTAGGACCAGGTCTGAACCAGAACTAGGACCAGGTCTGAACCAGAACTAGGACCAGGTCTGAACCAGAGCTAGGACCAGGTCTGAACCAGAACTAGGACCAGGTCTAAACCAGAGCTAGGACCAGGTCTGAACCAGAACTAGGACCAGGTCTGAACCAGAGCTAGGACCAGTTCTGATCCAGATCTACGACCAGGTCTGAACCAGATCTAGGACCAGGTCTGAACCAGAGCTAGGACCAGGTCTGAACCAGAACTAGGACCAGGTCTGAACCAGAACTAGGACCAGGTCTAAACCAGAACTAGGACCAGGTCTAAACCAGAACTAGGACCAGGTCTGAACCAGAGCTAGGACCAGGTCTAAACCAGAACTAGGACCAGGTCTGAACCAGAGCTAGGACCAGGTCTGAACCAGAACTAGGACCAGGTCTGAACCAGAGCTAGGACCAGGTCTGAACCAGAACTAGGACCAGGTCTGAACCAGAGCTAGGACCAGGTCTGAACCAGAACTAGGACCAGGTCTGAACCAGAGCTAGGACCAGGTCTGAACCAGAACTAGGACCAGGTCTGAACCAGAAGTAGGACCAGGTCTATACCAGAACTAGGACCAGGTCTGAACCAGAGCTAGGACCAGGTCTGAACCAGAGCTAGGACCAGGTCTGAACCAGAGCTAGGACCAGGTCTGAACCAGAACTAGGACCAGGTCTGAACCAGAACTAGGACCAGGTCTGAACCAGAGCTAGGACCAGGTCTGAACCAGAGCTAGGACTGCTCTGATGCACTTTAGGTGGAGGGTGGAGGGTCTGCCACCCGCTGGTCTCCATAGAGATCTTAGTGCTTTGCTATAATGTTCCACAGTGGAGTATTAGGCGTTTGCTGCATTTATTTAATTACATGTTTTACTAAGAGGGAAAAAAAGAGCATTAGTGTGTGCAGGCTCGTTTCTCCACAGATCTGACCTGGCGCTCACATCTGCTTGTTTTCATGGAGTTAATGCCACACCGTGGAAAAGCAACTAGTGTATACACCAGCGCCACTCAAAAGCTTAAGACTTATGGGTCTAAAGCAGGTCTAATGCAGGTCTAAAACCGGTCTAAAGCAGGACTAAAGCAGGACTAAAGCAGGACTAAAGCAGGACTAAAGCAGGACTAAAGCAGGACTAAAGCAGGTCTAAAGCAGGACTAAAGCAGGTCTAAAGCAGGACTAAAGCAGGACTAAAGCAGGACTAAAGCAGGACTAAAGCAGGACTAATGCAGGACTAAAGCAGGACTACAGCAGGTCTAAAGCAGGTCTAAAGCAGGACTAAAGCAGGACTAAAGCAGGTCTAAAGCAGGACTAAAGCAGGACTAAAGCAGGTCTAAAGCAGGACTAAAGCAGGACTAATGCAGGACTAAAGCAGGACTACAGCAGGTCTAAAGCAGGACTAAAGCAGGTCTAATGCAGGTCTAAAACCGGTCTAAAGCAGGACTAAAGCAGGACTAATGCAGGACTAATGCAGGACTAATGCAGGACTAAAACCGGTCTAAAGCAGGGACCAAACAGGGTCTAAAGCAGGTCTAAAGCAGGTCTAAAGCAGGACTAAAGCAGGTCTAAGGCAGGTCTAAAGCAGGACTAAAGCAGGTCTAAAGCAGGTCTAAAGCAGGACTAAAGCAGGACTAAAGCAGGACTAATGCAGGACTAAAGCAGGACTAAAGCAGGACTAAAGCAGGACTAAAGCAGGTCTAAAGCAGGACTAAAGCAGGACTAAAGCAGGACTAAAGCAGGACTAATGCAGGACTAAAGCAGGACTACAGCAGGTCTAAAGCAGGACTAAAGCAGGTCTAAAGCAGGACTAAAGCAGGACTAAAGCAGGTCTAAAGCAGGACTAAAGCAGGACTAATGCAGGACTAAAGCAGGACTACAGCAGGTCTAAAGCAGGACTAAAGCAGGACTAATGCAGGTCTAAAGCAGGACTAAAGCAGGACTAATGCAGGTCTAAAGCAGGACTAAAGCAGGACTAATGCAGGACTAAAGCAGGACTAAAGCAGGACTAAAGCAGGACTAAAGCAGGTCTAAAGCAGGACTAAAGCAGGACTAAAGCAGGACTAAAGCAGGACTAAAGCAGGACTAATGCAGGACTAAAGCAGGACTACAGCAGGTCTAAAGCAGGACTAAAGCAGGTCTAAAGCAGGACTAAAGCAGGACTAAAGCAGGTCTAAAGCAGGACTAAAGCAGGACTAATGCAGGACTAAAGCAGGACTACAGCAGGTCTAAAGCAGGACTAAAGCAGGACTAATGCAGGTCTAAAGCAGGACTAAAGCAGGACTAATGCAGGACTAATGCAGGACTAATGCAGGACTAAAACCGGTCTAAAGCAGGGACCAAACAGGGTCTAAAGCAGGTCTAAAGCAGGTCTAAAGCAGGACTAAAGCAGGTCTAAGGCAGGTCTAAAGCAGGACTAAAGCAGGTCTAAAGCAGGTCTAAAGCAGGACTAAAGCAGGTCTAAAGCAGGACTAAAGCAGGTCTAAAGCAGGACTAAAGCAGGACTAAAGCAGGGACCAAACAGGGACTAAAGCAGGACTAAAGCAGGTCTAAAGCAGGACTAAAGCAGGTCTAAAGCAGGACTAAAGCAGGTCTAAAGCAGGACTAAAGTAGGTCTAAAGCAGGACTAAAGCAGGACTACAGCAGGTCTAAAGCAGGACTAAAGCAGGTCTAAAGCAGGACTAAAGCAGGACTAAAGCAGGACTACAGCAGGTCTAAAGCAGGACTAAAGCAGGTCTAAAGCAGGACTAAAGCAGGTCTAAAGCAGGACTAAAGCAGGTCTAAAGCAGGACTAAAGCAGGACTAATGCAGGTCTAAAACCGGTCTAAAGCAGGACTAAAGCAGGTCTAATGCAGGTCTAAAACCGGTCTAAAGCAGGTCTAAAGCAAGTCTAAAGCAGGTCTAAAGCAGGTCTAAAGCAGGACTAAAGCAGGTCTAAAGCAGGTCTAAAGCAGGACTAAAACCGGTCTAAAGCAGGGACCAAACAGGGTCTAAAGCAGGTCTAAAGCAGGTCTAAAGCAGGTCTAAAGCAGGTCTAAAGCAGGACTAAAGCAGGTCTAAAGCAGGTCTAAAGCAGGACTAAAACCGGTCTAAAGCAGGGACCAAACAGGGTCTAAAGCAGGTCTAAGGCAGGTCTAAAGCAGGACTAAAGCAGGTCTAAAGCAGGTCTAAAGCAGGTCTAAAGCAGGTCTAAAGCAGGACTAAAGCAGGTCTAAAGCAGGACTAAAGCAGGACTAAAGCAGGACTAAAGCAGGACTAAAGCAGGACTAAAGCAGGGACCAAACAGGGACTAAAGCAGGTCTAAAGCAGGACTAAAGCAGGTCTAAAGCAGGACTAAAGCAGGACTAAAGCAGGGACCAAACAGGGACTAAAGCAGGTCTAAAGCAGGTCTAAAGCAGGACTAAAGCAGGACTACAGCAGGTCTAAAGCAGGACTAAAGCAGGTCTAAAGCAGGACTAAAGCAGGTCTAAAGCAGGACTAAAGCAGGTCTAAAGCAGGACTAAAGCAGGACTAATGCAGGTCTAAAACCGGTCTAAAGCAGGACTAAAGCAGGACTAATGCAGGTCTAAAACCGGTCTAAAGCAGGTCTAAAGCAGGTCTAAAGCAGGACTAAAGCAGGACTAAAGCAGGACTAAAGCAGGACTAAAGCAGGTCTAATACCGGTCTAAAGCAGGACTAAAGCAGGACTAAAGCAGGACTAAAGCAGGTCTAAAGCAGGTCTAAAGCAGGACTAAAGCAGGTCTAAAGCAGGACTAAAGCAGGACTAATGCAGGTCTAAAACCGGTCTAAAGCAGGACTAAAGCAGGACTAATGCAGGTCTAAAACCGGTCTAAAGCAGGTCTAAAGCAGGTCTAAAGCAGGACTAAAGCAGGACTAAAGCAGGACTAAAGCAGGACTAAAGCAGGTCTAATACCGGTCTAAAGCAGGACTAAAGCAGGACTAAAGCAGGACTAAAGCAGGACTAAAGCAGGTCTAAAGCAGGACTAAAGCAGGTCTAAAGCAGAACTAAAGCAGGTCTAAAGCAGGACTAAAGCAGGACTAAAGCAGGTCTAAAGCAGGACTAAAGCAGGTCTAAAGCAGAACTAAAGCAGGTCTAAAGCAGGACTAAAGCAGGACTAAAGCAGGTCTAAAGCAGGTCTAAAGCAGGACTAAAGCAGGACTACAGCAGGTCTAAAGCAGGTCTAAAGCAGGACTAAAGCAGGTCTAATGCAGGTCTAAAACTGGTCTAAAGCAGGACTAAAGCAGGACTAAAGCAGGTCTAAAACCGGTCTAAAGCAGGACTAAAGCAGGTCTAATGCAGGTCTAAAACCGGTCTAAAGCAGGACTAAAGCAGGACTAAAGCAGGTCTAAAGCAGGTCTAAAGCAGGACTAAAGCAGGTCTAAAGCAGGTCTAAAGCAGGACTAAAGCAGGTCTAAAGCAGGACTAAAGCAGGACTAATGCAGGTCTAAAACCGGTCTAAAGCAGGACTAAAGCAGGTCTAATGCAGGTCTAAAACTGGTCTAAAGCAGGACTAAAGCAGGTCTAAAGCAGGTCTAAAGCAGGTCTAAAGCAGGACTAAAGCAGGACTAAAGCAGGTCTAAAACTGGACTAAAGCAGGACTAAAGCAGGTCTAATGCAGGTCTAAAACCGGTCTAAAGCAGGACTAAAGCAGGACTAAAGCAGGTCTAAAGCAGGTCTAAAGCAGGACTAAAGCAGGACTAAAGCAGGTCTAATGCAGGTCTAAAACCGGTCTAAAGCAGGACTAAAGCAGGTCTAAAGCAGGACTAAAGCAGGACTAAAGCAGGACTAAAGCAGGACTAAAGCAGGTCTAAAGCAGGACTAAAGCAGGACTAATGCAGGTCTAAAACCGGTCTAAAGCAGGACTAAAGCAGGTCTAATGCAGGTCTAAAACTGGTCTAAAGCAGGACTAAAGCAGGTCTAATGCAGGTCTAAAACCGGTCTAAAGCAGGACTAAAGCAGGACTAAAGCAGGTCTAAAGCAGGTCTAAAGCAGGACTAAAGCAGGACTAAAGCAGGTCTAATGCAGGTCTAAAACCGGTCTAAAGCAGGACTAAAGCAGGTCTAATGCAGGTCTAAAACCGGTCTAAAGCAGGACTAAAGCAGGTCTAATGCAGGTCTAAAGCAGGTCTAAAGCAGGACTAAAGCAGGTCTAAAGCAGGACTAAAGCAGGACTAATGCAGGTCTAAAACCGGTCTAAAGCAGGACTAAAGCAGGTCTAATGCAGGTCTAAAACTGGTCTAAAGCAGGACTAAAGCAGGTCTAATGCAGGTCTAAAACCGGTCTAAAGCAGGACTAAAGCAGGACTAAAGCAGGTCTAAAGCAGGTCTAAAGCAGGACTAAAGCAGGACTAAAGCAGGTCTAAAACCGGTCTAAAGCAGGACTAAAGCAGGTCTAAAGCAGGACTAAAGCAGGACTAAAGCAGGTCTAATGCAGGTCTAAAGCAGGTCTAAAGCAGGACTAAAGCAGGACTAAAGCAGGTCTAATGCAGGTCTAAAGCAGGACTAAAGCAGGTCTAAAGCAGGACTAAAGCAGGACTAATGCAGGTCTAAAACCGGTCTAAAGCAGGACTAAAGCAGGTCTAATGCAGGTCTAAAACTGGTCTAAAGCAGGACTAAAGCAGGACTAATGCAGGTCTAAAGCAGGTCTAAAGCAGGACTAAAGCAGGACTAAAGCAGGACTAAAGCAGGTCTAAAGCAGGTCTAAAGCAGGACTAAAGCAGGACTAAAGCAGGACTAAAGCAGGTCTAAAACCGGTCTAAAGCAGGACTAAAGCAGGTCTAAAGCAGGTCTAAAGCAGGACTAAAGCAGGACTAAAGCAGGACTAATGCAGGTCTAAAACTGGTCTAAAGCAGGACTAAAGCAGGACTAAAGCAGGTCTAAAGCAGGTCTAAAGCAGGACTAAAGCAGGACTAAAGCAGGACTAAAGCAGGTCTAAAACCGGTCTAAAGCAGGACTAAAGCAGGACTAATGCAGGTCTAAAACCGGTCTAAAGCAGGACTAAAGCAGGTCTAATGCAGGTCTAAAACCGGTCTAAAGCAGGACTAAAGCAGGTCTAATGCAGGTCTAAAACCGGTCTAAAGCAGGACTAAAGCAGGTCTAAAGCAGGTCTAAAACTGGTCTAAAGCAGGACTAATGCAGGTCTAAAACTGGTCTAAAGCAGGACTAAAGCAGGACTAATGCAGGTCTAAAGCAGGTCTAAAGCAGGACTAAAGCAGGACTAAAGCAGGACTAAAGCAGGTCTAAAGCAGGTCTAAAGCAGGACTAAAGCAGGACTAAAGCAGGACTAAAGCAGGTCTAAAACCGGTCTAAAGCAGGACTAAAGCAGGTCTAAAGCAGGTCTAAAGCAGGACTAAAGCAGGACTAAAGCAGGACTAATGCAGGTCTAAAACCGGTCTAAAGCAGGACTAAAGCAGGTCTAATGCAGGTCTAAAACTGGTCTAAAGCAGGACTAATGCAGGTCTAAAGCAGGACTAAAACCGGTCTAAAGCAGGTCTAAAACCGGTCTAAAGCAGGTCTAAAGCAGGTCTAAAACCGGTCTAAAGCAGGTCTAAAGCAGGACTAAAACCGGTCTAAAGCAGGTCTAAAGTAGGACTAAAGCAGGTCTAATGCAGGTCTAAAGCAGGACTAAAGCAGGTCTAATGCAGGTCTAAAGCAGGACTAAAACCGGTCTAAAGCAGGTCTAAAACCGGTCTAAAGCAGGTCTAAAGCAGGTCTAAAACCGGTCTAAAGCAGGTCTAAAGCAGGACTAAAACCGGTCTAAAGCAGGTCTAAAGTAGGTCTAAAACCGGTCTAAAGCAGGTCTAAAGCAGGTCTAAAACCGGTCTAAAGCAGGACTAAAGCAGGTCTAATGCAGGTCTAAAACCGGTCTAAAGCAGGACTAAAGCAGGTCTAATGCAGGTCTAAAACCGGTCTAAAGCAGGACTAAAGCAGGTCTAATGCAGGTCTAAAACCGGTCTAAAGCAGGTCTAATGCAGGTCTAAAACCGGTCTAAAGCAGGACTAAAGCAGGTCTAATGCAGGTCTAAAACCGGTCTAAAGCAGGACTAAAGCAGGTCTAATGCAGGTCTAAAACCGGTCTAAAGCAGGTCTAAAGCAGGTCTAATGCAGGTCTAAAGCAGGTCTAAAGCAGGTCTAAAGCAGGTCTAAAGCAGGTCTAAAGCAGGACTAAAGCAGGTCTAAAGCAGGTCTAAAGCAGGACTAAAGCAGGTCTAAAGCAGGACTAAAGCAGGTCTAAAGCAGGTCTAAAACCGGTCTAAAGCAGGTCTAAAGCAGGTCTAAAGCAGGTCTAAAACCGGTCTAAAGCAGGTCTAAAACCGGTCTAAAGCAGGTCTAAAGCAGGTCTAAAGCAGGACTAAAACCGGTCTAAAACAGGTCTAAAGCAGGTCTAAAACCGGTCTAAAACAGGTTTAAAGCAGGTCTAAAACAGGTCTAAAGCAAAACTAAAGCAGAACTAAACCTGGTCTAAACCAGGATTAAACCAGGTCTAAAGTAGGTCTAAAGCAGGTCTAAAGCAGGTCTAAAGCAGGTCTAAAGTAGGTCTAAACCAGGTCTAAAGTAGGTCTAAACCAGGTCTAAAGTAGGTCTAAACCAGGTCTAAAGTAGGTCTAAACCAGGTCTAAAGTAGGTCTAAAGCAGGTCTAAAGTAGGTCTAACCCAGGACTTGATTAATGGTCCATGTGCAGACGCCTCAGAACATGTAGACGCCTCAGAGCTGAATGCAGAATCAGAATGTCACAGAGCTCATGTGTCACATACAGAGAGAGTACGTTAACCTCACATACACATACACACACACCAACGCACACACATACACACACACACACACACCAACGCACACACACAAGCATGCATGCACACACCAACACACACACATACACACACACCAACGCACACACATACACACACGATAGCACACACACACATACACACAAGATAGCACACACACATACACACACGATAGCACACACACACATACACACACGATAGCACACACACACATACACACAAGATAGCACACACACATACACACACGATAGCACACACACACATACACACACGATAGCACACACACACGATAGCACACACACACATACACACACGATAGCACACACACACATACACACACGATAGCACACACACACGATAGCACACACACACATACACACAAGATAGCACACACACACGATAGCACACACACACAAGATAGCACACACCAACGCACACACGATAGCACACACACACATACACACACATACACACACACACACGATAGCACACACACATACACACACGATAGCACACACACACATACACACACGATAGCACACACACACATACACACACGATAGCACACACACACACACACACACACGATAGCACACACACACATACACACACGATAGCACACACACACATACGATAGCACACACACACATACACACACGATAGCACACACACACATACACACACGATAGCACACACACACATACACACACGATAGCACACACACATACACACACGATAGCACACACACACATACACACACGATAGCACACACACACATACACACACGATAGCACACACACACATACACACACGATAGCACACACACACATACACACACGATAGCACACACACACATACACACACGATAGCACACACACACACACACACACACGATAGCACACACACACGATAGCACACACACACGATAGCACACACACACGATAGCACACACACACGATAGCACACACACACATACACACACGATAGCACACACACACACACACACACACACGATAGCACACACACACGATAGCACACACACACACACGATAGCACACACACACGATAGCACACACACACACACACACACGATAGCACACACACACACACACACACGATAGCACACACACACGATAGCACACACACACATACACACACGATAGCACACACACACACACACACACACACGATAGCACACACACACGATAGCACACACACACGATAGCACACACACACACACACACACACGATAGCACACACACACGATAGCACACACACACACACACACGATAGCACACACACACACACGATAGCACACACACATACACACACGATAGCACACACACACACACACACACATACACACACGATAGCACACACACACATACACACACGATAGCACACACACACACACGATAGCACACACACATACACACACGATAGCACACACACATACACACACGATAGCACACACACACGATAGCACACACACACACACACGATAGCACACACACACACACACGATAGCACACACACACACACGATAGCACACACACATACACACACGATAGCACACACACACGTACACACACGATAGCACACACACACATACACACGATAGCACACACACACACACACGATAGCACACACACACACACACACACACACGATAGCACACACACACGATAGCACACACACACATACACACACGATAGCACACACAGACACACACACACGATAGCACACACACATACACACACGATAGCACACACACATACACACACAATAGCACACACACGATAGCACACACACACACACACACGATAACACACACACATACACACACGATAGCACACACACACTTACACACACGATAGCACACACACACTTACACACACGATAGCACACACAGACATACACACGATAGCACACACACACACACACACACGATAGCACACACACATACACACACGATAGCACACACACACGTACACACACGATAGCACACACACACGTACACACACGATAGCACACACAGACATACACACGATAGCACACACACATACACACACGATAGTACAACTCCACACACACAGCCCAGTACACACAGATGTGCCTGTTTACTATGGCCTTGCCCTACACTGATAGGACTGTTTACATGCTGGGCTGAAGATTAAGGCCACAATATTCAATTCTGTTACAAAAAAACAAATACAAATGGTTTTCAACTTCCCTGAACAAACAGCTGTGGATTTAAAAGCCCCATTTCACACACAGACCACAGGCTCTTCACACACAGACCACAGGCTCTTCACACACAGACCACAGGCTCTTCACACACAGACCACAGGCTCTTCACACACAGACCACAGGCTCTTCACACACAGACCACAGGCTCTTCACACACAGACCACAGGCTCTTCACACACAGACCACAGGCTCTTCACACACAGACCACAGGCTCTTCACACACAGACCACAGGCTCTTCACACACAGACCACAGGCTCTTCACACACAGACCACAGGCTCTTCACACACAAACCACAGGCTCTTCACACACAGACCACAGGCTCTTCACACACAAACCACAGGCTCTTCACACACAGACCACAGGCTCTTCACACACAGACCACAGGCTCTTCACACACAGACCACAGGCTCTTCACACACAGACCACAGGCTCTTCACACACAGACCACAGGCTCTTCACACACAGACCACAGGCTCTTCACACACAGACCACAGGCTCTTCCTGAAGACCTCTGCATTATAAACCCCCTGATCAGTGACATTAAACAGGGCTGAGTGTCTGTTCCACACTCACATTCACATCTGCACTCATGTCATACACCCACTGCACCCACTGCACCCACTATACCCACTGCACCCACTGCACTCACTACACCCACTGCACCCACTATACCCACTGAACCCACTGCACCCACTGCACCCACTGCACTCACTGCACCCACTGCACCCACTATACCCACTGAACCCACTACACCCACTGCACCCACTGCACCTACTGCACCCACTGCACCCACTACTCCCACTACACCCACTGCACCCACTGCACCCGCTACACCCGCTGCACCCACTGCACCCACTGCACCCACTGCACCCACTGCACCCACTGCACCCACTGCACCCACTACTCCCACTGCACCCACCTCCATGTGAACAGGTGGAGGGAGCTGCTCAGATCAGCAGCCATGTCTCTGCAGTCTGCCCCAGGGCATCTGTGGCACTTTAAGTTGCTGTCATCAACACTTTCTGGTGATGTGATACTAACTGTAGGCCCTGCTCTGTCTGAGGCTTTTATTAGACGTTAATCTGAGCTTGATTAATGTGTGCATTGGGTCACCATGGTAACTGATCTGATTCTGCTAGACACACAGGCCTACATGTAGAACACCCCCAGCATGATGTCTGTGACGTATCAATGAAAGTCTAAATAAACCTAATCTGACAGTGTAGTGGGCTCTAGCGCTTTGTACAAGTTCAATATGAAACAACACAGCACAGGTATATATTATTTGTCAGGTCACATCTGTGGAAAGGCGACCCCACTCCTGGTAAGAATTACATTTTTGAGCAACAAAAATACGTGCTATTGAATAATGCAAGACAACTCTAATGCTATACTGTGGGACATTCCAAACAAATCCATGAATCCGGCACCTGCTTCTCTCAAACAGGCTCCCCCACCAGAAAAGGTACAGAATGCATCTTTAATTGGCAGAATTTGTCCTCTCAGCAAAAACATTTATATAAACAAAACCGTGGACATTTGGTTATTTGAATCTTAACATTTTAAATAAATAAATATGTGTTTTGTTCTCACATTAGACGAGTGTGTTGAGTGGCCTCTGAAGGCTGTGCTCTAAATATAGCAGAAGACAAAGAGGCCTCACATTCTAATGTAAGGAATTTACACTATGGACCAGGACTAAACCAGGACTGGACCAGGACTAAACCAGGACTGAACCAGGACTAAACCAGGACTAAACCAGGACTGGACCAGGACAGAACCAGGACTAAACCAGGACTGGACCAGGACTAAACCAGGACTGGACCAGTACTAAACCAGGACTGGACCAGGACTAAACCAGGACTGGACCAGGACTAAACCAGGACTGGACCAGTACTAAACCAGGACTGGACCAGGACTAAACCAGGACAGAACCAGGACTAAACCAGGACAGAACCAGGACTAAACCATGACTGAACCAGGACTAAACCAGGACTGAACCAGTACTAAACCAGGACTGGACCAGGACTAAACCAGGACAGAACCAGGACTAAACCAGGACAGAACCAGTACTAAACCAGGACTGGACCAGGACTAAACCATGACTGAAACAGGACTAAACCATGACTGGACCAGGACTAAACCATGACTGAAACAGGACTAAACCAGGACTGGACCAGGACTAAACCAGGACTGGACCAGGACTAAACCAGGACTGGACCAGTACTAAACCAGGACTGGACCAGGACTAAACCAGGACAGAACCAGTACTAAACCAGGACTGGACCAGGACTAAACCAGGACTGGACCAGGACTAAACCAGGACTGGACCAGGACTAAACCAGGACAGAACCAGGATTAAACTAGCACAGAAACCGGGATTAAACCAGGACTAAACCAAGACCAAACCAAGGGCATGTGGTTTAAATCATGACTATAGGCCAGAGGTAAACCTGGCCTAAACCTGGCCTAAATTAGGACTAAACCAGGACTAACCACATCATAACAGTGAAATCTCTCTGGAGTGAAACGGTCTTTCTCCGTTCTTTGTTGCATTTGTTATTCGTGTGCGCCATCTAGTGACAGCTTTTCCAAACTGACTCTTAACTAAATACAGAAACACCGTTTAGTACACGAGAACTGCCTGACACCTAAACAGGTCCATGGATTTTTGTACCGATCACAGGCTCCTGAAAATGTGTTTAAATCCATCTTGTTTTCAGACTATTTTAAAATGAGCGCATGTGTGAACTGTGTCACTGTGGAATCTGCTGAACATTCTGCCGTTAAGATACGTCATGATGCCACGGCAAAGTAGTGTTTTGGTGAAAATAAAAGCAGAGAAGATAATTGTACCTTGAACAGTGGGAGAGGCTGGAGGAGTTGCAGAAGATCTAAAGCTCTTTGGTGGTGACAGCACTTCCTAAGTATATGAGGATACATATTATAGTATATACTGTATAGTATGTAGGCATTGTTCTAATGTAAGGAATGTGCTATTGTGAGGAGGAAGGGTATTAGGAGCTGTGGGTCCCGCCACAGCCTGAGGAGGACCACGGAGGAGGAAGGTTGGGAAAATGAATGGACTAAAATAGAAATGTAAATATAAATTTCATAATCGGGAAAAAAAAAAAACAGCCACCCAGGTTCTTTCATGGTTCTTTAGAAGCGGTCACCTGAGGAGAAACAGGATAATTCAGGTTTAAAAAAAAGTTTGAAGTTTAAATGATTTTCAGTTTAACTTCTGAAATGCTACTAGAACATTTCTGACATAACTCCATCCAAGTTCTCCCTCAATCCTTGTTTCAGATCATCTGGCCATAAAAACCCCCCAGACTGTTCAAGGGCCATTGTGGAGCTGGTCACCTGTGAAGAAACACAATAATTCAAGTGAAACCACCTTAACAAAGTAAACCAAAAATCAGCTCTATCCTCATCCCGATCCTCTGTCTAATCTACTCTAGTTTGACTCCACATGACTCCAGTGGCACATACTGTAGGTGCAGCATGTGTACTTGTCAGAGTAATTTTGGGCTGAATATAGTTACTTTTACTTGAGTACTCTTCCTCTTATTACTCAATTGTGTGGCCTTCCCTTTAAAACTACATGCTGTGAGGTAATAGGTAACATGCAGTCCATATTTATCAATCCAATTTCCACAAATTTCAAAGTAAAAATTCAGCGCATAAACACATATGGAGTGTGTGTTCACCTCTATTCAAGTAGGTTTTCTTTCTCAATTAAACTATTTAGCTAAAAATGTGTTACGTTAAATGCTCCTTCTTTGACATACCTCTTGCCGAGTTCACCCTTGGTCCTTGGTCCAGATGATGCTCTTGGAGATTGACGTAGTTATTTCCATCTGGCCCACGGTGAAGTGCCGGTCAGTGAAGGAGCTGGTCGTCCGAAAAGAAACAGAACAATTCAAACCATCTCACCATCATAAACCAAAATGTGCTGGTCTATCCTTATCCTCTGATCCTTGTCTAATCTTCTTACATTTTACTAGAAATTTGTTAACATTTTAAATACATTACATTTCTCAGAGTAGTTTTTAGAGTGAATCCACTTACTCCTGTTTAAGTGATTTTATTTGAAGTAAGTACTTTTGTGGTCTACCCTTTGAAAATGCAAAATTTTGTTCATTATTTATTGTTTTGTTGTTGCCAGTTACAGGTACTTAAATGTATAAATCAGATTTGTACTTACAATTACTGGAGTAGTAGTTTCTCAAAATATTTCTTTATTTCTTTATTATTTCTTTGGACCACTACTTTGTTAAGTAAAGTACCTCGTTCCAGGTTGGCCCTCCATACTTGATCCAGGTGACGCTGAAAAAAGTTGATGTTATTGTGGCCATGTAGCCCACAGAGAACTGCAGCCAAATGTGGAGCCAGTCACTCGAGAAGAAACTCAACAAATCTACTTAAACCTTTCTTTTGTTTTCGGTCTGAACACTTACTCCTACTTGAGTTTTATTTCAAACCCTAAGTAGCAGAACTCTTACTCTTACTACTACATTTTGTAGTCTGTCCTTTGAAAATCCTTTCTTTCTGAATGTCACTTTTTAGCCCTAATTTTGTACCTCCTGCCAAGTTCCACCTCTGCCCTCGGGGTAGATGTCGCTCAAACCTGTTGTGGTCCATCCTGAAAACAAGGGATTTTTGCTCAGAAGAGCTCAGAGAAAACAAATCACTTGAGTTTGTTAGCTGCTCTGAGGAAAAAAGAGCTTTTTTCCTATTAGTGTAAAGTTTAGAAGAGTGACACATGAACATGACTGCTCATGACACTGGTGTACTAGTGTATTGATACTTGTTGATATTTAATTATACTTTTTGCATGTGGTCATTTTGGATGACTGATTGTTCTGACTTCACTACAAAACCAGAACCAAATTTCCCCATTGTGGGAAAAATAAAGGATATCTTATCTTAAAACAAGACTAAACCAGTGGTGTTAGTTTTGCTACCTGCTTTTAGACTATTCTAATTTATTATTATTATTATTATTATTATTATTATTATTAGTTATTATTATTATTATTGTAATGTATTTATTATTATTATTATTATTATTATTATTATTATTATTATTATTATTATTATTGTTGTTGTTGTTGTTGTAATGTATTTATTATTATTATTATTATTTTTTTGTTTTTTTTTTGTTTGTTTGTTTGTTTTTTTTGTTACATAGCTCCCTCTGCTGGATGACTGAGACATGACCACGTGGAGTTCCAGCAAACACTGAGGAGAGCAAACTTCCTGCATTTAAAGGTGTGGGATGAACAAGTGCACAGTTTAACATATGCACGTTTGGACTTTATCTTTACATTTTGAAGTTAAAACCATCAAAATATAGCAAAACTATTAGTGTTTACATTCACCTCCTCACATGAGAGTTTTGTAGTCTCAGCTTTTGTTTAACTTCTTAGTACTATCCATCCATCCATCCATCCATCTTCTTCCGCTTATCCGGGGCCGGGTCGAGGGGGCAGCAGTCTAAGCAGGGGCTCCCAAGCTTCCTTCTCCCCAGCCACTTCCTCCAGCTCCTCCGAGGCGTTCCCAGGCAGAGAGAAGTAGTCCCTCCAGCGTGTCCTGGGTCTTCGTGCGTGCCCAGGGGCCTCCTGGGACATGCCCGGAACACCTCCTGAGGGAGGTGTCCAGGAGGCATCCGCACCAGATGCCCTCCCCTCAGCTGCTCCTCTCGACGTGGAGGAGCAGCGACTCTACTCCGAGCTCCTCCCGTGTGACCGAGCTCCTCACCCTATCTCTAAGGGAGCGCCCGGCCACTCTGCAGAGGAAAGTCATTTCGGCCGCTTGTATCCGCGATCTCGTTCTTTCGGTCATTACCCAGAGCTCATGACCACAGGTGAGGGGAGGAACGTAGATTGAGGTAAATCAAGAGCTTCGCCTTTCGGCTCAGCTCCTCTTCACCACAACGGTCCGATACAGCGACCGACTGCCGACGCTGCACCGATCCGCCTGTCAATCTCATGCTCCATCCTCCCCTCACTCGTGAACAAGACCCCGAGATATTTGAACTCCTGTCCGTGACTCGAGTCCGGACTCAAGTCTGAGTGCGGACTACAACACTATAATTTACACTCCAAAATGTATATGCAAACCAGCAAAGACCTATATGCTTCGGCCAAGGAGTTTAGTTGTAGCCTGGACTTCTTGATCTAGCTCCAAAAAGCCCATTACCTACAACTAATCTCCTTGACTGAGATGACCTGGATGAATGAGAATATTCACGGACAGCTGTGCTGTGTTGAAAGCCACAGCATCCATTTCATTTTCACCAACTTTGCTAACGGTAACGGCAAGGCTAGCTGACCAATCATGTTTTGAACAGCGTGGGGAGTGTCTAACAATCGTTGATATAGATATATAGACAAGTATACAGGCTACTACTTTTCAAACATTTACTTTACAGGTGCATGCACAGGAGGGAGGGATTCAGGACGCTATGAAATCAGGTAGCCTAGTTTCTGTACTATAGACACGTGTGACAGACATGAAGTCATTTCAGACAATACAGAAGAAATCGCGTCCTGTTTCCCGTGCTGGATGCATCATTTAACTGCCAAAATACTGGACGATTCAGTGCTTTAACAGAACCTCACTCACCGGATTGTCTGCTTCCATCCTGCTTTCAATGTGAATAGGCTAAGTCCTCAACACCTCTCCCACGATCTCTGCTGCACCAAACAGGAACATAACTTTACCAAGGCCGCGTTAAAGGATGTGGGTGGGTTCCCATTCCTCGGGAAGCACTGATTGGTTTGCAGTAAGCAATGTTTTGATTGGCTCTCCCAAGGTGGCAGTAAAATTCGGGTCAAAAATCCGTACATCTGTAGATCAGTTTCGCAAGCGTGAACTTTTGAGTCGCGAGCAGGGACATGTGTACAAAATATCTGTACACATACGCTTTTGTTTTTCTCACACGCACCAAATATTTCTACAGTTACAAAATTCCCTCCACACGTACAAAATGTTTCTACAGGTATAACATTTATTTGCACATGCTCGCAATATTTCTACGGGTACACATTTTTCACCCACACATGTACAAAATATTTCTACAGGTACAAAATGTAATTGCACATACACAATTTCTCTTACACAGATGCAAAACTTTATTACAACTGTGCGTATTTGTGACCCTGTACTGATCCCATAAAAAGCAACGTAATGACGTCAAATTTTCTGAACGTTTCAGGCCCCTCCATAGACCTCCATTGGGGCGCACCTATTGTGTGCATTCAGATGCACCACGTGACTCAAATACAGCGATATGATAAAAATGTCTATGCAGATACACGTTTGGTTTTAAACAAAATATCAAACATATAGCCTAATACAAATTAACTTAACCCTCCACTAGAAAAGCTACACATCTTTAACCATCTTTAAAATAAAAATCCAGTGGATGTGAGTGTGTTTGGCACACGCAGACATGTCCCATCAGGGGCAGATGACTCAGATGTTTATACAGATGTTTGGATGTCATGGTGGAGCTGCTGCCAGTGTCTGTGGTGAAACATGTCCCTGTGGAGCTCAGGATGAAGAGATCCACATTTGATTTGGTTTAAGCCTTTCACTGTTTTTGAGCATTTGCCACACAGTCTTTACACAGTCTTTACACAGTGGCAGAGTGGTTAGTATTCCTGCCTCACAGCAAGAGGGTTCTGGGTTTGATTCTAAGGTCAGGAGGGGTCTTTCTGTGTGGCGTTTGCATATTCTATCCAAACCAGGACCAAATCCACACTAAACCAGGATTAAATTAGGTCTAAACCAGGACTAAACCAGGACTGAACAGGGTTAAACCAAGACAAAACCAGGTCAAGAGCTAAACCAGGTCTAATCATGAGCATAAACCAGATCTAAACCAGGACTAGACCAGTCTCATCCGGGATTTTAACCCAGAGACACTGAAGGATGAGTCAAATGCACAGGATGAATTTGAAAAAGTCCTAAATGAGCTCATGTTGTTTTCAGATGAGGACATGACGGGTTTGTGTTGGTTGGTTGTGATTTCTGATCACTGGTGAGTAACACGTGAGGGTCATTATGTTATTAAAGGGCACGATATCACAGTGAGCATTATTCACTACTATTAAACTGCTCCAGGCATTTGTACTTCAGCAATAAAAGTGTGAGATGTGTCAGGAAATGAATAATAACACGACTGTACTTTTGGCAATATTTGTATTTGAATATCGTCTATGATTAAAATCTTTTCAAAAAAGGACTGACTGAAAATAAAAATTAAACTTGCCCTGTGATTATATAAGATGACATTTCTGCACTTGTGTTTAAAGAGCCCATATTCCTCTGTTTTTGATCTCTGTTCTAATGTTTCCTTGTCACAAACAGACCTGGAGTTGTGTTTTGTTTCATTCACACGTTTAATGCACAAACCCTGTAGATTTAGGCTATTTTCTTCTCTCAAAAAGAAAACACTGTTGCAGAAAGTTCTCCACTGTGTTTCCTAACTCCATACAACTTCACTTGAATCTAGGGCTGCAGCTATCGATTATTACAGTAATCGATTATTCTGTCAATTATTTTGTTCGAATAATCGAGTAATCGTTTGTTATTGTCGCGTCTACTTTGCACATGTTAAGTACACACCACCTGCACTGACAGATCCACGTGTTTTGGACATGAAAAACGTAATTATCGCTGGGCTAAGGTTGACTCACCTCACGGTTTCTTTTCCACTTGATGTAATGTACGGTTCTGTTTAGATGTTGTAGCATCAGTGTTGAGAAGGTGACTTTTAAAATGTAATCCCCTACAGATTACAGATTACATACCCCAAAATGTAGTTTGTAACGTAGTCAATTAAATTACTTAAAGTGAGTAACGTAATCTGATTACTTTGGATTACTTGATATTGTCATGATTTTTAAAACTACATAAATGTAGCAACCAACTCCTGCAAATTCTTGTTTGGTTTTAGACCTGGATTAGTTCTGGTTTTAGATCTGGTTTAGACCTGCTTTAGACCTGGTTTAGACCTGGTTTAGACCTGGCTTAGTCCTGGTGTGAGTTCTGGTTTAGAGGCACAGGAGGAAGCGCGGTCCACGTAGTGTACGCGACAAGACACAATCCACGCGCAGAGTGCACGGCGTACGGGAGATGAGGAGCGTGCGGCTTACGGGACATGCGGGGTGCGGAGCGTACCGCATCCCGCCACCGGAGGTTATGCTCTTATTCTACATCCATGGGCTCCGCGCTGTTGTGTGTACAGTGAAGTGCAGTGGTCGTGCGGAAACTTTACCTCTACCACAAAAGGTTCCGGCCATCGCCGAGCGTATGAAAATAAAACGAAGCATCGAGGCAAAAAAAAATAATCGATGCATTTTTCTAATCGATTTAATCGATTAACTCGATGAATCGTTTCAGCCCTACTTGAATCATTTGGATAATTCGGTCCTGGAGTTCAATCTCTACTAAACAAAAGGTATAAGGAGCAGTTCACTTGAAAACTACTGCTTGATAACATCACAAGGTGGAACAGAGCTTACTTAAGAGTTACTCAAATGTGTGACTGAAACAAAGCACAACTCTAGGTCTGTTTTTGATGAGATAACATTCTAACATGACTTAAAGCTCACATGAGTAAATTTGCCATAAATTTACCTTTAAACTTCTTTCCATAGAAATGTTGCTTTTCCCAGAGTGTGAACAAGCCGACTCACTGTCACAATCACACTCTTGACCTCGTCCTAACTTATGGTATTGAGATTAATGATTTAATTGTTCTTCCTCAAAACCCTATACTCTCTGACCATTTTTAATTACCTTTCAATTCGTACTAAAAGACTATCCAGCTCAGCAGGAGAAAACTATAATGAAAAGAACAATATCAGAAAAATCGGTAGCCGAGTTCAAAGAAATAATGGAGCCAGTATTAAATGATATGCCCTGTGACAATGAGAACAACTTTAATCCAATCATCATGGATCAGTTTGTTGATAGGACAATGCTCACCTTAAAATCTGCTCTCGATGTTGCAGCTCCGCTAAAACAGAAAAGCATTAAACCAAGACCTCCGGCTCCTTGGTTTACTCCAGAACTGTGATCACTCAAACAACACGTGAGACGCACAGAGAAGCTCTGGCGCCGCTCGCGCTCCGAGCAGTCTCTGAAGGCATGGAAGCTCTGCCTGCTCTCTTATAAGGCCGCTCTGCCAAAAGCACAAACCAGATACTATTCAAACCTAATAGAAGTAAACAAAAGCAACCCCAGATTTGTGTTCAGCACTGTAGCCAGGCTGACAAACTCGCACACTGCCCCTGAGTCTCTTCTCCCCTCGAAGTTCAGTTGTGTCTTTCTTGAATTCTTCGATTACAAAATTAAAACCATTAGAGACAAGATCAACGAAGCCACTCCAAAAATCAGTCCCGAGCAAATTCAGCAAATCCAGTCAGTAACACCAATATCCCACATAAATCCTGTAACAGCATTAGACAAATTTACTCCTGTCGATGAGGTGGAGATTACCTCAGTCATCATGTCGTCCAAACCATCAACTTGTTTGCTCGACCCTATTCCAGTCAAACTCCTCAAAGAAGCTCTCCACCTAATAATGGGTTCCATCCATAACATAATAAATATGTCGTTAGAAAATGGCTATGTTCCTCAGTCCTTTAAATATGCTGTAATTAAACCGCTTTTGAAAAAACCTAGCTTAAATCCTGATGAACTAGCCAACTACAGACCTATTTCGAATCTTCCATTTTTCTCAAAGATTCTGGAACGAGTTGTGGTGAAACAGCTTTGTCACCATCTGCAGGGCAATAATTTATATGAAAAATGTCAGTCTGGTTTCAGAGCTCACCACAGCACAGAAACTGCTCTGCTTGAAGTGACAAATGATTTGCTACTAGCTGCTGACAACGGGCTGGCTTCAGTCCTGGTCCTACTGGACCTCAGTGCAGCGTTTGACACCATTGATCACAACATTCTACTGCAGAGGTTAGAATGTGACATAGGTGTCAGAGGGACCGCCCTCAAATGGTTTAAATCCTATCTATCAGATAGGTACCAGTTTGTTAGTGTAAACCAGTGCACCTCTCCCTGCTCTAAAGTAGCTTGCGGTGTTCCACAAGGATCTGTGCTTGGTCCAATCCTGTTTACTCTGTATATGTTGCCATTAGGTAACATTATCAGAAAACATGGCATTAATTTCCACTGCTATGCTGATGACACTCAGCTGTACTTATCAATGAAACCAAATCAGATCAAATCGATAAGCTCAGTGCCTGTGAGAAGGACATCAAAACCTGGATGACCCTGAATAGGTAATTCAGGGTCAGTCCTGGAGTTCAATCTCTACTAAACAAAAGGTATAAGGAGCAGTTAAACCCTGAAAAAACAGAGGTCATTGTTGTCGGTCCTAAAGGTCAGAGAGATTCTCTGTCCGACCAGATAATCTCACTTGACAATGTGAGTATAGCCTCTAGCTCTACTGTAAAAAACCTTGGAGTCGTATTTGACCAAAATCTCTCATTCACAGCTCATATAAACCAAGCTTGTAAAACTGCATATTTTCACCTGCGAAACATAACTAAAATCAGAAATATTTTGCCTAAAAATGATGCTGAAAAACTTATCCATGCATTTGTTACATCCAGACTAGATTACTGTAATTCTCTGCTCACCGTCTGCACTAAAGGTACTTTAAGAAGCTTCCAGTTGGTCCAAAATGCAGCGGCCAGAGTCCTAACAGGAACTAAAAGACGTGATCACATCAGTCCTGTGTTAAAATCACTGCACTGGCTTCCTGTCGAGTTCAGAATTAAATTCAAAGTTCTCCTCCTGACATACAAAGCCTTAAACAATATGGCCCCATCATATCTTCAGGATGCCATTGTCCCCTATCAGCCAAATAGAGCACTTCGCTCTCAGAATGCAGGATTATTAGTGGTTCCTAGAGTGTCTAAAAGTACAGTGGGGGGGAGAGCCTTCAGTTACCAAGCTCCTGTGTTATGGAATCAACTCCCTGTTGATGTTAAACAGGCTCCACAGTCTCTTTATTTAAGACCAGGCTTAAAACCTTCCTCTTCAGAATAGCTTATGACCAGGTTACTTAGTTGTTGTCACTAAGATAAGCTGCTGCAGGAGATAACAAGCTGGGGGAAGTGTGGCAACCTGAGCACTGTCCTCTGTTTCCTCCTATTTCCTCATCAGCATCACTCACTATGTTCTCATCTGTAGCTCGTTCATTGCTATTCACATGTTGTCCCCTGTCCCACTGCCCCTGTGGAGTGGAACTCTTTCAGACGCCTGATGGCAGCTGGACCCCTCTCCTCCTCTTGCCCGGCTCCTCCTCCTCCTCGCCCCTCTCCTCCTCCTCGCCCGGCTCCTCCTCCTCGCCCGGCTCCTCCTCGCCCGGCTCCTCCTCTTCGCCCGGCTCCTTCTCCTCCTCGCCCAGCCTCTTCCTCTTCGCCCGGCTCCTCCTCCTCCTCGCCCGGCTCCTCCTCCTTGCCCGGCTCCTCCTCCTCCTCGCCCGGCTCCTTCCCCACCTGGGTAGCTGTGGCCATACCGAACTGGCCCACGGGCCTGGACATCTATAGCCTGTCCGTCCATGGGAGTGGATCCCTCCTTCACTGTAGTTCTCCCCGAGGTTTCTTCTTTTTCCCAGGACCCTGGGTTTTTTGGAGTTTTTCCTTGCTGAGAAGGAGGGTCTAAGGACAGGGGATGACTGGACCATGTTTCATTTGCTGCTTTACATGAATGTTGTTTTTTCCTGTTTTGATATGTCTGTGTGTATGTTTGGCTCATCCATATCTTGGAACGCCCTTAGAGGCAACTGTTGTTGTGATTTTGGGCGCTACAAAAATAAATTGAATTGAATTGAATCCTGAAATGTTTCACAGTACGGCATTAAAGTTATCTACCTCTAAGAAGACAAACAAGTGGCAGACTTAAGAAAAATCTGTGGGAATTTGACTCTCCACAACAAGAAGTAGGGCACTGCTGAGCTTCATTTTACCTGATGTTTTCTATCATAGCCAAAGACAGTTTTATCTGGATTAAACAGAAAGTGCAGTGTGTACCAGGAATGCCTCATGTGTCGGAGCTTGTTCTGTTGTTACTCAATGCTCGACAAGTCCAAACTCTCCTCTGTGGAAATAACCTCACACTACAAACGTGGTGTAGAGGTTATTTGGATCCTCAGTGACAGAGACTCTTCCTGGGGCCTTTTCAAATTTTAATAACCGTTCGCAATCATATTCACAACCGTTCAACTAATTCACAAACATTCAACTCAATCAGTGACTTTTTACACCAGGTCAGACTAACGTGCCACCTGCAGAGCAACAGTCTTCTTAAATGCAGAAACAATGATGATTCCAGGTACAAAATGAACCAAACATCACAGTGCCCTAACCCTAACCCTCTGAGTGACCACTGCTACATCTGTCAGAGTAAAGCGTATATATGTATGTATGACTGAGTACTTTTACTGAAAGGGAGTTTTGGTTGAACGTAGAAAGTGTCTGAAGTTGTAATTATATAAGTTTTTTTTTTTTTTTTTTTTACAACCATCTGTCTTTTACCCAAAGCCAAGAAAGCCGCTTATGCATTTTAGCACAACACATTTAGATTTTTTGAGTTATAAGTTAGTCAATAAAAAGTATTGTAACCAGTGAAAATCTTGTACTTCACGTGCAGTTAAATCTGACCTGGTCAAAACTACACAAGTTCAGATGACTGTATATGTGTGGCAGTATGGCCTGCAGGCGGGCTCTGCCACTTGGGTGCAGTCTAATTATTGGTTAGCGGTGATATCAGTCCGTCTATAAAAGCGTTCCCTTTCCGTCCCCTCGCCCTCTGACCTCACGCTCTTACTTCTGGGTCCCATTTTTGACATCGCTTGTTCGCCACTCTCAGGTAGTATTCCACATTCATTGTTAAGTCCCAGGTTCATTCAGATTTGTAGCGCTGATTACTTGTTCTTTAGTGCTTGCTGCCATGGACCGTATTAGCTGCGGCGTTGTGCACCGCCCGTCATGCCGGCGAGCGGGTGGGCTGGCTGTCATCCCCCCACTCGTCCAGCGACTAATACAGGTGTGTGTGGGGCGGTAATATCGTACATCCAAACAATCACTTAGTCGTACAATTGGGGGTAATGTGCATTTTACTTCTTAGATCTCAAGCCATGGAGTTGAGTGCACTGCCGCCTTGTCTTTACGCCTTGTTTTCACGCCTTTACCGTGTACCAGTGTTTTCCGGAGATCTGAACTCGGACTGGATTTACGAACAAACTTTGGAACAAAGTCATGCATTGAACTGTGAACCGAATTGTCCTAACTCATGTAAACAGGCTGTCACACTGAACTAATTCATGGGAAATGTATAAATAAACAATATCTTTTTGCTACATGTGAATTATGCCTCCGTCCATCAACAACGAACCTATGTGCCTTCTATGTTAGCTGGTCCTGGGCCAACCCCCAGGTGGCGTTGTTGGTATTTTCCATGTATTATGTTAAAGTAAATGTTAATTGGTACAGCCAATAGTCACGCCAGCGAGTGGGGAACCGCTCGTAACGCCACATATGGAAACATGTTAGGATTTCACTTTTAATTTGTATGACAAAACTACTTTGACTTTGCGTGTGAAGTGTTCTCTTCTGATAAAGCCTCAGTCTGATGGAGGGGAACAATGCAGTTTTACAGTGAATATTTGACATTCTTGAGAATCCTTGAAGTCGTTCATGTTCAAATGTCCAGGGTCAGATTAAGAGTCAGAAATCACATGTTTCAGACTGAGTTCTTTTACTGTCAGAATACAACCAGGCTCTGAGTCCCACTGGACAATTCTAATGTTCTCACACTGTACTAGTGCAGGGAGCGCAGTACGACAGGAAAATACTGGAGTTAAGGCAAGGCAAGTTTACAAAGTAGTTACAAAGTGCTTTACAGAATAATACATTAAAATCACAATTCAAACAAATCAAAACATAAATAATCATCATAAAATTAAAAAGAGAGAGAGACATTAAATTAGAGAGAAGAGTGCAGAATGAAAAATGAAAACCTTTCAGTCATCTGCAGCTAAACAGAACTGTTATGATTTAAAGAGTCAGAGTAGAGTCTGTCTCACATGTTCAGACTGTTCCAGGTTTTTGCTGCATGAAACTAAAACTCTGACTCCCCGAGTTTAGTCCTGACTCTGGCATCAGCAGGAGGCCGGTCCCTGAGGGCCTCAGAGTACAGATGGTTCATACGGCACTAACATGTCACAGATGGACTTTGGTGCTCAGCCATAGAGAGACTTGTGCACAAGCAGAGCTGCTTTAAAGTCTCTGAGCCACAGGGGGCAGTGCAGAGACCTGACCACAGGGGGCAGTGCAGAGGCCTGACCACAGGGGGCAGTGCAGAAACCTGACCACAGGGGGCAGTGCAGAGACCTGACCACAGGGGGCAGTGCAGAGGCCTGACCACAGGGGGCAGTGCAGAGACCTGACCACAGGGGGCAGTGCAGAGACCTGAGCACAGGGGGCAGTGCAGAGGCCTGACCACAGGGGGCAGTGCAGAGGCCTGACCACAGGGGGCAGTGCAGAGACCTGACCACAGGGGGCAGTGCAGAGACCTGACCACAGGGGGCAGTGCAGAGGCCTGACCACAGGGGGCAGTGCAGAGGCCTGACCACAGGGGGCAGTGCAGAGGCCTGACCACAGGGGGCAGTGCAGAGGCCTGACCACAGGGGGCAGTGCAGAGACCTGACCACAGGGGGCAGTGCAGAGACCTGACCACAGGGGGCAGTGCAGAGGCCTGACCACAGGGGGCAGTGCAGAGACCTGAGCACAGGGGGCAATGCAGAGGCCTGACCACAGGGGGCAGTGCAGAGACCTGACCACAGGGGGCAGTGCAGAGGCCTGACCACAGGGGGCAGTGCAGAGACCTGACCACAGGGGGCAGTGCAGAGGCCTGACCACAGGGGGCAGTGCAGATGTGATGCACTGAGCAAAGCTGCACTTTAAATGAGACTTGGACTGTTCACTTATGTTAAGTTCAGTGTTTGTTTTCAGTGGTTCAGGTCTTAACTCACCAGAGCTTGGGTCCGAATCCAGACCAAAGTCTTTTGTGACCTCGGCTAAATTAATGACCTACTGGACACTGATGGCGTAAATATGTTACAAAAATGACCTCCCTGGGACATTATGAATAACATGACACTGGTTAATCTGTGCATTTGCTCATTGCACATTAAACTCAATAACACACTGCATTTTTAGTTGCAGCTCTGGACATGGGTTTGGCTCCAGGTGATAGGGTTCGGTCCATGTTCCCCTTGCAAAAGCAGCACTGGGGTCTATTTTAAATACAAAAGTATTAAAAGTTTGTCCCCCTGTTGAAATGTTGGCATGTGTAAAGTTGTACTCGGTAAAACTAAAGAAAGCTATAATATAAAAGAAAAATCTGTTCAGTCTTGTACACATATGAATCAAATGTACTGGACACAAATAATTCACTACATCCACACAGACTTTAAAACCATTAGTCATGAACAATAAGCAAGTGAAATTCTGATATTTCCCTCACAGTTACTAACATTTCATACAATAAACTTACCACGTTTTCTTTTATGATGTTGCTTGGGTCTTCGTTCAGATACACAGCAAAGACCTTCAGGGTAAAACATCTCCTTGTGTCAATAGTCTCTCTAAAAAATAAATAAATAAATTAATTAATTAATAAAATGTATGCAGGAATTTCATACTTAACGCTACTTTATTTGTACTACGTGCTAAAAGTTAAACCAATTTTATATAAAAAACAAACAAAAAAAACAATACCAGTTATACTGTGACTTAAACTTAACTTAACATTTTAAAGTAAAAATGTAAATATCTACTTTTTTATATTGTCATATTTTAATACAATGCAAGTGGTTCTGCGTTGTGAAATTATTCCCAAGTAAATGTAAAATGACAAACCTCATCCTGTGCTGCACTTCCGTCACAGTCCAGGCGAGGCGCAGTTCATCTCGATCCTAATATAACTGCGGGAGTGACCGCGGATACACGAGCTCCACCGGGAGGATTTACACGGGAACAGCCCACGGCCTCATTCCCAGACTCCCCTCGTCACCGGGACACAGCGCGAGGCTCCACAGTCCCGTCCTCACGTCACCGCGGCGGGTCCGCAGCCTCCGCAGCCTCCCGCACACCTCCGCAGCCTCCCGCACACCTCCGCGGCTTTGCTTGTGTCTCAGCTCACACGCACCCGCCGACGGGTCCGTCCCGCGGTCACAGGGTCACGGAGGGTCCGCGGACCTGCAGCGGCTCCAGCCCGAGTCACAACGAGCGCAAAAACCCTGCTGACTTAGGCTACGTAATGACGGACGTACGCAAACTATTCATAAAAGCCCAACACGCTCGTGACGATTAATGAATATTACAAACTGTCAAAATGTCAGGATAAGTTACGATGTAAAGTACATTCAAAGTTAATAAATGCTAATTAAACCATTACCAATAAATCCGAGCGAAAACTCCGAAGGCGCTCAGACGTCGCTGTCCGTTATAAAGTCTGCGCATGCGTGTTTGCTCACATTTGAGCGCGCAACAAAGCCACAGTCAGCTACGGAATCCCAGAAGGACAAAACTCTTGCATTTTACTCAACACTGTTGCGTAATCCCTTACAAATAGTCTTGAGTAATGCCAAATATTGAATGTATTTCATAATATTTACGCAAGCATTTCAAAAATGTGTGAAAAATCAAAGTATTTAAATAAAAAACCACAAAATACACTTGAGTAAAAAGGGCTTTAGACTTTATTGATCCACTAGGAAATGACTTGGACACAGCAGCTCACTCATCACATTATATTACATAACAACATATTTAAAAAGTTGAAAATCACTGTCTAAGGAAAGAGTGTTTATCATGGGCTGTATCGAGTCTTTGTCATTTGGAAACGTGCGATGACGACTTCCTTTGGGCTTCCTTTGAAATCAGGTCATTTTTAATCAAAGCTAGAATGTCGTTCCATTTCCACACAATGTCTCTTTCTCTCTGCCTCCTCCTCTTCTCTCTCTCTTTCTCTCTCCTCTTCCCTTTCTCTTTAAATCAATGTAAATCCCTCATTTAAGTGTTTTGTAAATAACAGGAGGTGTGAATGAAGCTTAATGACAAAATATCCGGACAGACGCAGTAAAGGTATGTTAAAAAATCAATCCCTCTTTCTCTCGTTCCATCTCTCATTCCATCTCTCCGCTCTCTCCTCTCATCTAACCCTCTCTGTCTCTTTCCCCCTCCTCTACCTCCCTCTACCTCTCTCTCCTCCTCTCTCATTCTTTTTCTCCCTCTCGCATCTCTTGCTCTCTTGTTGTCTCTCTTCCCTTTCCCTTCTTTCCTCTTTCTCCCTCCTCTCACTTTCTGCTCTTTCTCCCTTTCCCTGCTTCCCCTGCTATTCTTTCTTCTCCACTTCACCCCTTCTCTCTCCCTATCTCCTCTTCTGTCCGCTCCCCCCCTCTCCTCTCTCCCTCTCTCTTTTGTGTCAGATGGAGCCGGCTCTGCGAATGACTCATTTCCTTTGAACCCGTGACCCCGCGGTTCGTGGGCAGTCCTGAGCCCAGTCATCTTCCAGGAATCCTCTCCCCTCCTCTCCTCTCTCGGGGTAAGCAGATAACGCGGCACAAATCCACATTTACCGAACACATCGCCAAACTAACATTTAAAAACATCTCACTTTAAAGCCACACTGTGTAACTTCTTGCGCTGCGTGGAAGGTGACACAGTGCGGCATTAAACGTATCTGTCTTGCGTAGGTTCTGTTACAAATGTTTTTATTGCTCAAACTATTACTGTGAGGTGTCGCCTCTCCACAGATCTGACCTGTAACTTGTCCAGGTAACATCGTCTGTCTCCATGGAGATAGATAAGTTTAATGCCGTACTGTGCGACATTTAAAACGCACGCAGGAGCACTCACAGGTGAGAGAAAACTGGCCGGGCGCCCGTGGGGTCTTAAAAAGGTCTTAAATTTCATGTTCCTAAATGAAGGCCTTAAAAAGTCTTAAATTATGTTGTCAAAGTCTTTTTTTTTTTTTTTTTTTTACAAACCCTTAAATTTCATTAGTCTATTTTTTTTTGTATCCTCCACCGGGCGGCAGTGCAATGTGAAACGAGACCATGTGAAAGCTCAGTTTGTCTGTTAGTTTAGTGTGATTTTTGGCCATTTCACACCAACACATACGACTATAAATGAGTTCTGAATGAGATTTTAGAGCACAAGTATTTTGTGTTATTTAAATCAGTGAGTAATGGTCATTATTAGAATTGGATCTGGTGTTTTTCGCCTGCAGAATGGGTGCGATGTCGGGCTTATTCTTATAAAAAAGTCTTACATTTGGGGTAGTCAAACCTGGGGATATCACGGACTGGGAAGTGATCTCTTAAATAAAAGTAAGAATCCCATGTGTTTCAGAACGTGTTTGTAGAGGTCTAAATCAATCAGTCAAACTTTATTTATAGAGCGCTTTTCATACAAAAAATGCAATACGAAGAGTTTTACAGTGATTAAAAAAGAACAATCCCCCCTCCCTCCATAAAGCTAAGCTAACCGAGCCTAACTGTGAGATAACTGTCTTTATTTCTACTAACTGAAACAGGAAACTACGAGATTACTTCCATGACATACTGTCTTTCATAACTCTTTCTCTATACTAACTATAATAACTATAATTAATTACAACTAACTACTACAGTGAAAAAATCAAATAAAGTACAGGGTAGAATAAGACCCCAGGGAGACACAGGGAGGGCATCTGACACACTGTCTGTTGAGATCTAAACTACAGGGTTAGTAGCTTTAACCTCCTGAGACCCGAGCTTTTGTCTGCTGTGCATTTTTCATTTCTTCTTGCTATTTGGGATAAGTAGGACCTACTCAGTAAGTCTTCTGTATGACACCATTGGTTAAAAAATGTAAAAACATTAAAATGTATAAATAAATTACAAAAAACAAACAAACAGCAATTAGCTGTTTATTTCAAGCCCTAAACCTGCCGAATGTGACGTAGGTCGACCGTGAGCAGGTTGGGGTTCAGTGAGTGAGGTTAAAAACACACACAAAGGCCTGAAAATGTGGTCCACAGTTTGAATTTTTTCTGGTTTTCAATCGTTACAAAAAAAAAGTAGAGGTGCAAAAAGTGGAGACAGGCAGCAGTTTCCCTATAGCAGCAGAAACGTCCAGCAATTTATAACTGTAAACTCATCTAAATATTCCCAAGTTTACCTAACAACATTTACAATCAATAATATAACACAGTCCCAATGTCTTCAAACGAGGACATGACATTTCCTGAGGCTCTCGTCTGCTGTGGGCAATAAAATGGGTCAAATTTTAATGCCAAATGAAGAGACATTAAGAGACATGAAGAGACATTATTGTACATAAATACATTGGTTTTATTAATAAATTTTGCATCTAAACTTTTCCATGCAGTTTTTTTTACTTTCGGGAGCTGCTGTAGAGGTTTTTAGTTGATTACAGGTGAAAGTTTAAAATAATTGAAAATCACGGTGCTAAGAGGCAAAAATGTAATGTCCTCGTGTGGGGCCACAGGGTCTTAAGAGGTTAAAGACCCCATAGAGACATGGGGAGGGCATCTGACACACACAGGGACATGTATATATTACAGTTGCAGCCTTTGTCATTTTGCACACCAGCTCAGTCATTTCCAGTCATTAAATCTCATATTCGGTATTCAAATCCACTTTTTATATTAACCACAAACGTTCGTCTCACCTCGGTCACATCTGATTGGACGAGAGCCCCTACCTGCCCAGGTGGAGGTGAGTGCCGCGCTGCGATTGGCCGAGAGCTTGATAATAACCCCGCCCACTTCCTGGTTTGCACAGAAAGTGCTGCAGGCAAAGCGGTCGCACAGTTAGACAGAGGAATTATCTGAGAAGGCAACAAGTGAGAGGCGTCTGAGCTGAAGGAGCGCCACAATCTGTGAGTCTGAGACGAGAAATATGCTTAAAGATGTGGGAAAGTTTGGAAATGTGTGTGTTTGGACAGTTTGTTTCCTCGAAGTCTGTTGCTTTTTTGGGAATACTTGGAATTCCTTTGTTCTGTGGTAAGGTCAGTCATTATTATCTTGGAATTTTTGGCCAGGTCTACATTTCTGCTGAAAGATGAGTTTAAATGTAGTCAGTAAGTTTAAAGTGACTTGGTCTTAAAATGAAGTGTAACATGACTGCATCGTTTGCTACATATTGTACATTTTGGGATTTTCTTTTTGTAGTTTTACTGAAATTTGAACTGAAATGTCACTTTTACTTTAAAATTTGTTGTGCGACCTCCAGTGTAATATACTGGCCGACATTATTGCATTGTTTCACCACAGCTGTTTAGCCTGATTTGGACCAGTGCTCATTGATGGTAGTTTTGAAATGAAATGAAACTTCCAAATGAAATATTTGTAATAGAATCTTCACTACGTCATTTGGATCATTTCAGCTCTGAAATGTCCAATCTTTACTGAACTAAATGTAAAAAGTAGCTGGAAAAAACTACACTGGAAAAAACAATATCTGGGTAAGTTAAAATGATTAAAAATTAAGAACATTTTACTTTATTTGAGTGGATTCAACTTGATAAGTAAAATTATCTACCAGTGGAATAAGTGCTTTTGCTTAATTCAAGCAACATTTGATTTGGTTTCTTATTTTAAGTGCAAAAAGTAGTTTTTTGACTTCACCAGTTTTGGAAATGTAGACGGACCAATAATAAAGGATCAAACATGTGAATGAAGCACAACTGCAGCTCTGTTTTTTTTTTTTTTTTTTACTTTTTATTTGTGCTTTTTCAGAACTTATATACAGAACATAACAAAAAAAACAAAAAAACTGAAACTGGGGTTCTACAGAAAAATCAAAACAAACAGCAAACATAAAGGGAAAGAATTATGTATTTCTCTTGTTCTTAAAGTTTATCCATTTAGACCAACTTTTCTGAAATTTGTCACTGCAGGTCTGTTTTTGAGGAGGGAACATCATTATAACAAGACTCACAAGAGTCCATGTTAAGTAATATAGTAATAATTATATATATTTAAAAAATATATAAAAAGTCTCGGTATACAAAAGAATTCATTGTTTGACTAGTCGACTATAAAAATAATGTTTACAGTCTTAATTAAAAGTGAACCTGTTTTTTTTTTTTTACCTTTTGTAATAATTAGTACGACACTGTCAGTCACTTGTTTTGGTGCAGTGTTGGTGCAGGTTTTAGTTTTTCTGGCTCTAAATGTGAATTAAAATGGAACCAAAATATTCAGGTTAACCCACGGCACTATTGATCCAATTTAAGTTATTCATTCTTATTCTTCTTAATAAAAATAACACCACAAACCACTGCAGACGCCACACTACAACTGATCAAAAGTGTTGTGACGCTAAAGCCTATAGCTTCATACAACTCGTACAGCTCTGTTCTCCTGCCGGCTTTTGTTTGCTTTATATCCTCACACTATTGACTTCTCTCTTTAAAGTCACCGCACGGTGAGACTGTGGGAGACGCCACAGGGACGAGAGCTGCAGAGCCTGGAGCTGATCCGAGTGTTCAGTCCTCACATGGCCAACTGATACAATTCAAAACTTTTACAACTCTATAAGGTTCGGTCCCAGGTTCGGTCCCAGGTTCGGTCCCAGGTTCGGTCCCAGGTTCGGTCCCAGGTGCGGTCCCTGGTTCGGTCCCTGGTTCGGTCCCTGGTTCGGTCCCTGGTTCGGTCCCTGGTTCGGTCCCAGGTCCGGTCCCTGGTTCGGTCCCAGGTCCGGTCCCTGGTTCGGTCCCTGGTTCGGTCCCTGGTTCGGTCCCTGGTTCGGTCCCTGGTTCGGTCCCTGGTTCGGTCCCAGGTTCGGTCCCAGGTTCGGTCCCAGGTTCGGTCCCAGGTTCGGTCCCAGGTTCGGTCCCAGATCCGGTCCCTGGTTCGGTCCCAGGTTTGGTCCCAGATCCGGTCCCTGGTTCGGTCCCTGGTTCGGTCCCTGGTTCGGTCCCTGGTTCGGTCCCAGATCCGGTCCCTGGTTCGGTCCCTGGTTCGGTCCCAGGTTCGGTCCCAGGTTCGGTCCCAGGTTCGGTCCCTGGTTCGGTCCCTGGTTCGGTCCCAGGTTCGGTCCCAGGTTCGGTCCCAGGTTCGGTCCCAGGTTCGGTCCCAGGTTCGGTCCCAGGTTTGGTCCCAGGTTCGGTCCCAGGTTCGGTCCCAGATCCGGTCCCTGGTTCGGTCCCTGGTTCGGTCCCTGGTTCGGTCCCAGGTTCGGTCCCAGATCCGGTCCCTGGTTCGGTCCCAGGTTCGGTCCCAGGTTTGGTCCCAGATCCGGTCCCAGGTTTGGTCCCAGATCCGGTCCCTGGTTCGGTCCCTGGTTCGGTCCCTGGTTCGGTCCCAGGTTCGGTCCCAGATCCGGTCCCTGGTTCGGTCCCAGGTTCGGTCCCAGGTTTGGTCCCAGGTTCGGTCCCAGGTTCGGTCCCAGGTTCGGTCCCTGGTTCGGTCCCTGGTTCGGTCCCAGGTTCGGTCCCAGATCCGGTCCCAGGTGCGGTCCCAGGTGCGGTCCCAGGTGCGGTCCCAGGTGCGGTCCCAGGTGCGGTCCCAGGTGCGGTCCCAGGTGCGGTCCCTGGTTCGGTCCCTGGTTCGGTCCCTGGTTCGGTCCCTGGTTCGGTCCCTGGTTCGGTCCCTGGTTCGGTCCCTGGTTCGGTCCCTGGTTCGGTCCCTGGTTCGGTCCCTGGTTCGGTCCCAGGTTCGGTCCCAGGTTCGGTCCCAGGTTCGGTCCCTGGTTCGGTCCCTGGTTCGGTCCCTGGTTCGGTCCCTGGTTCGGTCCCTGGTTCGGTCCCTGGTTCGGTCCCTGGTTCGGTCCCTGGTTCGGTCCCTGGTTCGGTCCCTGGTTCGGTCCCAGGTGCGGTCCCTGGTTCGGTCCCAGGTCCGGTCCCTGGTTCGGTCCCAGGTCCGGTCCCTGGTTCGGTCCCAGGTCCGGTCCCTGGTTCGGTCCCTGGTTCGGTCCCTGGTTCGGTCCCTGGTTCGGTCCCTGGTTCGGTCCCAGGTTCGGTCCCAGGTTCGGTCCCAGGTTCGGTCCCAGGTTCGGTCCCAGGTTCGGTCCCAGGTTCGGTCCCTGGTTCGGTCCCTGGTGCGGTCCCTGGTGCGGTCCCTGGTTCGGTCCCTGGTTCGGTCCCTGGGTCAGGAGGACTGGAGGTTCCTCAGGTTATGGTCCTGTATACGTCTGTATTGCTTTAGCTCTGCTTAAATCTTGGTTTAGTCTTGATTTTAGTCGTCGTCGTTGGCGACAGGAGTAGTGACTGGTGTACAGATTTAATTTATTCATGATATCTTTAAGCTGTTGCAAAAGATATTTTCATACAACATATTTGAATCTATAGTGATGACAATAATGACTTTAAGGACTTCAGTATATGAACTAGACTTTGTCAGGCTTAGTAAATATCTTGTGAACCTTTTCTTTACACTAGCAGATTTTTAAGCATGTGTCGCTGGGAAGTTCTTTACAAAATGGACGTCTTCACCAAATGTTTACTAGGTTAACGCTGCCTTGGGTTCATTGCTAGTGATGTTAAGGTAGTTTCTATATTATATATTATATTACCAGAAGATGAGTGGGCCTGAAATGAGAGAAACGGATAGAAATGTGTTGGATTAAGTCTCTGTTCTTAATAGTAACTAGTCCAAAATCTTAAACTCGAGTCAGTTCAGGTCACGTTCACTAGTTCTATGTGTTTACAGTGTGTGTGATGTCTGGAGCAGTTTGTGTCATTGATGAGATGTCCTGACACAGCTGTACGAGCATGTGCCTGTCTGAGCCCAGAGGGAACACACAGACTCATCACTATGACATGAGTCACTTCTGAAGAAATACTAGTAGTACTACAGAGTATACACCTCATAAGTGAGTAAGTCTACAAGTGACAAAAGATTTATAGTAACAAAAGGGTTATCAAAAGTACTGAAAATCAGATACTAATCAATACTAAATCTGTTATCGAAACTGGACACTCATTTGAGCAGGTATCTATAAAAATCCCACTGACAGGACAGAAATGAACCCGAGGACTATGCCCATGGAGCACGGACGCCTATGGAACCTACCTGGACCACGGAGGATTACACACATATAAGGACACATGGGGATGGAAAAGAAAGTAATATTATTTATTGTTAAAAATCACATTCTATTGTCTAAAGAATGTGATGAGTCGAATATGAAATCAACTGAACATTTGTGTTTCTTACATCACTCCTTCAGATATAATTGTAGACAATCGTATGATATTTGTGTCTAAACTTGGAACTAAACCAGGACTAGAACTGCACAAAACCTGGGACTAAACCAGGACTAGAACTGCACAAAACCTGGGACTAAACCAGGACTAGAACTGCACAAAACCTGGGACTAAACCAGGACTAGAACTGCACAAAACCTGGGACTAAACCAGGACTAGAACTGCACAAAACCTGGGACTAAACCAGGACTAGAACTGCACAAAACCTGGGACTAAACCAGGACTAGAACTGCACAAAACTTGGAACTAAACCAGGACTAGAACTGCACAAAACCTGGGACTAAACCAGGACTAGAACTGCACAAAACCTGGGACTAAACCAGGACTAGAACTGCACAAAACCTGGGACTAAACCAGGACTAGAACTGCACAAAACCTGGGACTAAACCAGGACTAGAACTGGACAAAACCTGGGACTAAACCAGGACTAGAACTGCACAAAACCTGGGACTAAACCAGGACTAGAACTGGACAAAACCTGGGACTAAACCAGGACTAGAACTGCACAAAACCTGGGACTAAACCAGGACTAGAACTGCACAAAACCTGGGACTAAACCAGGACTAGAACTGGACTCAAACCAGGACCAAACTAGACCATGTTTAAATGCAGACTCAGTAGTAGTAGTAGTAGTAGTTGTAGTAGTAGAGAGTATTTCTAGCGTCGGTCTTATAAAGGGCTTTTGTCTTTCTGTATAGTCCCGGTAACAGTAATGCTGATGTTATTTCACTTATTTTAATGGTGAACTTGTTTGGAAGTGTGAAAGTAAAGCTCCATGTGTTCCTGAAGCCATTTGTTTTGGCTCAGACTGAGTCATTTGCCTGACTTTAGGCTGCAGACTGCACACAGATACATGAGTGTATCTGTCGTGACAGTAGTAGTACAAGTACATGGCCCCTCCTTGTGCTGTGTGTTGTGTTTAAGTGAATAGAAAATGTCACAGCTCCATAGACCATCTGTTCCCTTTGTGACTAAACAGAGCTCCAGGCTCCAGGACCAGACAGGCCCAGCTCATTCAGACGTCAGCCCCATAAAGGCTCCCCGAACACGGGTATGGACATGTCCCAGTCTGCGATGGAGCGTCAGGGCGGAGGGTGCTGAACGCGGTGACCCTACAAAACTTAAATAAAAATAGGAAGTAGTAAAACAGAAATACATTTCTTGGTAATATTAGCTTATTTCAGTTTGTCTTGAAGCTCCAGTATTACACCGAACGGACTCTTGTGAGCTTTAAGCCATGTTAATGTTGTAACCTCCTCAAAACATACTGGGAGTTATGTTTTAAGTAACCCTTTATTTTAAATGTTCAGACTGAAATGATCCAAATGATTGTGGTGAAGGAGTTTCGAAACGCAGTGGAGCATTTCCTGCGTTAACACATGACATCACAAGGTGGAACAGAATGTTTTTCAGTTTGAGAGAAGAACTCAAATGTCCTAAATGTGCAGGTTTGTGTGTTAAACATGTGTGAATGAAACGAAACACAACTCCAGGTGTGTGTGTGACGAGGAGACGACATGAGAACAGATCAGAAAAACCTGATATGGGCCCTTTTCTGTTGATATAGTTTTGGTCTAGTTCAGGACGGGTTTAGTCCCAGTTTTGATGTAGTGTAACGTATCCTCTGCATTTGCCCCATCAGTGTCACTGTCTCTGGGTTAAACCTGTCGGGAGCAGTGGGACCATCTCCAGATCTTGAGCTGGTCTTGGTCAGGATTACCTTAAATCACATGTGTCAAACATGCGGCCCGGGGGCCAGATCCGGCCCTCCAAGACCTTTAATCTGGCCCTCGGCTGATTTTTCTATTAAAATACTTAAAATTTTCAGATTTTTCTGTTAATTTTCTGCACCGTTTAGCATAGCAGCGTCTCCGGCGTTTCTGTACGTTGCGACTCCCACCAGAGCAGCACAAATGAAGACTTTCCTCTTTCCAAACGCTCTTAAAGGACGATCGTTTTGACTGTCGACCGTGACCCTCATCAGCAAAATGTCAAAAAATGAGAAAAGCAGATGCTGAGTTCAGGATTTCCCAAGAAAAATAATCTAATTCTTATTTGTTGACAGAGGTGAATGGGAAATCTGTGCTCAGTGTGTTTGGAACAAGTGGCGTTGCTCGAGGAATATAATCTTAAACACCACTACGAGACACGGAGAAAAATACAATAACTTGAAGAGAGAACTGAGTTTTCTGATCCGGCCCTTTTGGGATCAAAGTAGGCTGCATACGGCCCCCGGACCAAAATGAGTTTGACACCCCTGCCTTAGATGGAAGACTGGACCTGTTGTGTATGGGTTTCCCATCCAGACACAGGGAGAACATGCAAACTCCACACAGAAAGACCAAACTCTGAACCTTCTTGCTGTGGGGAGAGCAGTTGTCTCAGTGCTATTGAGTGCTGTTTGCAGTGCATTGTGAAATGGGACTATTATTATCTAATGTTTGCTGTGCCCTGCTGGAGTTCTGGTACAAATATGTGTTCTTTAAACAGTATTGATCTGTAATGACACAGGGACACAGACAGGACACAGCCGTTCTGTCAGAATGAGCTCAGAGTTGGTGCAGGGTCTGAGGAGAACGAGAGGAAATCGTGTTTCTTGGCTGGATTTCAAACTCCCTCCGACGCATTTGACAACACGAGCAGAGAAGGTAGACGGACAATATATTTAACCAAATATTCCACAATCCCAATAGGCGGAGTTCTTGGTTTGAGCCAGGTGGCTTAGTCCAGTTTTAGTCCTGGTTTAATCCCAGTTAGTTTCCAGTTTAGTTCCCTAGCTCAGTTTAAGTTTAAGTCCTGATTTTGTTCCGCAGTGAGTCCTGGTTTAGTCCTGGGTCCTTGGCTTTAAGTCGCGTTTATTTAGAATGTATTATTACTAGGGATGGTACAAGATCTCGTGCCACAAGTAGTTCTTCTTCAGACAAAAGGGGTGACCTGTTGGTGACTTGTAGTGCTGCCGCGATTATTCGACGTTGTCGACGTAATCGATTATGAAAATGAGTCGACTACAATTTTTTTGGTCGAATATTCGCCTTTATTTATTTTTGGTCTCAAACGGCTCGTCCAGAGACCTTTTGCTTGCCTGAGATCAGGTATTTCCCCTCCACACCACTAGTCGTACTACACTCGAGGCCGACACCGGTGCGGCAGGCAGCGGCTACACCCGAGGCGGACACCGGCGCAGCTAACAGCGGCTACACCCGAGGCGGACACCGGCGCAGCTAACAGCGGCTGCACCCGAGGCGGACACCGGTGCCGCGGGCAGCAACTGCGCCCGAGGCCGACACCGGTGCTGCTGACAGCGGCTACATCCGGGGTTGACGCCGAGGTGGCTAACCTCGGCTTCACCAAAGGCTAACAGCAGTGGTAAATAATGGCACCGCCAAAGAAAACAAACTTGAGGAAGTATTTGCCGTGCGCACTCTGCTGGCTGGTCTCTCTCTTTCTCGACCACGACCACGATGCATGAGGTATTGAGCATACCGTTGCATATGCTGCTCGTGCAAACTCGTTAAATTGTGTGTGCATATCGTTGTTCAACATTGTTGAATGAGCACACACAACAGACATAACAGCAATAACCTTTGCAACTCGCACGCACAGCACACACAAGGTAAAATCTAACACACTCACTTGTGTGTGTTAGAACCGCTTTTTTTTTTATTAGTCGTTTAGATTAGTCGACTAATCGAAAAATTAGTCGAGAGATTAATCGTTAGAAAATTAGTCGTTAGTGGCAGCACTAGTGACTTGCATCTCTTACAGTTCCAAAAAGCAGCAGTAGAATGGAAACAAAACTATTAAATGAAATAAATAACAAAATTCTGATGCTAAAACTGGAAATTGAACCATAAAGTCTGTGTAATGTCAAAGTCCACGTTTAGTCCCAGGTCTTTACCCTGGAAGTGGTTTGTTGGGGTCATAAAATCTCCAACAGCAGAGTTTATAACGATGAGGTATTAAAGGTCCAGTGACTTATACAGTATATTCCCGTCATCTCTCCACAGACTGACTAAAGCAGACCTCACCTTCCCAAGATGGAGTCCGTGGCTTCGTTCTCGCGCAGGCAGTGGGCCTCTCAGTCTCTGCGTGTCACAGCCAAAGAACTGTCCATCGTCCGGGGAAAGAACAGTTCCATCGCAGAACGCTTCAACAAGTACAGTGACTTTTCATTCAAAACTACTCTGAAATCACAATTACAAAGAGGGTATTTTGTCAGTTGCACCCTAAAAATATCTATAACTATTGTCAAAAAGCTGTCTAGAGTTGTAGTTTCTGGTTTGGTCTAATTCAGTAAATTAAGGAACAAACAAAAGATAAAGACAATAGGCTCTATTCCCGCTTACCAGAGACGTTCGGAAACATCCGGATGACAACTTCCGGTGTAGTTCCGACTCTGGGTATGTGACAAACCGTGGATTCAGCAGCATTTTTCATTTCCTACAGCCAACAGAACCCAAAGGAAGTCGTCATCATGTCTCCAAACATCTGGTTTTGTGATGTAGGTGTAGGGTGACCAGAAGTTCAAAATAAAAAAACTGTTTTTTTGGTGGTTTGTAATAAGGAAAATTGTTGTGGAAGACACTATTTACGACTAACATGTGAACCAGTATAGTCATGTTTTCTTTGTGTTTTGGTCATTTTTAAGCAGATTTTCTGTATTTTATCTAAACAAATGACAATTTCTGCCTCTCTTTGCTGTTGGCAGGATCAGACTGGTCAAAAATAGGGACATTTCTTGTATAAACCTGGGACAAATCATTGGTTTTGTATAAATCTGCTGGGACAGGGGACACGGGGCTCAGAACTGGGCCTGTCACGGGGAAACGGGGACGGCTGGTACAACCTGGTTCAAGCATTTCTCCTGCTAAGGTTAATGTAGATCGTGCACTGTCCCGGTCTCATTAAATAAATAAACTAAACTAAACCGGTCACACTGCGTAAGCGTGAAGAGAGACTATTGTGATCAAATTTCTCCTCACGTTTCTAGAAATCTGCAAATTAAATGTCTTTTTTATTTTGTGGAATGGCTCTTTCTCTGAGGAATATTTTGATGATTCATTTCCTCAGTGTCCAAATCAATTTTCATTTTTAAATTTTAATTTACGCTGTACAATAAATTATTCAACTGTTACACTGTGTAAAAATGTATATTATTCAAGTAAGAGTACTAGTACACTGTGCTATATATTACTCGAGTAAGAGTACTAGTACACTGTGCTATATATTACTCGAGTAAGAGTACTAGTACACTGTGCTATATATTACTCGAGTAAGAGTACTAGTACACTGTGCTATATATTACTCGAGTAAGAGTACTAGTACACTGTGCTATATATTACTCGAGTAAGAGTACTAGTACACTGTGCTATATATTACTCGAGTAAGAGTACTAGTACACTGTGCTATATATTACTCGAGTAAGAGTACTAGTACACTGTGCTATATATTACTCGAGTAAGAGTACTAGTACACTGTGCTATATATTACTCGAGTAAGAGTACTAGTACACTGTGCTATATATTACTCGAGTAAGAGTACTAGTACACTGTGCTATATATTACTCGAGTAAGAGTACTAGTACACTGTGCTATATATTACTCGAGTAAGAGTACTAGTACACTGTGCTATATATTACTCGAGTAAGAGTACTAGTACACTGTGCTATATATTACTCGAGTAAGAGTACTAGTACACTGTGCTATATATTACTCGAGTAAGAGTACTAGTACACTGTGCTATATATTACTCGAGTAAGAGTACTAGTACACTGTGCTATATATTATTCGAGTAAGAGTACTAGTACACTGTGCTATATATTACTCGAGTAAGAGTACTAGTACACTGTGCTATATATTACTCGAGTAAGAGTACTAGTACACTGTGCTATATATTACTCGAGTAAGAGTACTAGTACACTGTGCTATATATTACTCGAGTAAGAGTACTAGTACACTGTGCTATATATTACTCGAGTAAGAGTACTAGTACACTGTGCTATATATTACTCGAGTAAGAGTACTAGTACACTGTGCTATATATTACTCGAGTAAGAGTACTAGTACACTGTGCTATATATTACTCGAGTAAGAGTACTAGTACACTGTGCTATATATTACTCGAGTAAGAGTACTAGTACACTGTGCTATATATTACTCGAGTAAGAGTACTAGTACACTGTGCTATATATTATTCAAGTAAGAGTACTAGTACACTGTGCTATATATTACTCGAGTAAGAGTACTAGTACACTGTGCTATATATTACTCGAGTAAGAGTACTAGTACACTGTGCTATATATTACTCGAGTAAGAGTACTAGTACACTGTGCTATATATTACTCGAGTAAGAGTACTAGTACACTGTGCTATATATTACTCGAGTAAGAGTACTAGTACACTGTGCTATATATTACTCGAGTAAGAGTACTAGTACACTGTGCTATATATTACTCGAGTAAGAGTCCTAGTACACTGTGCTATATATTACTCGAGTAAGAGTACTAGTACACTGTGCTATATATTACTCGAGTAAGAGTACTAGTACACTGTGCTATATATTACTCGAGTAAGAGTCCTAGTACACTGTGCTATATATTACTCGAGTAAGAGTCCTAGTACACTGTGCTATATATTACTCGAGTAAGAGTACTGTTACAATTTTAAGCTGAAGTAGAATTTCTTGGCTCTTTATATGCATGTCTTTTTTGGCTTTCAGGTATCAGATGGCAGCAGAAGGAGGCAATGCCGAGAAGAAGACACCGGTAAGTACATTTTATTTATTTATTTATTTATTTTAAAAAGGACCTGATTTTTTACCATCTTTAAGATGTATAAAACAGAAATGAATCTGAAGCGGATGCAGTGATCCAAAGTTCTTCCTCACTTCCCTTCTGCATTCTGAGCAGCTTAATTATTCAGCATGGTGAGTTTAGAAGCACATTAAGCAGCTTTTAGAGCAGTGACTAGCATGCTAACAGTGCATTTCCACTGACTCCATGCAGACCGTACACATTAGACTTATTTTGATCCCAAGAGCTGCTTATAGAATATAGTGTATATGTCCTGGGGCCCAAGTCCATGGGCAAAAGTGTAGTACAGGCCCTTTATCAGGGCTGCTGCTGGTCCCCGGTTCTGTTTGGAAGCTCTTAAAGTCGCTCCAGACTCATTCATAGTAAATCAGCCCAGGATCCTTCTCCTGTGCTGTAACATGACTCTGTCCTGCCTGATCCGCGCTCATAGACACAGACAGGGGAACGGATCCGGCGGCGGTCAGGAAGTTCACCTCTCTCTCTCTCTTATTGATTTAGTGTTAATGGTTTCAGCCTCGTTTCTGGAATTAATCACTGGTCAATAACAAATGAGCAGTTTCAGCTTGGCTCTGGAGACTCTTAATATAGAAAGGTACAAAAATACAATTCTGCAGCTGGAATTCATATGCGAATGTTTTGAGTCTTTTAAAAATGGATGATCAGTGTATCAAAGGAAGCAAAGAGTTCTGCCACAAACATCCTCCACGACTGTGTGTAAAAGCTGCTGCTGCTGTAGGTCAGATGCCCTCCCCCGTGTGTCAGATGCCCTCCCTGTGTGTGTGTGTGTCAGATGCCCTCCCTGTGTGTGTGTGTCAGATGCCCTCCCTGTGTGTGTGTCAGATGCCCTCCCTGTGTGTGTGTGTGTGTGTGTCAGATGCCCTCCCTGTGTGTGTGTGTGTCAGATGCCCTCCCTGTGTGTGTGTGTGTGTGTCAGATGCCCTCCCTGTGTGTGTGTGTCAGATGCCCTCCCCCGTGTGTCAGATGCCCTCTCTGTGTGTGTGTGTGTGTCAGATGCCCTCCCTGTGTGTGTGTGTGTCAGATGCCCTCCCTGTGTGTGTGTGTGTCAGATGCCCTCCCTGTGTGTGTGTCAGATGCCCTCCCCGTGTGTGTGTGTGTGTCAGATGCCCTCCCTGTGTGTGTGTCAGATGCCCTCCCTGTGTGTGTGTGTGTCAGATGCCCTCCCCGTGTGTCAGATGCCCTCTCTGTGTGTGTGTGTCAGATGCCCTCCCCCGTGTGTCAGATGCCCTCTCTGTGTGTGTGTGTGTGTCAGATGCCCTCCCTGTGTGTGTGTCAGATGCCCTCCCTGTGTGTGTGTGTGTGTCAGATGCCCTCCCCGTGTGTGTGTGTGTGTGTGTCAGATGCCCTCCCTGTGTGTGTGTCAGATGCCCTCCCTGTGTGTGTGTGTGTCAGATGCCCTCCCTGTGTGTGTGTGTGTGTGTGTGTGTCAGATGCCCTCCCTGTGTGTGTGTGTGTGTGTCAGATGCCCTCCCTGTGTGTGTGTGTGTCAGATGCCCTCCCTGTGTGTGTGTGTGTGTGTGTGTGTCAGATGCCCTCCCTGTGTGTGTGTGTGTGTCAGATGCCCTCCCTGTGTGTGTGTGTGTCAGATGCCCTCCCGTGTGTGTGTGTGTGTGTGTGTGTCAGATGCCCTCCCTGTGTGTGTGTGTGTGTCAGATGCCCTCCCTGTGTGTGTGTGTCAGATGCCCTCCCTGTGTGTGTGTGTGTGTGTGTGTGTCAGATGCCCTCCCTGTGTGTGTGTGTGTGTCAGATGCCCTCCCTGTGTGTGTGTGTCAGATGCCCTCCCTGTGTGTGTGTGTCAGATGCCCTCCCTCCCTGTGTGTGTGTCAGATGCCCTCCCTGTGTGTGTGTGTCAGATGCCCTCCCTGTGTGTGTGTGTCAGATGCCCTCCCTGTGTGTGTGTGTCAGATGCCCTCCCTCCCTGTGTGTGTGTGTCAGATGCCCTCCCTCCCTGTGTGTGTGTGTCAGATGCCCTCCCTCCCTGTGTGTGTGTGTCAGATGCCCTCCCTGTGTGTGTGTGTGTGTCAGATGCCCTCCCTGTGTGTGTGTGTCAGATGCCCTCCCTGTGTGTGTGTCAGATGCCCTCCCTGTGTGTGTGTCAGATGCCCTCCCTGTGTGTGTGTGTGTCAGATGCCCTCCCCCGTGTGTCAGATGCCCTCCCTGTGTGTGTGTGTGTGTGTGTGTCAGATGCCCTCCCTCCCTGTGTGTGTGTCAGATGCCCTCCCTGTGTGTGTGTGTCAGATGCCCTCCCTGTGTGTGTGTGTGTGTGTCAGATGCCCTCCCTGTGTGTGTGTGTGTGTGTGTGTCAGATGCCCTCCCTGTGTGTGTGTGTCAGATGCCCTCCCTGTGTGTGTGTGTCAGATGCCCTCCCTGTGTGTGTGTGTCAGATGCCCTCCCTGTGTGTGTGTCAGATGCCCTCCCTCCCTGTGTGTGTGTGTCAGATGCCCTCCCTCCCTGTGTGTGTGTCAGATGCCCTCCCTCCCTGTGTGTGTGTGTCAGATGCCCTCCCTCCCTGTGTGTGTGTCAGATGCCCTCCCTGTGTGTGTGTCAGATGCCCTCCCTCCCTGTGTGTGTGTGTCAGATGCCCTCCCTGTGTGTGTGTGTCAGATGCCCTCCCTCCCTGTGTGTGTGTCAGATGCCCTCCCTGTGTGTGTCAGATGCCCTCCCTGTGTGTGTGTGTGTGTCAGATGCCCTCCCTGTGTGTGTGTGTGTGTGTGTGTGTCAGATGCCCTCCCTGTGTGTGTGTGTCAGATGCCCTCCCTCCCTGTGTGTGTGTCAGATGCCCTCCCTGTGTGTGTCAGATGCCCTCCCTGTGTGTGTGTGTGTGTCAGATGCCCTCCCTGTGTGTGTGTGTGTGTGTGTGTGTCAGATGCCCTCCCTGTGTCTCCCTGGGGTCTTATTCTGTGTAAAAGCTGCTCACTGCTGTAGTTTAAGTTGACTGTGTTTCCTTAACGATTAATGCCATCCTGTGGGACATTCCTGGCAACACATCTCTATGGAGAAATTTCTGCAGTGCAGCTTTAGAAGTAATGAAGTTCTGATGAAACGCTCGGTCTGACGGTTCAGTTTGACCCTGCCGTCGCTCGCCCCCTGCACCTCATTTCCTGGATTTATTTTCTCTTTCTCTCCTTCTCTCCCAACTCTCTCACTCTTTCTCTCCTTCGTTCGAGCTCTGTTTCAGATTTTCTGCCCCCTTTACCCCCCCCCCCCCTCTCCTCTCCCCTTGCTCCACCTCTCTCTACTTCGCTTTCCTTTCCCCCCTCTCCAGGAAGTAATAGTAGGCGAACACTTCTTTCCCCCGCTCTCTCTCTCTCCCTCGTTCTAATTCACCCCCTCCCTCTCCCTTGCCCCCCCCCCTTTTACCTCTCTCTCCTGCCCCTTTCCCCTGTCTCCTCTCTTTCTCACTCTTTTAATTTCCTGCCCGCCCTCCCTCTCCTTCCTCCCTTCTCTTCCTGTGCAGTAGTAGGTAGACAGTTCTTTCTTCCTCTGTTTCTCTCTCCCCCTCCCTCTCTCCCCCCTTCTTTCCTTCCTTCCTTTCATCATTCATTCTCTCTCTTTCCTGTTGCCGATGGGCAGTTTTTTTCTCTCTCCCTCTCTTTCTTGCTTTAGGGGCTGGGCAGCTCCTCCCTCCGCTCACATCTGGACCCCCCCGCCCCTCCTCCTCTCCTCCTCTCTCTTTCTCTTCCCTCTCCTTCTTCTTTCACTCTCTCTCATAAGACCCTCTCCGCACAGCCCGGCCGCTCTGCTCATCCAGACACTCCTCCAAAGGTTTTACACTTTTTAAATCTTTTCCTTCTTTCAAACTCAGAGCTTCACATGTGCCTGTTCTGCCCGCATACCACAGGGTTTCCTGTTCTCACCTCCGGCCGCCTCTTCCTCTGCTGCACCACTTCTGCTCTAACTTCTGAACCAGACTGCTTGAAATGTTTGAAAATGTATCAGAAATTCTTGTATTGATTGGAGACTGGCTCATCTTTAAGCTCTTAACTGGTTTTATAACAAAGTAAAAGTGGTAAAGTTTGTGTAGGAGTAAAAATGTGGGTATCTGTACTTTATTTAAGTATATTTTAAAGTACTTCCTTACTCCATTTGAGAGCGAGTATTTGTATTTTCTACCCCACTACAGTTTTGAATTGTAAGTAAATGTATTTTTTAAGTTTGCTGCTGAAAAGTCTGAGCGTTTACTTAGAAAAATAGAACGACAAATAAACAAAATTCAGCACAAATCTGAAAATCACCACATTTGAAGAGTCGGTAGATCTCAAAATCTGTGTGAAATACATTTACTTTTACTCTTCCAGTGCATTTTCAAACTTTGCTCTGAAGTAGTAGCTGAAGTAACAGCAGTTCAGCGCCGGTCAGTGGTGATACTCAGCTTGAATCTGAGGTTCTAATGGGAGGATTCAGTTCAAAGTTTGACATTTGGGGCCAGTTAAGTATTGTTAATATCTGAGAGAAGCCTGAGATCTGAACTTCTGAACTTCGACAGGAATCCCGTGCATTTCAGAACATGTTTGGAGAGGTCCGACGGCCAGAGGAGGGGCAGAGTAGCCAGAAATGTACTTGAGTAAGAGTACTGTTGCTTCCAAATACTCAAATAGAAGTACAAAGTAGTGGCTTGACTTATTAACGAAGTAAAAGTCACTGTTGGGACGAAACATCTGATTTATAACTTGAAGTGAACAAAACGTTAAATAAATCACATTTTGGGTCTGCGAAGGACGGACGCAAAACTCCTGTGTGAAGGAGCTGCAAGACACAAATGTTCAAATCATTTCATATCGTCACTTTTAAAGCTGTTATGACTTTAGACTTTGTCACAGTGGGAAGAGGAAGCACAACTTTTACTCTAGAGTACTGTTACCTGAGTAATATATTGTAATATACTCCCAGAAGCCCTGATCTCACTGTAGCACTTTGAGATGCCATTGAAATGTAAAGTGCATTACAAATAAAATGTAGTATTATTATTATTATTATGATATTGTACAGTGCACGTATAAAAGTTTGCAGTCTAAACTAATGTTAGATTTACTCGTTTACCTTTTTAAATGTTGCACTTTTTTTTTTTTATCGCCTGATTTAGAATTTCAAATCATTTCAGTCTTTGTGATTTGCCAGTTGTGATTGTTTGGATTTGAAATTTTCTTGTGATTTCAACAGATCTTCTTGCAGCCCTAGTTTTGACTCAGTCCAGTCTTTTGCTGCGTACGTCGTGTTCCAGTTTAAATCAAAGTTTTCTCTTATATGGAACATTCAAATCAATGTGGAAATGTGTGGCTGACTTATGTACAAAATGAATGGGACTAAACCTGGGACTAAACCAGGGACTAAACCAGGGACTAAACCAGGGACTAAACCTGGGACTAAACCAGGGACTAAACCAGGGACTAAACCTGGGACTAAACCTGGGACTAAACCAGGGACTAAACCAGGGACTAAACCAGGGACTAAACCAGGGACTAAACCTGGGACTAAACCAGGGACTAAACCTGGGACTAAACCTGGGACTAAACCTGGGACTAAACCTGGGACTAAACCAGGGACTAAACCAGGGACTAAACCAGGGACTAAACCAGGGACTAAACCAGGGACTAAACCAGGGACTAAACCAGGGACTAAACTAGGGACTAAACCAGGGACTAAACCTGGGACTAAACCTGGGACTAAACCAGGACTGGGCTGAGATCAAACCACGTTAAAGAAGTATCCAAATGTTGAACTTTGTGCCCATTTTTGTTTCCTGTGGTCGGGTGACAGATTTGTTGACCTGGTTTATGCTTGATCTGTTTATAACTAAACGGCTGATTCCTCGTTTGGAGCCGTCCTTCAGCTGTTTTTAAGTGTACATGATGTGGACCTTTGCATCCAAATGTCTTTGTTTTTCTCCACAGATTGAAAAACCTCCAACTTTGAGCTCTGGGAATCTGAGCGCTTTGAAAAAACGTTGGGAAGAACCGGAGGAGAGCCAGGACCCCGCTCAGCCCTCGACCCCAGAAAAGCCTCTCCTACAGCAGCCACTCCTTGCTCACGCTGCCCCTAAAGCCCCGGTGCCCAGGATCTGTGTGGAGGACACTCCAGAGACACTCCCACCCAGAGAGCAGAGCGAAGGAGGCATGGACCCAACCGAGGGAGCACCCGAGCCGGTACCAGAGGCGGAAAGGCCCAGTGTCCCGTTAACCAGCCTCAAGAAGATGTTTGAGCAGGTAAGAGCAGCTCTGACTGAAGCAGTCGCCCTCTGCAATTCTGCAAAAATCTCCAGCTGTGTTTTTATATTTTAAGAACTAGCTTCAGTTCACAGTGCACATTTGAAACCTATCCAGAAGTCTGAGCATTTGAAAGAAGCCTGAACGCAGACAGACGTGCTTTAGGCTGTTTGATCAGAAATGGCCTCTTTAGTTTGTGCAGAGGAAAACGCTTTGTGCATTTGTGTCCCTCAACCTCATTGAGGCAAGTTAGATTTTTCTTGGCTGGTTGAACAACCAGAATTCAAAACTAGGAACTACATGTATGAGTCTAGTTTGAGCCAAACTGTAACACTGTCACAACATTATTTAGTAAAATATACCAAAAAATACTCGACACCAAATTGAAATACAAAAGTAGTTTCTTTAATATTTCTATGTGGTCATAAACTAGTTCCGATAGAGAGCAGTATTCAAGTATTCAAGAAAAATCCAGTTTTGTCCTATTTATGTGATTTAAGAACATGATAAGTGCACGTAGGACTGAAGTATGAGTTTCAGTACTTTTGACAGCCCTAACACGAGCCAAAACATGTCTCCTCCAGCTAAGTGTGTGTGTGTGTGTGTGTGTGTGTGTGTGTGTGTGTGTGTGTGTGTGTGTGTGTGTGTGTGTGTGTGTGTGTGTGTGTGTGTGTGTGTGTGTGTGTGTGTGTGTGTGTGTGTGTGTGTGTGTGTGTGTGTGTGTGTGTGTGTGTGTGTGTGTGTGTGTGTGTGTGTGTGTGTGTGTGTGTGTGTGTGTGTGTGTGTGTGTGTGTGTGTGTGTGTGTGTGTGTGTGTGTGTGTGTGTGTGTGTGTGTGTGTGTGTGTGTGTGTGTGTGTGTGTGTGTGTGTGTGTGTGTGTGTGTGTGTGTGTGTGTGTGTGTGTGTGTGTGTGTGTGTGTGTGTGTGTGTGTGTGTGTGTGTGTGTGTGTGTGTGTGTGTGTGTGTGTGTGTGTGTGTGTGTGTGTGTGTGTGTGTGTGTGTGTGTGTGTGTGTGTGTGTGTGTGTGTGTGTCCTCGTAGAGCGTCACCTCGTAGAGCTAAACCTCTTTCATTGTTTGATCTGAAATATTTCCTCTCTCATCTCATTATATTTAAAGTTGTATACTGAGCGGTCAGTGGCTCCACCGGTCAGAGTGTTTGCTGTGGTCCTCAGTCCTTCCTCACTTCCCTTCTGCATTCAGACCTTCCTCAGTATTCACCACGATGACTTTAGAGGCACTTTTCACAGCTCTCAGGGATATCGTCGAATCTCTAGTGATGCTGTGCAGTGGCATCACACTGGGGATGTTCTACATGTATCTCTATGGCAGAATGTTCAGTAGTTGCCATGGTGGCATGATGCACACATTGGCAAACACTGTGGCTTCTAGACTCCCTGCGGTGTTGTTTGGTCTGGGGTCATGTGCTCTGTGCTCCCTCTCAGCTGACGCTCCTCGTCTTTGTGTGATGGTGACATGTTCGGTCAGGCTTTTCCCCGAGGCCTGACCGACGGTTCAGTGGAAAGAACCATAGACGAGTGTGACCGTGTGAACAGTGTGTGAGTGGTTTGTTCTGCACAGAGAGTGCATTTACAGGAGAGGGGATAAAGACATAAAGACATGCTCTCCACACATAAGAGCAGCGTGTCGGCTTTAAAGGCTTCTGTGTGGAGGAACTGCTCACAGATCACTTATAGGCTCGAGCTGGACTGGGCTATGAGATGGGGAGACTTTTTTTTTTTTTTTCACATATTGATAAATCTTGATTTTTCAATTAGATATTTTTCTTTTCAAAACAAAATTAAAATAGTTTTCAGTATTGATTTCTAGAATTTGAACAATACAGATCAGTGTTGGTCGGTGCCATTTCAAATAAAAATGATCACGTTTCTGACCTGATCTGAAACTTGGCCTAATGGTGTCATCTGCTGGTCTCCATGGAGATGGATGGGTTAAATACCATACTGTGAGACATTCTAGGTAAAGCAATAACATCTACATGGAGACAAGAAGGTGGCAGAGCCTCCAGCAGAGTTACCTTTAATATTACAAAGCCAGACGGCCATAAGCCAACGTAAACTTGTTTTCTACACATTTCACTTGTTTGAACTTCTTAAACCTAAAATACCAAAGCTACAGAGAACTGCTGATGTTTACAGAGCCCGAAGAATCAGAACATCACCAATAACTTTGAACAAAATGGTCGATTATCTGTGTCTTTGTTTGTGACGATTGATTTTCAGACTTGCTGTTTAACGTTAGCTCCACTTAACGTGATTTAAACCTGATGATGTGATATGTTGACCACAAGAAACAAAGCCCAGAGCCTCTGAGCTCAGATCACCACAGTCACAAGAGTCTATTTAAAGGACAGATTTACAGTGACGATGTCTGAAGCCGACCACCATATGTGCTGTTTAAAGCATCTCACTGGAACATTTCATAAGCTTCATCATGGAACAGATACACATCCATCCATCTTCTCCTGCTTAATCCAGCTGGGTCATGGGGGCAGTTTACTGCCCAATCCTCACAGCACCTGACCCCCTATGAACCCCTCTGCAGGTGGTGAGCCCACAGGAGGGTGGACAACATGGTCCTTGGTGTTAGTTCATAGGGGTACTGACATGTCTTGAGTTGATGGGGGAAACTGGAGCCCGGAGGAAACCCATCCAGACATGGGGAGAACATGCACACTCCACACAGAAAGGCCCGGGCGACCCAGGGATCGAACCCGCAACCTTCTTGCTGTGAGGCCTGAGTGTTGCCACTCGGCCACTGTGCCGCCCCAGATAAACATGTTCAAATCAAATATGGCTTTATTTTACAGAAACACTGGCTCAAGTGGAATGAGTCTCGTTGGTTTGAACCTAAAACAGGATACACACACATGCAGGACACACACACATGTAGGACACACACATGTAGGACACACACATGTAGGACACACACACATGTAGGACACACACATGTAGGACACACACACATGTAGGACACACACACATGTAGGACACACACACATGTAGGACACACACATGTAGGACACACACATGTAGGACACACACACATGTAGGATACACACACACATGCAGGATACACACACACACATATGTAGGATACACACACACACATATGTAGGATACACACACACATATGTAGGATACACACACACACATGTAGGATACACACACACATGTAGGATACACACACATATGTAGGATACACACACACATATGTAGGATACACACACACACATGTAGGATACACACACACATATGTAGGATACACACACACACATGTAGGATACACACACACATATGTAGGATACACACACACACACACATGTAGGATACACACACACATGTAGGATACACACACACATGTAGGATACACACACACATGTAGGATACACACACACATGTAGGATACACACACACACATGCAGGATACACACACATGCAGGATACACACACATGCAGGATACACTCACACATGCAGGATACACTCACACATGCAGGATACACTCACACATGTAGGATACACACACACATGTAGGATACACACACACATGTAGGATACACACACAACACACACACACATGTAGGATACACACACACATGTAGGATACACACACACATGTAGGATACACACACACACATGTAGGATACACACACACATGTAGGATACACACACACATGTAGGATACACACACACACACACACATGTGATTAGGATACATATGTAGGATACACACACATGTAGGATACACACACACGGATACACACACACACATGTAGGATACACACACACAATATAGGATACACACACACATATGATAGGATACACACACACATGTAGGACACACACATGTAGGACACACACATGCAGGACACACATGTAGGATACACACACACATGCAGGACACACACATGTAGGATACACACACATGTAGGATACACACACATGTAGGATACACACATGTAGGACACACACACATGTAGGACACACACACATGTAGGACACACACACATGTAGGACACACACATGTAGGACACACACACATGTAGGACACACACACATGTAGGACACACACACATGTAGGACACACACATGCAGGACACACATGTAGGATACACACACACATGCAGGACACACACATGTAGGATACACACACATGTAGGATACACACACATGTAGGATACACACACATGTAGGATACACACACCTCCTGCCCTCCTCCTGTTCTCCTCCTGTCCTCCTCTCCTCCTCCTGTTCTCCTCCTGTTCTCCTCTCCTCCTCCTGTTCTCCTCTCCTCCTCCTCTCCTCCTCCTGTTCTCCTCCTGTTCTCCTCTCCTCCTCCTGTTCTCCTCCTGTTCTCCTCCTGTCTTCCTCCTCTCCTCCTCCTGTCCTCCTCCTGTCCTCCTCCTGTCCTCCTCCTGTTCTCCTCTCCTCCTCCTGTCTTCCTCCTCTCCTCCTCCTGTCCTCCTCCTGTTCTCCTCTCCTCCTCCTGTCCTCCTCCTGCCCTCCTCCTGTTCTCCTCCTGTTCTCCTCCTGTCCTCCTCCTGTTCTCCTCCTGTTCTCCTCCTGTTCTCCTCTCCTCCTCCTCTCCTCCTCCTGTCCTCCTGTCCTCCTGTATGAGCTGTATCTATCCCTCTCCTCTGTACGTTGTGATCAGATGAGATCAGAATCAGAATCAGAATTACTTTTATTCATCCCCAAGGGGAAATTTTCTTCATTACAGATGCAAACGACCAAGAGCATGTAGATAGAATCAAGTTTCAAAAATAAGATAAGACAAATACAATAAGATAAAAATAGTTCTCTCTGGGAAATTATTTACATCAGTGACATATTTACAACTATATACATGTGTGAGCCGGGAAGAGAATATTACAGTAGTTTGTGATTTAAAGTGCAGCGTTCAACAGTTTGATGGCGACGGGCAGGAAAGATTTCCTGTGTCTCTCAGTGGAGCAGCGGCAGCCGCAGTCTATGGCTGAAAGAGCTCCTCTGATTGGCCAGCACCTTGTGGAGGGGGAGGGAGAGTCCAGAATAGTCCTGATTTTATCCAACATTCTCCTGTCCAACACCACAGTCAAAGAGTCCAGCTCCTCCCCCACCACTTATTGAGTCTATTAGTGTCCCTCAGGCGCAGACTGCTGCCCCAGCAGACTACAGCGTACATGATGCACTGGCCTCCATAGACTCGTAGAACATCCTGAGCATTGTCCTGCAGATGTCGAAGGACCTCAGCCTCCTCAGGAAATAGAGGCGGCTCTGGCCCTTCTTGTAAACCGTGTCCACGTTACTGCTCCAGTCCAGTTCATTGTCCAAGTACACCCCCAGGTACTTGTCCTCCTCCACCACGTCCACACTGACCCCCTGGATGGAGATGGGGGTCACAGCAGCTTTGGTCCTCCTCAGGTCCACCACCAGTTCCTTTGTCTTCGTCACGTTGAGCTGGAGGTGGTTCTTCTCACTCCAGGTGACAAAGTTGTCCACTACAGTCCTGTACTCCTCCTCGTCACCACCGCTGATGCATCCACCACTGCAGAGTCGTCAGAAAACTTCTGAAGGAGGCAAGACTCACTGCTGTAGTTGAAGTCTGTGGTGTAGAGGGTGAAGAGGAAGGGAGACAGGACTGTCCCCTGTGGAGCCCCGGTGTTGCTGACCACTCTGTCCAACACACAGTTCTGCAGACGCACATACTGTGGTCTTCCACAAAAATGAGCTGACCCACTACTGCTCCTATCTCTCCCTTCTCCTCCTACCTCCCTCTCTCTCTCTTCCTTTCTCCCTCTTTCCACTCATTTTCAGAACACTTTTCCCCCCATCAATGCTCCTCTCTCCTCCCCCTCACTCTTTCTCTTTCCCCACCTCTTTTTCTCGCTGTCCCTCGCTTTCCCTTTTTCTCCTCTACACCCACAGTTTCTCTCTCCCTCTCTCTCCTCATGTACCAGCTGCTGGCCCCAACAAAGCCCCGCCCACTCAAAGTCTGGGGTCCACAGCACAAGAACCACATGAGAAGCACTGACTCACAGACTACAGTGGGACTGGAAACGGGGCCCGACGGGGCTGTTGTACCAAAGTTTCTCTCTTCATGTCTCATGTTTTGTCCTGGTTTGGTTCCAGCTGTGGTGGAAGAACAGCTCGATTTTTCAGTCCAGATCAAAAGTGTAGTGGAGGAAAAAGTACAGACACCTGCTCTCAGTGAAGGGAAAATAATCCACTTTAAAATCCACTTGAAACAATCCATTTTAAAATCTACAGTAAGTAAAGTACAGATGACTTAAAATGCAGACAATGAACCATGAAGTCAAGGACAGTACTTGACGACCCCACGGTTCATATCACTTTTCCACATCTTTTTACTAATATTGTGATTAAACATGAAGAGGATTTATTAAAAACACAAGGATGTGAAATCAGTTGGTAACAAACCAACGTTAAATAAACCAATGTCAGATGTAGAGATTTTGTAGCCTCACTTGGACTTAAAAACACTAACTTGTCTTTTTCATATATTCACAATAGTAAAACCTGTTTCGTTCACATAGACCACATGTGTCAAACATGTGGCCCGGGGGCCAGATCCGGCCCGCCAAGACCTTTAATTTGGCCCTCGGCTGATTTTTCTATTAAAATACTTAAAATTTTCAGATTTTTCTGTTAATTTTCTGCACCGTTTAGCATAGCAGCGTCTCCGGCGTTTCTGTACGTTGCGACTCCCACCAGAGCAGCACAAATGAAGACTTTCCTCTTTCCAAACGCTCTTAAAGGACGATCGTTTTGACTGTCGACCGTGACCCTCATCAGCAAAATGTCAAAAAGTGAGAAAAGCAGATGCTGAGTTCAGGATTTCCCAAGAAAAATAGTCTAATTCTTATTTGTTGACAGAGGTGAATGGGAAATCTGTGCTCAGTGTGTTTGGAACAAGTGGCGTTGCTCGAGGAATATAATCTTAAACACCACTACGAGACACGGAGAAAAATACAATAACTTGAAGAGAGAACTGAGTTTTCTGATCCGGCCCTTTTGGGATCACAGTAGGCTGCATACGGCCCCCGGACCAACATGAGTTTGACTCCCCTGACATAGACAACAGTGACTCATATATTTCCTCTTCTAATAAATCTACATCTCTTTCTGAACCATGGCACAGATTTTGCCTCCTCATCTTAGGTCCCTTTGGCCACGCCCCTATTGGGAGTTAAACCCCCAACCCCCCGGTTCACCACCTGCTCCCCGTCCCCCCCCCCCTCTCTCCTCCCTCTTGCTCCTCCTCTGTCCATCTCTCTCTCCGTCCAGTGTTCAGTGTCGTTTTGTCGTCGCTTCTGCTCACAGCCGTCACTTCAGGTACAGCGGCTTTTATTCTACAGACAGTTTGGCCATTTGGTGATTACTGTTTTGAATTAGTTTTGTCATTTCAAAATGGAATCGTCGCTAGAAACAGTCTGCACAAGTGTGGAAGGCTTCATCGAAACCTGTGGGAGCAAATAATGTCTGAATAATGACTAGAGTTCATTGTGCTTTTGTCTTCCTTCATATATTAACTGCAGCCTTTTTTGTTAAATGGTTCTATATGGCGTTTTAACCATATCGTATCCAGGTTGTGCCATGAGCCGTTCTGTTGTTTGGTAACTTGAACATAAAAGCATGTTTTTGGTTGGGTTTATTTGCCAGGTCGGTGTGATTCAGCCCTGCGGAATAGCCTTGTTAACGGCAGGTGGTGTTTAAATGGGGCCAACGACAATAGCTGCTCAATGGATGAAATGAAAATGATTCCGGTGACAGTGTGTGGACTTCCTGGACACTCAATGACATCACCATGTGGAAAAGGGTGCTTGGAGCTCTGGTGAATCATGCAGAGTTGGTTGGTTCATTCAAATGGAAACGGCCCGTGTATATTTGTCAGATGAACACGAGACCTTATGAATCATTTTTCAGTTAGAAAAAAGTTGATTTGAGTCCAAAAGTGTTCATTTTGTCTTCTGTACCTCCCTGTGTTGGGTTCTTTTTAAAGACATTACAACAGGAGGTGTATTTACCTTGCTGATATTGACTTTCTGCTGCAGCTGCAAACCTTCAGAACCGTCACTGGTGTCGGTGACGTGCCACATGGCAAATAACCACATTATGGACTGGGACAGGGCACGGGTCATTGGACTGGAGAACAACCAGAGTTCAAATGCTGGATCTGGAAGGCCGCCGTTTTGAATAAGACTCCATTTCTGAATAATTTTGAAGAATTACAAACAAAAAGATGGTTAGTTTTTTGCCAGATTTAACATTTTAACTTCACGCTTGTCTTGGCAAATATTTTGAAATCCGATCTTTTCTTAGTTCTGAATGAGCCTTTTAACTGTGCTGCGGTGCCCGGCTTCTCTCACACTCGCTTCATTCAGCTCTCCGTTTCCTTTGATTTTGAGTGGGGCTCAAAGACACTTTTTCATTTCAGGTTTCTTCTTGTAGACTGTTCGAGGACGGTGCTAAGACAGAACAGCGCCCTCTAGCGTCGATCGGCTGTTTTCTGTTAAAGTTTATGGAGATATTTGTTGTCCTTTTGTGAGCCCCAGAACACTCTTCAGGAAGTCAGTCATTTTATGTTAATCACATTCAAATCTCAAAGAAATCTGTGTTAAACGTGGTTTGTTTGTTAAAAGGAGATGCCTGGACCAGCGTCGTCACAAGGATCAAAAATCAAATACTAATGGCTGTATGGAAATGAAATTCCGTATGTTCCGAACTAAAAGTCGTTCCGGAGTATAAGTCGCACCAGTCAAAAAATGCACAATGAAGAAGAAAAAAAAGTTGAATTTAGGAGGAATTTATTTTATAAAATGAGAGACCAAGAACGGACATTTCATCGCTTCAAACTGTCGTCCTCGTCTTGGACGTCTGCTGCAGTTTTTGGGACATCGTTGTCCGTGCTCTGATAGAAACGGTTGCTTTGCATGGAGCAGTAACAGTTTTCTTTGTTGCGGTTCAAGTATCCTCCGCTTTTAATTAGTCTCTTACAAGTTCCTCACTCACGCAGACTTTGTTTCTGCTGCTCGGTCATCGTTTTCAGCTGCAGATTTCACTACTCACAGGTTGTAATCTGCAGAATATGATTTTCTTTTTCGTTTGTGCTCAGTTGTTCTCAGTTGTTTTTATAAATTGCCGTTTAATCTTTAAATTTTCAGTGGTTTAGAAGTACTGGGAGTAGCAGATACTGGCACACAAGCTAGAGCGCCCCCTTGTGGCTGTCCGTGTGAAAATAACTAACACATGAAATTATGTATTTTAATATACAAGTCGACCACCCAAACAATGAAAAAAGTGAGACTTATAGTCAGGACACATCTTTTCTTGAATGTCTTTAGAATGTTCTTGAGCTGTGTCGGAACACGTAGAAGAGCACACAGACTGGTGTACACCCATGGAGCACTGAGGAACCTCCTGCACCACTGAGGAGTCCACACATAAGAGCACATGGGAGTAGAAAAGAAAGTACTGCCATTTAAGCTGAGGACTAAACCAGGACTAAACCAGGACCTCACAGGCTAAATGAGATCTGCACTAGCGTCTGGACCCGTCTTTGTTTGGTCCTATCCCCCAGAGACCCTTCCCCCCCCCCCCTTCCTTCCCGGCAGTCTGGCAGTACCCCAGTGCACATGCTCCCAAATCGGATACAGACGAGCCTGACCCCCCCCCGTCTGAGTGAGCAGCTCCTCCGCTCTGGAAGATTATCCTTTCCTGGGACAGACGTTGTGCTGTGGAGGGCTCTTTGTCATTCTGGTTTTGTTTAAATCATTTTGGGTCGAATCATTTTCAAATCAGTCTCTCGTTCTCTGGTGCGTATCGTCTCTTTATTTCATATCTTTGTTGGTGTTGTTGCCATAGTGATAAAGGTGTAGGTCCGGGTTGATTTTCACCTTGTTTAGTCGGTATTTAAGCTTGTTTTAATGCTGTTTGGAACTTGGTCTAATTTTTTGGAATATAGCAGTTAAGGTGTTGTAGTTTACCTCATTTTGAAAGAGCCCATATTACACTCTTTTCTATAATGTTGTTAATCACAGAGGTTCTTTCACACGTGCTTCTTTCACACGTGCTTCTTTCACACGTTTAACACACAAACCCTGCAGATTTAGGTCGAGTTCTTCTCCCAAACTGAAAACATTCTTCTCCACATTGTGATGTCATTCATAGATGAAGTGCTCCACTGTGTTTTTAAACTTCTGGTTGTTGCAATTTTGTGTAATATAGGACCTTGAAATGTATGGGTATACAAAAAATGTAACTAAGTAAACTGTTCGGTGCAGTTCTACCTGGTTCCTGTCCAGGCCCGGCCCTAACCATTTTGACACCCTAGGCAAGATTTCAGGTGGCGCCCCTTGGATTGCAAAAAAAAATAAAAAATACTGCCAGAGTACAGATACTCACAAGAAATCAAACAGTTCATAGTGACGATGTTTTAGACAGTGGAGGATTTTATCCCCCATCGCTGATTTTTGCGCTCGGCGCCCCCTAGTGGAGCGGCGGCGCCCTTAGCATTTGCCTATGTTGCCTAATGGGGAAGCCGGCCCTGTTCCTGTCTCTCCCAAACTCTTTATCACAGAACTTGTTTTCAGATGTATGTTTTTGTGAAAATCATGCAGAGGAAAGTGCTTTGTTTATTTGTGCATTTGAGTGAAAAATGTCTGTGCTTTTCATCCAGCTGGATCTAACCAAAGTTTTGTTCAGTTGTGACGCTTGGACCAGTCAGCTCGGTGTATTCAGTCTAATCACTTTCTACGTGGACACATTTGTTGTACTCTACATTTCTGAAGTGAGCTCTACACAGTGCTCCTCTTAAACAAATGACGTGGTTCTGAGTCAGCTCCCGTTTAATGACTTCAGATGAGTAACTGTTAGATCAGACCGGACGACCAGCTGTGCAATGACTTCAGCCAATATTAAAGGTATTCTACCTCCTTTTGACTGTTTAAAACGTGAGAAACCCAAATCCAGTTTACAGTGGTCCAAACGTATTCCTCATTTACATTATGCATTCAGAGCCTCCGAATTATTCGCCACAAACAGTTTCCAGAGTGGAGCTTTACCATCGCGGTAAAGCTAACAACAACTAGTATGCTACCACACACTTTCTGACTCTCACACAGTAAAAGATTCTATAATTCCATGCAGACAGTACACAGTGGGCTTATTTTGACTTCAGGAGCTGCTTATACAATATACACTGCGCTGCCAAAAAAAGTCTCCACCTGGATTTAACTAAGCAAACAGGTCCGATGTTGCTGCAGTTGGTCAGGTCCAGGTTCAGCAGCAGTGTGTGCTCAAAGAATGAGCTCAGCTGAACCTGAATATACTGAAGGACCAGGTTATTCCATCAGTGGGTTTGTTCTTCCCTGACAGCACGGGGCATATTCCAACAATGTCAGGATTCATCAGGCTCAAATAGTGACAGAGCGGTTCAGGGAGCACGAGACATCATTTTCACACATAGATCGGCCCCACAGAGTCCAGACCTGAACCCCACTGAGAATCTTTGGGATGTGCTGGAGAAGCTTTGTGCAGCGGTCAGACTCGACCATCATCAATGCAACATCTTGGTGAAAAATGAATACGACACTGGATGGAAATAAATCTTGTGACATTACAGATGCTTATCGAAACAATACCACAGCCAATGCATTAATTTATAAGATTTTGCACATATTGTTGCTGAACTTGGACATGACCAACTGCAGCGACCTCATATCTATTTGCTTATTTTAAATCCAGGTGGCGATATTTTTGGGGGGCCAGGTGGCTTCTTTTAAGTTTAAGAATCGGGTATTACTCTTCTATGGGGTATGAACTCTAACACAACATATTTAGATCACTGGGTTGCCTATTATTATTAATATTAACATTAATATTAATATTATTCCTTCCTTCCCTTCCCTTTTTTTTTTTTACACTCTACTCCCCTCCCTTTTGCCCCTGTGTTAAGTCACTCCCCCTTCAGGGCACTATCACAACACAATCCGTGTGCTTATGAAACTCCTGCACATCACATCAGCTTTGTCGAGTTCCTGTGTGCGGTTTTGTATCATGTTTTTGTGGAGAATTGTCATGTGGGAGCATGGGTGATGTAGGCGTGTGGGCGGAGCCTTGTACAGAATCTTACAGCTATAAGTAGAGTCTGAAGAGGGTCCAGGAGGGATCTCTAGATGACTCAAACATGTATGGACGGCTGCTGAAACCTCTTCAGGTGTGTTTTTGACGAGGCAACAGTGTCATGTGAATATGCAAACTTGATTTTGTTTTTTATTTGGAAATGTCGCTCATAAAAATGGAATCAGATCCAGTCTAAAGTGTGGAGCGGCAGCGTGAGGATTTGCATAGGTGGATTTGTTCTGTGGCACACGCTCAGACCTGCTCAGTCACACCCGCTGGAACCAAGTGTCTCAGGGCAACAGAGCGATCAGAAAGTTATGCGCTCAAAAATGTATCTGCGGGCAGGGACGGCAGAGGTGCAGACATGTTTGAGAAGAATGTGACGCATGGAAAAGGTTATGGCAAGGTTTTATATTTTAACTTTCATTTTTCTTCTTGCAGTTTTAAAATCAGAATTCTGTTTGGTGTTAATGCTCCTGGATGACAAGAATCCCTTGAACTACAGAGTTAGCAGCTTTTACACAAAATAAAGCCCCGTGGAGACACAGGGAGGGCATCTGACACACAGGGAGGGCGTCTGACACACGGGGAGGGCGTCTGACACACGGGGAGGGCATCTGACACACAGGGAGGGCATCTGACACACGGGGAGGGCGTCTGACACACAGGGAGGGCATCTGACACACAGGGAGGGCGTCTGACACACGGGGAGGGCATCTGACACACAGGGAGGGCATCTGACACACGGGGAGGGCATCTCACACACAGGGAGGGCATCTGACACACAGGGAGGGCGTCTGACACACGGGGAGGGCATCTGACACACAGGGAGGGCATCTGACACACGGGGAGGGCGTCTGACACACAGGGAGGGCGTCTGACACACAGGGAGGGCGTCTGACACACAGGGAGGGCGTCTGACACACGGGGAGGGCATCTGACACACAGGGAGGGCATCTGACACACAGGGAGGGCATCTGACACACGGGGAGGGCATCTGACACACGGGGAGGGCATCTGACACACGGGGAGGGCATCTGACACACGGGGAGGGCATCTGACACACGGGGAGGGCGTCTGACACACGGGGAGGGCGTCTGACACACAGGGAGGGCATCTGACACACAGGGAGGGCGTCTGACACACGGGGAGGGCATCTGACACACAGGGAGGGCATCTGACACACAGAGAGGGCATCTGACACTCAGGGAGGGCGTCTGACACACGGGGAGGGCATCTGACACACGGGGAGGGCATCTGACACACAGAGAGGGCATCTGACACACAGAGAGGGCATCTGACACACAGGGAGGGCGTCTGACACACGGGGAGGGCGTCTGACACACAGAGAGGGCATCTGACACACAGAGAGGGCATCTGACACACAGGGAGGGCATCTGACACACAGAGAGGGCATCTGACACACAGGGAGGGCGTCTGACACACAGGGAGGGCGTCTGACACACGGGGAGGGCGTCTGACACACGGGGAGGGCGTCTGACACACAGGGAGGGCATCTGACACACAGGGAGGGCATCTGACACACGGGGAGGGCATCTGACACACGGGGAGGGCGTCTGACACACAGGGAGGGCATCTGACACACAGAGAGGGCATCTGACACACGGGGAGGGCGTCTGACACACGGGGAGGGCGTCTGACACACAGGGAGGGCGTCTGACACACAGGGAGGGCGTCTGACACACGGGGAGGGCGTCTGACACACAGGGAGGGCGTCTGACACACAGGGAGGGCATCTGACACACAGGGAGGGCGTCTGACACACAGGGAGGGCGTCTGACACACAGGGAGGGCGTCTGACACACGGGGAGGGCATCTGACACACGGAGAGGGCATCTGACACACAGGGAGGGCATCTGACACACAGGGAGGGCGTCTGACACACAGAGAGGGCGTCTGACACACGGGGAGGGCATCTGACACACGGGGAGGGCATCTGACACACAGGGAGGGCATCTGACACACAGGGAGGGCATCTGACACACAGGGAGGGCGTCTGACACACGGGGAGGGCATCTGACACACAGGGAGGGCGTCTGACACACGGGGAGGGCGTCTGACACACGGGGAGGGCGTCTGACACACGGGGAGGGCGTCTGACACACGGGGAGGGCATCTGACACACAGGGAGGGCATCTGACACACAGGGACATTTAGCTCTCAATGGGTAAATTAGAATTCTTTGAGTTCCTTGATTTGACTCGTCCTTCAGTGTGTCTGGGTTAAACCTACACTGGACTCGTTCTTCACTCACCCAGACGCAGGGAGAATATGCAAACTCCACACAGAAAGACCCGGGAACAGAACCTGGAGCCTTCTTACTGTTATTACTAAACACACGATCAGCCCCGTGGACAATGCCTCTGCTCTGATGAACGTGCGGAGGTCTTAAAGTGTCTGATATGTGTAGACATGATTTACTGTGTCCCTGAATGAGAACAGTGTCCGCTGTGCCAATGAGCAAGGCACATTTAAAGAGCCCATACGACACCATTTTCTGATCTATGGTATAATGTCATTTCCTCATCACAAACACACCCGGAGTTGTTTTGTTTCATTCACACACGTTTAACACACAAACCCTGCACATTTAGACCGAGTTCCTCTCTCAAACTGAAAACACTCAGTTCCTCCTTGTGATGTCATCATGTGGTAATACAGGACGTGCTCCGCTGTGTTTTTTTAAACTCCATACACCTTCACTAGAATCGGTTGGATTATTTCAGCCCCGGGATTGCCCATCTCTGCTGAACTTAAAGGTAAAAGGAGCTGTTCATTTGGAAACTACCGCTTCATGACATCACGAGGTGGAACAGTGCATTTTGAGCTTTTGGAGATGTGGACAGACTACTAATAATGGGTTACTCAAATGTGTGCGCGTGAAACAAAACATAACTCGGGGTCTGTTTTTGATGCGGTGACGTTCTAACGCGACTTAAAGCTCAGCCTGATTCCTCACGTTAGTTGTAATTGGAAAAGTGGAGTAGAGTTAATCTGGTCACTGATGTTGGCGTCTCCTCTGAGCTCCTCACAGGATTAAACTGGTCCGTGAGCCTTGTGCAGTCTCTGTCTGTGCCGCCTCTCTTCACTTCCTGTTTATTTCCTCATTATTGTAAAGTGAATTGTTTTCAAGCATCTGGGACGTTGCTTCTCTGGCTGGTGACGTCTGAACTTTTGTAGCCTCTGCCGTTTGTGTTTCCTTCTGTTATTCTGAACGAGGATGTTCGGGATGTTGGAGTATTGTGATTAGAACGGTACATTTGGCTAATCTCAAAAACTTCAATTATTTGTAGTTTAGACCTGGATTAGTTTAACATTTAAGATTTCAGTCACAATAACTAATTTTCAAGGACAATATACTGCACCAGAAAATGTGATTTTAGTTGGTGCAAAGAAAATGTAAACATAAATAAATATAAGATAAACAGTGAGTGCAAAATCCTTTATTGAACAATAAGTTATAGTAACTATAGTAAGCGATAGTAATGACTGTGATCGGTCCTGAAGTGTCTTTATTCTCAGATGGAGGAGTTTAAATGTGCTGTGAACTGAAGCCTACAATGAAACACACAGCTTTAGCAGATAGTTCTGCAAACGGTTTGACCCTTGTGGGTGGTGCTGTGGGTGGTGCTGTGGGCGGTGCTGTGGGTGCTGCTGTGGGCGGTGCTGTGGGTGGTGCTGTGGGTTGTGCTGTGGGTGCTGCTGTGGGTGCTGCTGTGGGTGCTGCTGTGGGTGCTGCTGGGGGCGGTGCTGTGGGCGGTGCTGTGGGCGGTGCTGTGGGCGGTGCTGTGGGTGGTGCTGTGGGTTGTGCTGTGGGTGCTGCTGTGGGTGCTGCTGTGGGTGCTGCTGGGCGCGGTGCTGTGGGCGGTGCTGTGGGCGGTGCTGTGGGCGGTGCTGTGGGCGGTGCTGTGGGTGGTGCTGTGGGCGGTGCTGTGGGCGGTGCTGTGGGCGCTGCTGTGGGCGGTGCTGTGGGTGCTGCTGTGGGTGCTGCTGTGGGCGGTGCTGTGGGCGGTGCTGTGGGCGCTGCTGTGGGCGCTGCTGTGGGCGGTGCTGTGGGTGCTGCTGTGGGTGCTGCTGTGGGTGCTGCTGTGGGCGGTGCTGTGGGCGGTGCTCTGGGTGGTGCTGTGGGCGGTGCTGTGGGCGGTGCTGTGGGTTGTGCTGTGGGTGGTGCTGTGGGTGGTGCTGTGGGTGCTGCTGTGGGCGGTGCTGTGGGTGCTGCTGTGGGTGCTACTGTGGGCGGTGCTGTGGGCGGTGCTCTGTGTGCTGCTGTGGGTGCTGCTGTGGGCGGTGCTGTGGGTGCTGCTGTGGGTGCTGCTGTGGGCGGTGCTGTGGGCGGTGCTGTGGGCGGTGCTGTGGGTGCTGCTGTGGGTGCTGCTGTGGGTGCTGCTGTGGGTGCTGCTGTGGGCGGTGCTGTGGGCGGTGCTGTGGGTGGTGCTGTGGAAGATCTGGGGGCCTGTTTCTGTCTGGTGACTTGTCCGTGTTGTGTTGCAGGGCTCGGAGCAGCTGGTCCGGAGCAGTAACATGGACTCAGGGGTCACAGGTCAGATCTCTGCTCTTGGGCTTTAGTCCAGTTTAAACATGTGGACGTCTGATGTTCTGGAGCTCCACCATCTGGAGCTCCACCATGTTTCTGCGGAGCTCCACCATGTTTCTGCGGAGCTCCACCATGTTTCTGCGGAGCTCCACCATGTTTCTGCGGAGCTCCACCATGTTTCTGCGGAGCTCCACCATGTTTCTGTGGAGCTCCACCATGTTTCTGTGGAGCTCCACCATGTTTCTGTGGAGCTCTACCATGTTTCTGTGACAGGAGCTGCTTTAGAAACACAGAACATTACACATCCTGAAAAAGGCTTAATGCTCTACCCTGTACTTTTCATCCAAAACTAGACTTATTATTTTCATTATTGATATTTTTATTTAAGTCGTCTTACTATGAGCGGACTCGCCTCTGCACAGTCCTGACTCGTAACTCGCTGTTGTTTTGCTTATTCATATATTCATTACGTTCATTATTCATGGTACGGCATTAAACTTGTCCGTCTCTAAGGAAATTATTCCAGTTTATGGCTTTAACTTTCTGTCTCCCCACATAGTTTCGGGAACGCTATGAGACAGTTGTTTGCTAACTTCAGAGATGTTTCTTCTTCTTGGATAAATCTGTTTCTCTCGAGTGCACACGTAGCATAGACAACATAACAAATGAGCTAGTGTGAAGGTAAACCCGGGACTAAATCTGACCTGTTTCTGTTCGTCTCCAGCGGACGACGGCCTGGCAGAGTCGACTCCTCTCAAGGACAGAATGGCGCTGTACCAGGCGGCCATCGCCAAAGAGACCACGCCCACCTCTGTGAGTGGCCCTGAACTCCCTGCACACGTCAGAGTTCATTACACACAAGGGTAGGGAACATTTGGGGTTCGGGTCGGGTCGATCAGTCGGCTTCATGTCCTGCGCAGACTCTGGTCACTCTGGTCACTCTGGTCACTCTGGTCACTCTGGTCACTCTGGTCACTCTGGTCACTCTGGTCACTCTGGTCACTCTGGCGCTCGGTGCGTAAAGACAAAAGTAAAAGTGTTGGAGCTGCATTTAGTCCCAGTTCTTTAACTCAAAGCCTGGCTCCTGTGCTGCATCCGAGGGAAGAGTTTTCTCTCCGGTCCAGTCATCACTTCTGCTCCTCTCCGACAGTGACGCTTTTTTGCACAGAGTTTACAGGACGGTCCCAGTTTGCGTAGACTCAAGCAGAGCGCGGTGCTTAGGAGGAGTTTCATAAATCCCACGGTTGGCGTAAAGAGCATGTGAGCAATGCTTAATGTGTACACGAGCTTTAGAAATGAGGCCCCTGGTCAGAATGCTGGAGGACACAGCCTTATATCTGCCTGAAAGGGAGGAGCTAGCTACTAAGAAATAACTCTGAAACTAACACCCTAGTTGTTTACAGTTTCTGGTGCTTGCTCGGCCTGTTGAACTTGAGTGTGGGGTCATATTAGCAGAATCATTCAGGGCTACAGCAGTGGGTCTGACCTCCCCTTTTGTTTTCTTAGTTTGATTTAGGTTTGAGTTTGTTTTTTTATTTAGGTTTGAGGATGGAGTTAGAAATGGGAGACAGATGGTGTCTGATGCCTCCATTTTAGTTTAAAGAAGGATTCTCTTTTTTTTCTCTTTTTTTTTTAGCAAAGAAAGCCTCTTTAACTCTCCTCTTAAATCAATTCTTCTCTCTGGCTCAGATCTGTACCTCACTGTCCTCAAAAGAGTGACATGTGGCTTTAGGTGCAGATGTACGGCAGACTGAGGTCCTTTTAGGTGCAGATGTGGAGCAGACTGAGGTCCTTTTAGGTGCAGATGTGGAGCAGACTGAGGTCCTTTTAGGTGCAGATGTACGGCAGACTGAGGTCCTTTTAGGTGCAGATGTACAGCAGACTGAGGTCCTTTTAGGTGCAGATGTACGGCAGACTGAGGTCCTTTTAGGTGCAGATGTACGACATACTGAGGTCCTTTTAGGTGCAGATGTACGACAGACTGAGGTCCTTTTAGGTGCAGATGTACAGCAGACTGAGGTCCTTTTAGGTGCAGATGTACGACATACTGAGGTCCTTTTAGGTGCAGATGTACGACATACTGAGGTCCTTTTAGGTGCAGATGTACGACATACTGAGGTCCTTTTAGGTGCAGATGTACGACAGACTGAGGTCCTTTTAGGTGCAGATGTACGACAGACTGAGGTCCTTTTAGGTGCAGATGTACAGCAGACTGAGGTCCTTTTAGGTGCAGATGTACAGCAGACTGAGGTCCTTTTAGGTGCAGATGTACGACATACTGAGGTCCTTTTAGGTGCAGATGTACGACAGACTGAGGTCCTTTTAGGTGCAGATGTACGACAGACTGAGGTCCTTTTAGGTGCAGATGTACAGCAGACTGAGGTCCTTTTAGGTGCAGATGTACGACAGACTGAGGTCCTTTTAGGTGCAGATGTACGGCAGACTGAGGTCCTTTTAGGTGCAGATGTACGACATACTGAGGTCCTTTTAGGTGCAGATGTACGACATACTGAGGTCCTTTTAGGTGCAGATGTACAGCAGACTGAGGTCCTTTTAGGTGCAGATGTACAGCAGACTGAGGTCCTTTTAGGTGCAGATGTACAGCAGACTGAGGTCCTTTTAGGTGCAGATGTACAGCAGACTGAGGTCCTTTTAGGTGCAGATGTACGACAGACTGAGGTCCTTTTAGGTGCAGATGTACGGCAGACTGAGGTCCTTTTAGGTGCAGATGTACGGCAGACTGAGGTCCTTTAGGTGCAGATGTACGACAGACTGAGGTCCTTTTAGGTGCAGATGTACAGCAGACTGAGGTCCTTTTAGGTGCAGATGTACAGCAGACTGAGGTCCTTTTAGGTGCAGATGTACAGCAGACTGAGGTCCTTTTAGGTGCAGATGTACGGCAGACTGAGGTCCTTTCAGGTGCAGATGTACGGCAGACTGAGGTCCTTTTAGGTGCAGATGTACGGCAGACTGAGGTCCTTTTAGGTGCAGATGTACGGCAGACTGAGGTCCTTTTAGGTGCAGATGTACGGCAGACTGAGGTCATTTTAGGTGCAGATGTACGGCAGACTGAGGTCCTTTTAGGTGCAGATGTACGGCAGACTGAGGTCCTTTAGGTGCAGATGTACGGCAGACTGAGGTCATTTTAGGTGCAGATGTACGGCAGACTGAGGTCCTTTTAGGTGCAGATGTACGGCAGACTGAGGTCCTTTTAGGTGCAGATGTACGGCAGACTGAGGTCCTTTTAGGTGCAGATGTACTGAGGTCCTTTTAGGTGCAGATGTACGGCAAACTGAGGTCTTTTAGGTGCAGATGTACGGCAGACTGAGGTCCTTTTAGGTGCAGATGTACGGCAGCCTGAGGTCCTTTTAGGTGCAGATGTACGGCAAACTGAGGTCTTTTAGGTGCAGATGTACGGCAGACTGAGGTCCTTTAGGTGCAGATGTACGGCAGACTGAGGTCCTTTAGGTGCAGATGTACGGCAGACTGAGGTCCTTTAGGTGCAGATGTACGACAGACTGAGGTCCTTTTAGGTGCAGATGTACGGCAGACTGAGGTCCTTTAGGTGCAGATGTACGGCAGACTGAGGTCCTTTTAGGTGCAGATGTTCTGAGGTCCTTTTAGGTGCAGATGTACAGCAGACTGAGGTCCTTTTAGGTGCAGATGTACAGCAGTCTGAGGTCCTTTAAGGTGCAGATGTACAGCAGACTGAGGTCCTTTTAGGTGCAGATGTACGGCAGACTGAGGTCCTTTTAGGTGCAGATGTACGGCAGACTGAGGTCCTTTTAGGTGCAGATGTACAGCAGACTGAGGTCCTTTTAGGTGCAGATGTACGGCAGACTGAGGTCCTTTTAGGTGCAGATGTACGGCAGACTGAGGCCCTTTTAGGTGCAGATGTTCGGCAGACTGAGGTCCTTTTAGGTGCAGATGTACGGCAGACTGAGGTCCTTTTAGGTGCAGATGTACGGCAGACTGAGGTCCTTTTAGGTGCAGATGTACGGCAGACTGAGGTCCACTGCAGTCCTCATGATTCTGCTACTATGACCTCACACTCAGGGCAGTTCAACAGGCTGAGTTAACAAACAAACTGTAAACAAGTAGGGTGTTAGTTTCACAGTAATTTCATAGTAGTTAGCTCCTCCCTTCAGGCAGACTTTAGGCAGTGTCCTCCAGCATATGACGGAACTAAAAGCATCTTGGATGAACTGCAAAACATGTTGGACCAAAATAAACTTTTGTCCTGTTGACAAACTGAATTTCTCCCGTGGCTGTGGGTTGTACCTGGCCGACTGAGGGATTTTACACACATCCAGATGTAAAATGGTCAAATAAAGTGATAATTTTGCCAAAACCGCGGTTACACACATAACACAAGGGGAGAACTGAATGCCATGGGCTGTAACAATATAACCAGGGGTTTATATGAGTGTGAGAATATAAATGTAGATTTGGATTCTGTACATTTACACTCTGGTGATGTTAGCTAGGGCCACAGCTGCCCTGGGGCAGACTGACACAACTCGTGACTGCCGTTCTGCACCAGTCATACCACCTCTAACTCAAGTCGTGTGTGTGTGTGTTTCAGGGCGAGCAGGTCGACGGACTGTGTGGAAAACAAAAAGAAAATGTACCTCCGTTTGATCTGGAAATGGTGAGTTGGTAAAGTCCTCGAAGACTGTTGAAATCAGATCTTTATGGGAATATTGATGGAATCTTTCACTAACATTTTGTCCTGGACAGGGTTTTTAATACAAAATGTTCTTTTCAGAGCCTGGAGTCTGAAGACTCTGTGAACAGAAAGATCTTCACTCCAGAGAAGAATGGTAAGTGCATCTCTCACTCCCTCTCTCCATATTCTCTCTTTCTGCCCCTCTCCTCCACATTACATCACTATAAAAGAATCTGCTCTAATTCTTCTTGATTAGCTCAGACTGCTCATAAACCAGAGCTGATTGTGTTGCCCTGGACGACCACACAGTCTGCGTATGGCAAAGCCGAACCCAAACAAAAATATGTCACTATTATTTATGCTATTCATTTTTTTCGTACCCAATCATTACTAGATTCAAGGAACTATCGTCATAGTTGCAGTAACAACAAAATGAGATTTCTTTCATGTTTAATTGCACTGGGACAGATGCACGAACACATTATCTGATACGTGTGACACATTTGGAGCATTAGACTCAGTAAGTTCATAAAATGCAGCAAATACTGAAGCACAACAGCACGACATGAAAGCCAAGGGATATCACAGCAGTGTATTTATACAGTACACAGTATACTACAGTATACTACTACACTATACTACCTAACATGTGAAGGTAAATGTCTCCCTCTAGTGTTCACATGGTGCTGTTGCATTTATTCAGGTGCTGTTGCTTCTCTCATTCACAAAGACTCTCCTCGCACTCCCAGGGTAAGTCACCACAGCCTTTTACTCTATACTTTGTAGTAAGAGGCTGCTGAAACAAATCTGGTTTCTAAAGTCGTCCAAAATAACTCCAACTACTTCAGTCAGGTCATTTCAGCTTGTTTAACAGCATCCTGCCATGTGAAATCCATGTGTGACTTATGACTGACTTTTGAAACCCTTTAGCAGTTCCCTCATGACTGATGTACTCACATACTTGTATAGATGCCTGTGTTCACGTCTGTATACATATTTATCTTTATTAAAAGGCAAACTCCACGTCATAAATTGAGTGTTTAAACGGTCTCTTGTCAATGAAAATCTGCTGCCTACCACCATGAAATGTGACGATAAAGAAGCAGGTCCAGTCTGCGCTGCAGTTCTGAACCACAGTTAAAGACCTGTTTTTATCATTGAGCTATATTCATATTGTGCGTTACAAAGGACAAAATACATTTGCTGTAGTGTGATGCAAAGTCCTTGTAAAATGGCATGAATGGCAGGTCTTTGACATTTGATTTGTGTTGTGTATCTCTCCTCCTCTTCCTCCTCTTCCTCCTCCTCTTCCTCCTTCTCCTCCTCCTCCTCTTCCTCCTTCTCCTCCTCTTCCTCTTCTCAGAGCATCGGTGCGTCTCGTGAGTCGTGTGTCTCGTGTCAGAAGACAGTTTATCCTCTGGAGCGACTCGTGGCCAATCAGAGCGTTTACCATAGTGCCTGCTTCCGCTGTGCGCACTGCAACAGTAAACTCAGGTCAGATATATAAGTGTACTGTATATATATATAAGTGTTCTGTATATATATCACCACTGCAACAGTAAACTCAGGTCAGATATATAAGTGTACTGTATATATATCACCACTGCAACAGTAAACTCAGGTCAGATATATAAGTGTACTGTATATATATATAAGTGTACTGTATATATATCACCACTGCAACAGTAAACTCGGGTCAGATATATAAGTGTACTGTATATATATATAAGTGTTCTGTATATATATCACCACTGCAACAGTAAACTCAGGTCAGATATATAAGTGTACTGTATATATATATATAAGTGTACTGTATATATATCACCACTGCAACAGTAAACTCAGGTCAGATATACAAGTGTTCTGTATATATATCACCACTGCAACAGTAAACTCAGGTCAGATATACAAGTGTACTGTATATATATATAAGTGTACTGTATATATATCACCACTGCAACAGTAAACTCAGGTCAGATATATAAGTGTTCTGTATATATATATAAGTGTACTGTATATATATCACCACTGCAACAGTAAACTCAGGTCAGATATATAAGTGTACTGTATATATATATAAGTGTACTGTATATATATCACCACTGCAACAGTAAACTCAGGTCAGATATATAAGTGTACTGTATATATATATAAGTGTACTGTATATATATCACCACTGCAACAGTAAACTCAGGTCAGATATATAAGTGTACTGTGTATATATATATAAGTGTACTGTATATATATCACCACTGCAACAGTAAACTCAGGTCAGATATATAAGTGTACTGTATATATATCACCACTGCAACAGTAAACTCAGGTCAGATATACAAGTGTACTGTATATATATCACCACTGCAACAGTAAACTCAGGTCAGATATATAAGTGTACTGTATATATATATATAAGTGTACTGTATATATATCACCACTGCAACAGTAAACTCAGGTCAGATATATAAGTGTACTGTATATATATCACCACTGCAACAGTAAACTCAGGTCAGATATATAAGTGTACTGTATATATATATATAAGTGTACTGTATATATATCACCACTGCAACAGTAAACTCAGGTCAGATATATAAGTGTACTGTATATATATATAAGTGTACTGTATATATATCACCACTGCAACAGTAAACTCAGGTCAGATATATAAGTGTACTGTATATATATATATAAGTGTACTGTATATATATCACCACTGCAACAGTAAACTCAGGTCAGATATATAAGTGTACTGTATATATATCACCACTGCAACAGTAAACTCAGGTCAGATATATAAGTGTACTGTATATATATATAAGTGTACTGTATATATATCACCACTGCAACAGTAAACTCAGGTCAGATATATAAGTGTACTGTATATATATATATATAAGTGTACTGTATATATATCACCACTGCAACAGTAAACTCAGGTCAGATATATAAGTGTACTGTATATATATATAAGTGTACTGTATATATATCACCACTGCAACAGTAAACTCAGGTCAGATATATAAGTGTACTGTATATATATATAAGTGTACTGTATATATATCACCACTGCAACAGTAAACTCAGGTCAGATATATAAGTGTACTGTATATATATATATGTGTACTGTATATATATCACCACTGCAACAGTAAACTCAGGTCAGATATATAAGTGTACTGTATATATATCACCACTGCAACAGTAAACTCAGGTCAGATATATAAGTGTACTGTATATATATATATATAAGTGTACTGTATATATATCACCACTGCAACAGTAAACTCAGGTCAGATATATAAGTGTACTGTATATATATCACCACTGCAACAGTAAACTCAGGTCAGATATATAAGTGTACTGTATATATATATATAAGTGTACTGTATATATATCACCACTGCAACAGTAAACTCAGGTCAGATATATAAGTGTTCTGTATATATATCACCACTGCAACAGTAAACTCAGGTCAGATATATAAGTGTACTGTATATATATCACCACTGCAACAGTAAACTCAGGTCAGATATATAAGTGTACTGTATATATATCACCACTGCAACAGTAAACTCAGGTCAGATGTATAAGTGTACTGTATATATATATAAGTGTTCTGTATATATATATATATAAGTGTACTGTATATATATCACCACTGCAACAGTAAACTCAGGTCAGATATATAAGTGTACTGTATATATATCACCACTGCAACAGTAAACTCAGGTCAGATATATAAGTGTACTGTATATATATATATAAGTGTACTGTATATATATCACCACTGCAACAGTAAACTCAGGTCAGATATATAAGTACTGTATATATATCACCACTGCAACAGTAAACTCAGGTCAGATATATAAGTGTACTGTATATATATATATAAGTGTACTGTATATATATCACCACTGCAACAGTAAACTCAGGTCAGATATATAAGTGTACTGTATATATATATAAGTGTACTGTATATATATCACCACTGCAACAGTAAACTCAGGTCAGATATATAAGTGTACTGTATATATATATAAGTGTACTGTATATATATCACCACTGCAACAGTAAACTCAGGTCAGATATATAAGTGTACTGTATATATATCACCACTGCACCAGTAAACTCAGGTCAGATATACAAGTGTTCTGTATATATATCACCACTGCAACAGTAAACTCAGGTCAGATATATAAGTGTACTGTATATATATCACCACTGCAACAGTAAACTCAGGTCAGATATACAAGTGTTCTGTATATATATCACCACTGCAACAGTAAACTCAGGTCAGATATATAAGTGTACTGTATATATATCACCACTGCAACAGTAAACTCAGGTCAGATATATAAGTGTACTGTATATATATCACCACTGCAACAGTAAACTCAGGTCAGATATATAAGTGTACTGTATATATATCACCACTGCAACAGTAAACTCAGGTCAGATATACAAGTGTACTGTATATATATCACCACTGCAACAGTAAACTCAGGTCAGATATATAAGTGTACTGTATATATATCACCACTGCAACAGTAAACTCAGGTCAGATATATAAGTGTACTGTATATATATCACCACTGCAACAGTAAACTCAGGTCAGATATATAAGTGTACTGTATATATATCACCACTGCAACAGTAAACTCAGGTCAGATATATAAGTGTACTGTATATATATCACCACTGCACCAGTAAACTCAGGTCAGATATATAAGTGTACTGTATATATATCACCACTGCAACAGTAAACTCAGGTCAGATATATAAGTGTTCTGTATATATATCACCACTGCAACAGTAAACTCAGGTCAGATATATAAGTGTACTGTATATATATCACCACTGCAACAGTAAACTCAGGTCAGATATATAAGTGTACTGTATATATATATATAAGTGTTCTGTATATATATATATATAAGTGTACTGTATATATATCACCACTGCAACAGTAAACTCAGGTCAGATATATAAGTGTACTGTATATATATCACCACTGCAACAGTAAACTCAGGTCAGATATATAAGTGTACTGTATATATATATATCACCACTGCAACAGTAAACTCAGGTCAAATATATAAGTGTTCTGTATATATATCACCACTGCAACAGTAAACTCAGGTCAGATATATAAGTGTACTGTATATATATATATCACCACTGCAACAGTAAACTCAGGTCAAATATATAAGTGTACTGTATATATATCACCACTGCAACAGTAAACTCAGGTCAAATATATAAGTGTACTGTATATATATCACCACTGCAACAGTAAACTCAGGTCAAATATATAAGTGTACTGTATATATATCACCACTGCAACAGTAAACTCAGGTCAAATATATAAGTGTACTGTATATATATCACCACTGCAACAGTAAACTCAGGTCAAATATATAAGTGTACTGTATATATATCACCACTGCAACAGTAAACTCAGGTCAAATATATAAGTGTACTGTATATATATCATCACTGCAACAGTAAACTCAGGTCAGATATATAAGTGTTCTGTATATATATATACAAGTGTTCTGTATATATATCACCACTGCAACAGTAAACTCAGGTCAGATATATAAGTGTTCTGTATATATATCACCACTGCAACAGTAAACTCAGGTCAGATATACAAGTGTACTGTATATATATCACCACTGCAACAGTAAACTCAGGTCAGATATATAAGTGTACTGTATATATATATATAAGTGTTCTGTATATATATATATATAAGTGTACTGTATATATATCACCACTGCACCAGTAAACTCAGGTCAGATATACAAGTGTACTGTATATATATCACCACTGCACCAGTAAACTCAGGTCAGATATATAAGTGTACTGTATATATATCACCACTGCAACAGTAAACTCAGGTCAGATATATAAGTGTTCTGTATATATATCACCACTGCAACAGTAAACTCAGGTCAGATATATAAGTGTACTGTATATATATATCACCACTGCAACAGTAAACTCAGGTCAAATATATAAGTGTACTGTATATATATCACCACTGCAACAGTAAACTCAGGTCAGATATATAAGTGTACTGTATATATATCACCACTGCAACAGTAAACTCAGGTCAGATATATAAGTGTACTGTATATATATCACCACTGCAACAGTAAACTCAGGTCAGATATATAAGTGTACTGTATATATATCACCACTGCAACAGTAAACTCAGGTCAGATATATAAGTGTACTGTATATATATCACCACTGCAACAGTAAACTCAGGTCAGATATACAAGTGTACTGTATATATATCATCACTGCAACAGTAAACTCAGGTCAGATATATAAGTGTTCTGTATATATATATACAAGTGTTCTGTATATATATCACCACTGCAACAGTAAACTCAGGTCAGATATACAAGTGTACTGTATATATATCACCACTGCAACAGTAAACTCAGGTCAGATATATAAGTGTACTGTATATATATCACCACTGCAACAGTAAACTCAGGTCAGATATATAAGTGTACTGTATATATATCACCACTGCAACAGTAAACTCAGGTCAGATATATAAGTGTACTGTATATATATCACCACTGCAACAGTAAACTCAGGTCAGATATACAAGTGTACTGTATATATATCATCACTGCAACAGTAAACTCAGGTCAGATATATAAGTGTTCTGTATATATATATACAAGTGTTCTGTATATATATCACCACTGCAACAGTAAACTCAGGTCAGATATATAAGTGTACTGTATATATATCACCACTGCAACAGTAAACTCAGGTCAGATATATAAGTGTACTGTATATATATCACCACTGCAACAGTAAACTCAGGTCAGATATATAAGTGTACTGTATATATATCACCACTGCAACAGTAAACTCAGGTCAGATATATAAGTGTACTGTATATATATCATCACTGCAACATTAAACTCAGGTCAGATATATTAGTGTTCTGTATATATATATACAAGTGTTCTGTATATATATCACCACTGCAACAGTAAACTCAGGTCAGATATACAAGTGTACTGTATATATATCATCACTGCAACAGTAAACTCAGGTCAGATATATAAGTGTTCTGTATATATATATACAAGTGTTCTGTATATATATCACCACTGCAACAGTAAACTCAGGTCAGATATATAAGTGTACTGTATATATATCACCACTGCAACAGTAAACTCAGGTCAGATATATAAGTGTACTGTATATATATCACCACTGCAACAGTAAACTCAGGTCAGATATATAAGTGTACTGTATATATATCACCACTGCAACAGTAAACTCAGGTCAGATATATAAGTGTACTGTATATATATCACCACTGCAACAGTAAACTCAGGTCAGATATATAAGTGTACTGTATATATATCACCACTGCAACAGTAAACTCAGGTCAGATATATAAGTGTACTGTATATATATCACCACTGCAACAGTAAACTCAGGTCAGATATACAAGTGTACTGTATATATATATAAGTGTTCTGTATATATATCACCACTGCAACAGTAAACTCAGGTCAGATATATAAGTGTACTGTATATATATATAAGTGTTCTGTATATATATCACCACTGCAACAGTAAACTCAGGTCAGATATATAAGTGTACTGTATATATATCACCACTGCAACAGTAAACTCAGGTCAGATATATAAGTGTTCTGTATATATATATAAGTGTTCTGTATATATATCACCACTGCAACAGTAAACTCAGGTGAGAAATAAGATACTCAAATCCTTTTATAAAATAACACTGCGATCTGTAACCTCCAGGAGGAAGTCTCCTGAGCTGCAGAGGCTGCACTAGCACCGACTCATGATGGTGCAGGTGCTGGGGTTTAGGTTGTGCCTGTTCAGATCAGAACATTTTAGATTTAAAGGGACTGGATTCCAGTAGCTCAAATGAGATTCTCATTAGGCCCGAGCCCCTACAGGGCGTAGGGCCTATTGCTTTCGCAACGATGATGCCTGGGCGAAGGTATATTTCACTGGGTTGCCATGGCGATGCGCCAAAGTGCCCATGTTTGTCTATGTTGGCACATCAGCATCTCCAGTGTGTGTGGACTTTGTTTAGTGACAAGTTCAGCCCAAAGCCACAAACACACAGAGACAAGAGGCTCATCAGCGCCACCCGGGGGAGCGTCGGCGCCGCCCGGGGGAGCGTCGGCGCCGCCCGGGGGAGCGTCGGGTCGGCCGAGTGCAGTGCTCGGCCCGCGAGGGCCGTTCGATGCCACTTGCGGCTTTAAAACTGCTTTCTGACTGACACCAAATTATAACAAACAACTTGTCCATCATGTCCAGTGTTTTTGTAGTGAACAATAAACTGATTGGTAATATTGGAGTGAACATGCTGACCTTGTATCTGCAGACACAGTGGTGCATTCTCTAACCCTTCATGTGAACATGTTTCTATCTTCCAGTCTGGGGAGCTATGCATCTCTGCACAGTAACGTCTACTGCAAACCACACTTCTGTCAGCTGTTCAAGGCAAAGGGAAACTACGATGAGGGCTTTGGGCACCGGCCCCATAAGGAGCTGTGGGGGCCCAAGACTGAAGGAGACGGCACAGAACAGAGCCCCCCGAGCAGTCTACATCTGCAGGAACATAGCCCCTCCAAGGGCCCGGAGGAGGACCAGAGGTACTGGGATCAGATCATTTAAGAGGGACTTTTGGAGGGAATTCTTTCAATTAGACCTAAGATCTTAACAGATTTAAAAAAATAACTAATGCCATTTTTAGTCCTGATTTTGGAAATGGTTTAGGCTGGGTTTAGTCCTTGTTTAGACCTTTAGTCCTCTTCATTATTCTGCTTCTGAGCTCTGAGTTAGACAGGGTTTTAGTCCGGGTTCAGGCCTTGTTCTGGATTAGTACTGGGATAGTCTTGTCTTAGTTAAGTCTTGGTTTAGTCCCTTGTTTAGCCCTGGTTTAGTCCTGGTTTAGTCCTGGTTCAGCCCTGGTTCTTAGACTTGTTTGGTGCTTCTCTTCATCTGAGTAATAATATTTTCTTTTGGCTCAGTCCGTGTGTGGAGGACTCGCCGCTCGCCAAAGTCACCATCCTGACCGCCAGCATGGAGGCCCGGGGTCAGGGGTCATCTCCGGACAAAAACCAGGACAAACCAAGTGAGACCAGAAGACTGAAGATCTCCTGGCCTCCTAAAACTGACCCAGAGAAGACCAAGACCACAGAGGGTCCAGAGGAGGATGGCACTGTCCAAGCCTGCGCTAAAGCTGCCAAAGCAAAATGGCCGCCTGAGGAGGAGAGGGAGGAGGTGGAAGAAAGAGAACAGATGGAGGAGGAGAGAGAGGAGCGAGAACCAACCAGCCCAGAGTCCATGGAGGAGGACAAAACCAGTCCTAGTAAGTCCTGATTTATCACTGATTTGAGGAAGAAGCAACACTGAAAATGTCTCATATTATGAAAAATGAACTCTTGTGAGCTTTAAGTCCTGTTATAACGCTGTTACCTCATTGAAAACATGAATGAAACACAAATGAAACAAAACACAACTCCAGGTACGTTTGGGATGAGGAAACATTAAGGTTCACGTTCATGGATGTGTTGGTAAAGGCCATAATGATCCTGAGGCTCCATTTTAGTTTTTAAATTCATGGTTAATGTCTGATTACTGATTAGTGTAAGACTGGGTCAGTGTGACACTCAGGATGTTGTGACATACGAGTACATGGAGGTATTTACTAACTGTTGCTTAGCAACCAGCTGCTGCCCATGAAGTAAAAACTACACACTCCAGCAAATCTTTCAAATAAAGCAATCTTTTGAGAGATTTTTAGTCAAATCTTTTATTGTGTTAACTATGTTTCACTGAAGGGTGTACAGCCTGCACTTTAGATGCATTTTATAGCTACTGTCTTTAAGGGTTTTTATACGCCCGTATAAAAAGACGGGACGTATTATGTTATGGCTCTGTCCGTCCGTCTGTCCGTCTGTCCGTCTGTCCGTCTGTCCGTCTGTCCGTCTGTCCGTCTGTCCGTCCGTCCGTCCGTCCGTCCGTCCGTCCGTCCGTCTGTCCGTCTGTCCGTCTGTCCGTCTGTCCGTCCGTCCGTCCGTCTGTCCGTCCGTCCGTCCGTCCGTCTGTCCGTCTGTCCGTCTGTCCGTCTGTCCGTCTGTCCGTCCGTCCGTCCGTCCGTCCGTCCGTCTGTCCGTCTGTCCGTCTGTCCGTCTGTCTGTCTGTCCGTCTGTCCGTCCGTCTGTCCGTCCGTCTGTCCGTCCGTCTGTCCGTCCGTCTGTCCGTCCGTCTGTCCGTCTGTGGACACTTCAAAGCTTTGAAGTCTTTGAAGCTAACTCGACAACCGTCTCACCTAGGAATGTCAAACTTCATGGCTGGACACCCCATGGGTCAAGGATGTTCCCTATTGATTTCAAGGTCACAGGGTCAAAGGTCAAGGTCCCGGCCCGACCCTTTGCGAAAACCTGCCCGTCGCTCTTGCTAACTGTGATCGTTTCCATCTCTGTCTTTTTATCTTCCATCTCTGTCCTTTTATGTTATGTGCCGTAGATCTGAACTCTCTTCTCAAATGTTCTGCTGCTGAAAGCGAGAACAACCCACATTCTCTGCTCCTTTGAGCTTTGACACATTAAAGCTTTGTAGTGTCTTTAAGTTCTGTTGCTGCGATCTGATTGGTGGAATTCCGATTCTAGAATGTGATGATGTCATACTCGTACTCCTACTGCAAGAGCCAGATTTCCCTATTGATTATCCGTCCGTCTGTCTGTCCGTCTGTCTGTGGACAATTTCTTGTTCACACTTATTATTATATTGGTAGTGAACTGCCTTATTGTGCTTACCGGTATGTGCCATAGAACGCCAGTATTGGAATCTTCCAAACTGCACCAACAATTCATCTTTAACTAGGTTTGACAAATTCTAACTTAATTCTATATACAATAATTCAAAGTACGGGCGTATTTTGCCCCGCTGGAGGAGCTCTTGTATATAGAGCTTTTCCACCTTCAATGCATTTAAAGCACTTTTCCATCAGGGAACCACGCCAAAGGACACAACAACAGCATTCTTCTTTGGGAGCTGGAATCGAACCACCAACCTGTGGGCCAGAGGATCTGATCACTCTCCCAATGATGTGTATGTTGAGAGCGGGATTCGAACCGGCAACCTTCAAATTAGAGGACGAGCACTATATCAAATGAGCTACTGTCACTAGTGTATAAAAAAACAATCGACAACAACAAAACTGAACACTTTTTTGCAGTTAATAGATGCTTTTATTTAAATGAGTGCGCATCTACTCCTCAGTGGAATCGTCATGAGGAGGAGGGCGGGGCGGAGCAAAGTCGGCCATGTTGGGAAGGTCAAACACCACACAGCAGCTCAGGGCAGAACGAGGGATCTCCATGTCCCGCACCTGAGTCCAAACTCCGGTCCTTGCATCAAAACATTCAGCACAATGAATGGTGCCCAGATCGCACCCGCCTACAACATATAGCTGATTGTCAACAACCTCGATGCCAAAGTGGCTGCGCTCGGTCCACATGTTGGGTAGGGGGCGCCACGTGTTGGTTGCGGGGTTATAGGCTTCAACAGTGTTCAAATGGGAATATCCATTAAATCCATTAAACCCACCAACAGCGTAGATTTCATTGGCATAGGCGATGACTCTGAGCCCAGAGCACATGGTGGACATATCTGCTATCATGGTCCACTGTTCGGTTAGTGGGTTGTAAGTCTCAGCTGATGCCAGGTAATGTTCACCATTAAAACCTCCACAAATGTAGATCTTTCCATTGTACACTGTGCTGCTGGCACGGCTCCTCTGTTTGTTCATAGGTGAAATCATGGTCCACTGATTGGTCACTGGCAAGTACCTTTCGGCTGTCTTCAGCCCGTCCAGTCCATCGAACCTGCCTATCGCGTAGATCAAACCATCCAGCAAAGTCACACTAATGTAGCACCTACGTGAATGCATGGGTGCTATTTCTTGCCACGTGTGAATTGCCAGGTCGTACTTGCAGGTAGTGTTGAGGTGGTGATTGCCGTCAGACCCTCCAATCACGTACACAGATCCATTAAGGAACACTGTGCCGTGATAGGCTCTTGGAGTCCAGTCATCATTAGCCACACCCACCCAGCGATCGGTGCGGTTGTCATAGACTTCAATGCTGTTGGTTGTTCTTCCGTTTTGGCTATAGCCACCAATAACCATAAGCACCGCACTGGGCAGCCTTGGAGTGGCTAGACGAGTGGGGGGCAGGGAGGCATTGTACCTCCTAGCTCTTTCATCCAACACCACCTTTATGATCTTCTCCTCCACAATCTTCCAGTTATGAATGTAGTGGGACAGGTTATATCTAATCATGCACTGAGTGAAGTCATCAACATGGATCAGACCCAGACGGACTTTTAGTAGGAGGTCGGCCAAGTAGTGGTTCCTTTCCTCAGGAGCATGTGCAATCCATCTGATGACTGCCACTAACACGGTGGTCTCCTCCTTCACGTTCAGCCGATCATCATCAATGACTGAACCCAGGTCTTCCCTGGAGAGCTGGAAGAACTCTTCAGAGCTGGTCACCACCTCTTCGAAATGCTTCAGGACGTATAAGAAGGCTTGTTTCCTCAGCTGGGGGTAGTAGTACTTGTTTGAGATACCCCATACAGTGATGCAGTTACTGGGGGACATTTGCTCCTTCATGACCTGACAGCAGACTTCGGTAATGCCGCTCACATCTATGTAGTCAGCAGCTATAAAGAGCTCCTGGAGGTTTTCCTGGGTGATGTGCACCACCCCGGTGTAGCAGTAGTCCAGGATAATCTTCATGATATCAGCTGACACATTGGAGATCTCAAACACCTGGCAGTCAGGGCTGGACCTGTCAGTGAAGAGGCTTTTTAAAGTATGTGCTGCAGCTACACAGAACCAGTTTGTGTGCTGGGAATTGCACGCCGCCACGCGTTGAGCAAAGCATCGCACAACTTCTGCTCCTCCTCAATTCCTCGAACACAGTGTTCATGTTTGGTTCTGTATTTGAAAATGGATATCTTTGCACAGAGACATGTCTGTCGCTCTTGCTAACTGTGACGCTTTCCATCTCTGTCTTTTTATCTTCCATCTCTGTCCTTTTATGTTACGTGCAGTAGATCTGAACTCTCTTCTCAAATGTTCTGCTGCTGAAAGCGAGAACAACCCACATTCTCTGCTTCTTTGAGCTTTGACACTTCAAAGCTTTGTAGTGTCTTTAAGTTCTGTTGCTGCGATCTGATTGGTGGAATTCCGATTCTAGAATGTGATGATGTCATACTCATACTCCTACTGCAAGAGCCAGATTTCCCTATTGATTATCCGTCCGTCTGTCTGTCCGTCTGTCTGTGGACAATTTCTTGTCCGCGCTCTAACTCGACAACCGTCTCACCTAGGAATGTCAAACTTCCAAACTGCACCAACAATTCATCTTTAACTGGGTTTGACAAATTCTAACTTAATTCTATATACAATAGGCCTAATTCAAAGTACGGGCGTATTTTGCCCCGCTGGCGGAGCTCTTGTTTATATTATATTATAAATAAAGCAGATGGCAGATCTTTCCCCAACAGCCCCTCCCCCTCACCTGGCCCCTCCCCTCTCCTGGCCCCTCCCCTCTCCTGGCCCCTCCCCCTCAACTGGCCCCTCCCCTCTCCTGATCCCTCCCCCTCACTTGGCCCCTCCCCCTCACTTGGCCCCTCCCCCTCACTTGGCCCCTCCCAGGGCTCTACACTAACTTTTTTTTCCAGGAGCACATGTGCCCCTAAGTTAAAAATTTTAGGAGCACAGAAAAAAAAAATGGGGGCACAAATAGGTTTTTGTTTGAACGATTATTACAGTGCAGAACTTGCGCACACCAACCCCAACCCTGAATAAATTTAATACAAAAAAACAAAAGAATTATGACTGTACTTTTCCTGCATGATCGCAATGTTTTTATAAATATATCTTCATTTTATCTGATTAATATTTAGACTTAAAATAAGCCAAACAAACTGTACTGCACTGAAACACTCTGTGGCCCTTTTTGGACCCTCACCCACAGTTTGAGAACCTCTTCTTTAAGAGAACTTCCACTGGCACTTTACACAAAACTGCTTCAAAGTGTAAAAAGTGGGTAGGATTTTTAAACCTGTATTTTCAAATTCCTAACTGGAGTTACATTCTCTTACTGGTTTTACAGTGGTTTTTAGCCTCTGCACATTTACCAAACAAAACGCACATTGTAACAAACAGATTTATTTGGAAAACTTCAGCCCACATGCCGCCTGCTCTGTGCTGTAGCTCTGCTCTGTGCGGACACGGACATAACATTAATATTGGCGTATTTGACGTGAGGCGGATGGACAGGTGGGATGTTTAACCTGCCCTGTGATGCAGGCTGAGTGTGGCGCTGTGGACAAGCCGTGCACTGGCGGTGCCGCGCAGTGTCCGTGAGCTCCAAGCGCTGGAGTCCCGCACACCGGTACAAGTTTATTGCCACGTAGCGGCCCGTAATGATATATGACCGCACTCAGTATTCAGACCCGAGTCCGTGGCGAGGGACCGAGTCAAATGCGCTCGAGTCGAGACAAGACTAAGAAAAACTCTCGCTTTATTGGGGAGGAAGTCCAGCGACGCACGGGGTGTCTGTGAGTGGTGGGACAGGTGTGGGTCCTGCTGCGGTGCTTGCGCTCCTTGTTTAAGGGCGTGGGTGTGTTTTTAAGCTGAGTTTGTTCTATCAGTGATATCGCCGCTGCAGCGGGCTTCGTATGCTGGGGTTGTCTTGTGCGGTCGGAGGAGTGTCGGGCTCGGTTCGGTTCTTCGCGCTGGGCATGTGTGCTGCGCTTTAAGGCGATCCAGGCTTGAGGCGCGATTCTAAAGTCCCTAATGTGACTGCGCCCCTAATGTTTGACACATTTATAACGTTAAGCTCGTCAGTTACGTGTGTGCGCAGTTCTCCTTATTGTGGCTGCAGAAGCACTCGCACTGGTGCGACTGTTTTGTTTTCCTCGTTCGCACGGCGAAATATTTACTCGCAAATGCGAGTGAAATAGGCGCACTGTAGAGCCCTGGCCCCTCCCCCTCACTTGGCCTCTCCCCTCTCCTGGCCCCTCCTCTTACCTGGCCCCTCCTCTTACCTGGCCCCTCCCCCTCTCCTGGCCCCTCCCCCCTCCTGATCCCTCCCCTCTCCTGGCCCCTCCCCTCACCTGTTCCCTCCCCCTCACCTGGCCCCTCCCCCTCACCTGGCCCCTCCCCCTCACCTGGCCCCTCCCCCTCACCTGGCCCCTCCCCCTCACCTGGCCCCTCCCCCTCACCTGGTCCCCCCCTCTCCTGGCCCCTCCCCTTACCTGGCCCCTCCTCTTACCTGGCCCCTCCTCTTACCTGGCCCCTCCCCTCTCCTGGCCCATCCCCTCTCCTGATCCCTCCCCTCTCCTGGCCCCTCCCCTCTCCTGGCCCCTCCCCTCTCCTGGCCCCTCCTCTCTCCTGGCCCCTCCTCTTACCTGGCCCATCCCCTCTCCTGGCCCATCCCCTCTCCTGATCCCTCCCCTCTCCTGGCCCCTCCCCTCTCCTGGCCCCTCCTCTCTCCTGGCCCCTCCTCTCTCCTGGCCCCTCCTCTTACCTGGCCCCTCCTCTTACCTGGCCCCTCCTCTTTCCTGGCCCCTCCCCTCTCCTGGCCCCTCCTCTCTCCTGGCCCCTCCTCTTACCTGGCCCCTCCTCTTACCTGGCCCCTCCTCTTACCTGGCCCCTCCCCTTACCTGGCCCCTCCCCTGTCCTGGCCCATCCCCTCTCCTGGCCCCTCCCCTCTCCTGGCCCCTCCTCTCTCCTGGCCCCTCCTCTTACCTGGCCCCTCCTCTTTCCTGGCCCCTCCCCTCTCCTGGCCCCTCCTCTCCTGGCCACTCCTCTTACCTGGCCCCTCCCCTTACCTGGCCCCTCCCCTTACCTGGCCCCTCCCCTCTCCTGGCCCATCCCCTCTCCTGGCCCCTCCCCTCTCCTGGCCCCTCCCCTCTCCTGGCCCCTCCCCTCTCCTGGCCCCTCCCCTCTCCTGGCCCCTCCTCTTACCTGGCCCCTCCTCTTTCCTGGCCCCTCCTCTTACCTGGCCCCTCCTCTTACCTGGCCCCTCCTCTTACCTGGCCCCTCCCCTCTCCTGGCCCCTCCTCTTACCTGGCCCCTCCCCTTACCTGGCCCCTCCCCTTACCTGGCCCCTCCCCTCTCCTGGCCCCTCCCCTCTCCTGGCCCCTCCCCTCTCCTGGCCCCTCCCCTCTCCTGGCCCCTCCTCTTTCCTGGCCCCTCCTCTTTCCTGGCCCCTCCTCTTACCTGGCCCCTCCCCTCTCCTGGCCCCTCCTCTCCTGGCCCCTCCTCTTTCCTGGCCCCTCCCCTCTCCTGGCCCCTCCTCTGTCCTGGCCCCTCCTCTCCTGGCCCCTCCCCTCTCCTGGCCCCTCCCCTCTCCTGGCCCCTCCTCTTACCTGGCCCCTCCTCTTACCTGGCCCCTCCCCTTTCCTGGCCCCTCCCCTCTCCTGGCCCCTCCCCTCTCCTGGTCCCTCCTCTTACCTGGCCTCGCCTTCATGCTCACCTGTGCTCTGGTTTTCTTCTGTCAGACCAAAGCTGCACACTCTCAGACAGCAGTAACGTAGGCACCATCTACTGGTGATATGTGAGAATACAACAGGGACGGGCAGGTCAGTCCGATACAGATAGGAGCTTTAAAGCCAGATGATAATGATAATTTTACTCCAAACTGTAGGTTTCATCAGGGGTCATCTGGATATTTTGGCTCCATCCAGAACCCTTTTCCATTTGGATTCCACTGGATTAGAGCTCTGTGACTTTGCACTACACTGAGTATCTAAGTCCACAGTGGGACAAAAAGTCCAGAGGAGCTCCAGTGAAGCCTTTCTCTTCTCCTTCAGGTCCGATGGAGGCAGAGCAGAGCCCAGAGCCCAGTGCACAGTACTCCCCCCGCCACACCCCCACAGAAGACAGCTGTGTGGACCTCCACAGCAGCTCCGAGGAGGACCCAGAGAGAGACCTGAGCGACCCCACACAGGAACAGTGTTCTGGGGAAGAGGAGAGAGCAGACGAGGGTCTGCTGGAGGAACCCCTGGAGACCAAACAGCTCAACAACCTGTGCTCCTCTGAGGGGAAGGTGGAGGCCAGCCGCTCCTCTCAGGTATGGACAGAACAGAAGGTTTTATCCAGTGAGAAATAAAGAATAATGCCCCCCATGCTTTACTGTTGCTGACCCTGTGAGCCCATTTAGTCCTTAGACTTGATTATAGACCTCAGTTGGTCCTGGTTTGGTTTCAATTCAGTTCAGATCAATTTTATTTCTATAGCCCAGAATCACAAGTGTTTCCTCAATGGGCTTCACGGTGAAAAACCTGGAGACACATGGTTTGGGTTTAGTCTCTGTGTTCTTCATTCAGTCCAGTGAATGGTTCTGCTTTGAGGTCCCAGTCAATTTAGTAAAAACACAGGTCCTTTTTTTTTTAACAAATTGTCAAATCTTTGTTTTGTGTCAGGATGTGGGATTCTGGGACAGTGAGGAGGTGGAGGAGAAAGAGGAGCTGACGGTGGAAGACCTGATCAAAAGAAACCGATGCTACGAAGAGGAGGAAGAGAACGCATGAAAAACGAGGAGGAGAACGGTGAACGATGCCTAAAACAGACTTATGAACTGAACAAGTGCAAAACAACACATCTACAGGAATTTAAATGACATGAATTCACAATATTGACTTTTTATTGACATCATGTTTCGATGATTGGACCTAATGCTGTTGGATTTGAATGCATCCGACCGGATTAAGCACGACTATTATTATTCAGGCCACTGCCACAAGGTTTGTGAGGGCCGCTTCAAAATGGTGCCAAAATATCTAAATTATTCTGAAAAAAATCCAGTGGTCAAACTTTTACATCAGGTTTTTCATCATTTCAAGCCTTAATAAGATACTCATTGATTCTGTACAAATCAGATTTTTTTCTTACATTTTTTCCCCGATACCAACAAACTGCACGTCTCTGATTGGCCGATGCAGCTCCGCTTTAATCTGAACTCTGGGAGATTCTCCGGGGACCAGACTCACATCTTCATAAAGTTATTGAAGAAGTGTGTGTTCTGCAAACCAAAAAAACATTGGTGTTCCTCTTGCGATCTTGTTTTTATGAATGAACTTTTTTGATTTAAACTCCTCAATATTTCGAATTCAAGTCATTTAACCTCTGGTCCTCTGTGCTGCAGCTTTGTGCCTCTTGTCTCCATGTGGGACAGTCTCAGCCATTCCTACACTTTTTACTTTCCTGCTGGAGATCGAGATGCTGTGACGAGCTTTTTTTAAACACATAATGACAGAATTTTGGATAAAATTGTCAAAAAATCTTCCAAGATTTTTACCAAACTGGAAATCTGTTTATTTTATTTTTATTTTTTTAAATAAAACGCCGCACAAAATGAAATGTAGAGAATGGTTAAAATGAGTTGTGTTTAAAGCTGCACTTTGGAACTTTTCTGGTGAGGGTAGCCTACATACTTGTCTCCATGGTGAATTTACTCCTTTGCCTGGAATGTCCGTTAAGCTGTGCTGGGCTTGCCTCTCCACAGATCCGGACTGTAACCTGACCTGCTTCTCTTCACGGTGTCGAGTTATGTTTAATACCAGTTCTTTGTAACATTCCAGGCAAAGAAATAGCATCTCCATGGAAACGACCCCAGTAGAAAAGTGACACCGTGCACCTTTTAAATCTGAGTCTTGGTTTAAATAGTTTTGATTCTGTAAAACTTCACTCCGAAAAATGACTGGACTTTTTATATATTTCATACCACGATTATGTGACCGAGAAATTTGCACTTAAAGTAATGAACATTCCCTCGACTTTTATGGTCCGATTTATTTTTGCATCACTATTTACAGAAATGACATCATCTGCTCTGTTCTTGCAGTTAAAATGATTCACAAATGTCTTTATGCAAATCCGTCTGAAGTCCAAACAGAACATTTGAGGAGAACTTGTACCGGCAATAACGAGTTTCTTGGAGTTTCTCGTGGACGGTCTGGCGCCTGCTCGTCTCCATGGAGATTTTATTGCTTTGCTCAGAATATTTCACAGTATGGCATTAAACGTCATCATTTGGCTTGTGTTATTTCGTACGGGGCTGTGCGGGAGTTCAGGATGGACGATGAAGCCGTTTTAAAGCGTTCGGAGGATCGGTGCAGTGCGACTTGTTGGTCACATGAAGATTAAACATTTTTACACAAACTAATTAACTTAATATCACATTTAACATTTCCCAAACTCTCCACTGACACGAGTGGGATTCCCGTTTAACCGAAAGTGCCGTGGTTTAGGAGCATTTGGAGATGAAATAAGTATGACACGGGTAAGTGTAATGCTGTACTATAGACATCGCCATGGAAACGAGCAGGTGACGGAACCTTCCACCAGAAAAGTTCCGCAGTGCACTTGGCGGTCTTACAGTTTAACCCTCTTCAAACAGTTTTTTTCACTGTCTTAAAGTGTCAAAAACAACTGAAACCGAAATGAATATTCAGATTTTTACTTTTGTTTTTTGCAGTGAACGTTCAGCACTTTGTCGCCTTTTTAAACGTGTCTGTGTCTTAACCGTTCCACGTGTTCACTTAAAGCCGTGTTACGTAACTTTAATTGTTTGTGTTCAAACTGGACTTTTCACTGGGACATGTTTTTTATCATGGGGTCGAATATGAATAAATTGTATAAAAATTCACCTGACTCTGGGTTTGGTATTTTTAACAGTGTGTTTACAGTACAGTTTGAGCCTCACTCGGGGCGGCGTCATTACAGACAAAACGCCTCACTTCATGTTCCTCATAATAACGATTCCATTATTTTAAGCAATGACTTCCTGTACTTTAAAGTGTGCAGCTCCTCTACACGAACCACCGAACTCCAAATGGTGTTTCCTCTGAGGACGGGACGAGCACAGCTGAAGCTCATCTGTTACAACTCGAATCCGTTTTGCAATTGAACAGTAATCGTGAAGTGGTTTTTCATAATAATGTCTTAACTTTCATACACAATCACTTTACAATTTAGTGCAGTTTTTATTCACTCCAAACTGTGGCAGTGAGATCCTTTGTCAAGTGTTTTGCCCAAGAACTGGGGACGGGACACGATCTCGTGCCACAAGATCTCACCAGACAAAATCGCCACAAGTTTGTGCATGAGAAAAATGATTTCGTGAGATCGTTTCCCTCAGAATTTACCTTTGGCCTGGACAAAGAAAGTTAAGAACAGGTGAGTTACACAATTTGAGCGGCTAAAGTTCCAAAAACTACAACGACGACTAAAGTCCATCAGATAAATAAAAACAAGTGAAACCACCAGATTCTGGGATGGACGGCATTGCTTATTGTTATAAATTCTGTCAAAATCTCCTCCTCATGAACCTGATCTCCTCGTGCGTCTCACCCCAGTGGTAGTAAGCATCTTTTCTTTTGTCTACCTAATAACCGCTTGTCCCACTGGTGTTTTCCCCCCGGTATTTCCATCAGACGAGATCAGGTTTTTTTGTTTTGAAATACACGACCGTTCAAAAGTTTGGGGTCACCCAGACAATTGTGTTTTCCATGAAAAGTCACACTTTTATTTACCACCATGAGATGCAAATTAAATAAACTATAGTCATTATAGTCTTATCAAAGACATTGGGTTAGAAATAATGATTTGTATTTGTAATAAGTTTTTTTCCTTCAGACTTTGCTTTCATCAAAGAATCTTCCATTTGCAGCAGTCACAGCCTTCAGACCTTTGGCCTCCAGCTGTTCATTTGTTGAAGGTTCTGGAGAAATTTCACCCCACACTTCTAGAAGCTTCTCCCACAGGTTGGATTGTCTGGATGGGCACTTCTTACGTACCAGACGGTCAAACTGCTCCACAGCAGCTCAGTGGGTCTGTCCATAACACTTCTGTCCACAGCAGCTCAGTGGGTCTGTCCATAACACTTCTGTCCACAGCAGCTCAGTGGGTCTGTCCATAACACTTCTGTCCACAGCAGCTCAGTGGGTTCTGTCCATAACACTTCTGTCCACAGCAGCTCAGTGGGTCTGTCCATAACACTTCTGTCCACTCTTCCTCTGTCCAGTGTCTGTGTTCTTTTGCCCATATTAATCTGTTTCTTTTATTGGCCAGTCTCAGATGTGGCTTTTCCTTTGCCGCTCTGCCCTGAAGCTGCATCCCGGAGTCGCCTCTTCACTGTAGATGTTCACACTGGCGTTTTGCAGGTTCTATTTAATGAAGCTGCCAGTTGAGGACCTGTGAGGCGTCTATTTCTTAAACTAGAGACTCTAATGTATCTTCTGGCTCAGTTGTGCAGCGGGACCTCCCACTTCTCTTTCTACTCTGTTTGTGCTCTTCTCTGAAGGCAGTAGTTCACACTGCTGTAGGAAATCTTCAGCTTCTTGGTAATTTCTCTCATAGAATAGCCTTCATTTGTAAGAACAAGAATAGACTGTCGAGTTTCACATGAAACTTCTCTTTTTCTGGCCATTTTGAGCGTTTAATCGACCCCACAAATGTGATGCTCCAGATACTCCACCTGCTCAAAGAAGTCAGTTTTATAGCTTCTCTAACCAGCTGAACAGTTTTTATCTGTAATATCATGACTGCACAAGGGTTTTCTGATCATCCATTAGCCTCTGACACACTGAGCAAACACACTGTACCATTAGACACTGGAGTGAAATGGGCCTCTGTTCACCTCTGGAGATACTGCACCAAAAACCAGACATGTGCAGCTCGAACAGTCATTTACCACATTAGCAAAGTACAGAGTGTGTTTCTGATTAGTTTAAAGTATCTTCATTGAAAAAAACAATGCTTTTCTTTCCAAAATAAGGACATTTCTAAGTGACCCCAAACTTTTGAACGGTAGTGTACATAAAATACAACAGACTTAATTTTGTATATTTTTAATTGGTGAAATACATGCATCTGAACAAGGCCAGAAAACTGCAAGTCAAGAAGCAAAAAAATGGTACCAAACCTGATTAGACTCCATTCTTTTTTGGTTTAACTGTGATAAACTTGACCTGAATCACCACAATTGCTGGTATCCAACAATTATACTCAAGTATTTTGTTATTCAAATAATATTACAGAACTAGGAGTAGTAATCCAAAAAAAGGGGATAAATATTTGAAAATGTGACAATAACTTAAAGAGGGGGTATATGTGGGATATTAAAACCGCTTATATATTACATACATTACATATTTACCTCACTATTACCTTTTGTTTTGAAAATACTCGCCTAAAAACTATTTCGCGGGTGATGTCGGCTTGTGGGCGGAGCCTCGTACAGAATCTTACAACCAACCGTAAAGAGGGTTTGAATCGGCCTCTTCATGCGTGTTTCTGATGAGGGAACGACGTTACAACAGGGGAGAAAGTCTCAACTTTGCTTAATACTCCCTCTTTAAGCTATGATTCATGATTTACAGTTAAAGCAATTGGACAAACAATACACGGAATGAAGAGCTGAAAATATAACCGCACAGCAAGAAGGTCCCGGGTTCGATTCCCCGGTGGAGTGTGCATGTTCTCCCTGTGTCTCTGAGGATTTATTGAGATTTCCCACATGAACAACAGGTGAAATCCTCCAGCTTAAAATAGTCCTGACCAAGACCAGCTCCAGATCTGGAGATGGGCCCCACGTCAGTTTGGACTTTTTCTTAAATATTCTCAAAATATCCAGCAGCTGTTCATAGTTTTCCTTTGACAAACATAATATGAGACAGTTCACGTCAATTAAAAAAAGAATGGCACAGGGATCTCTAGTATTTCAGCATGTGTGAAAAACCTGCAGATCAGTAAACATGAAGAAAAGCTTCGTATTGGCTCAAGTTTAAGTTTCAGATTGTCTCAGAAGCACGAGGGGCTCACAGGGAAAAGGGGCTAAAGACAAACACCAGACTGAAGCACTGAAAATGTGAAACCTTAAAAAGCTGCACTGTGGAACTTTTCTGCTGGAGGATTTGCCACCTGCTTATCCCCATGGAGATGTTACCACGTTGCCTGAAATGTTCTGTAGTATGGCATTAAACCTAGCAATTTCCATGGAAACCTGACATCATCAGATCAGGTGACAGGCCAGATCTGTGGAGTGGTGACCGGCCAGATCTGTGGAGTGGTGACCGGCCAGATCTGTGGAGTGGTGACCCCACTCGTAACATACACTTTTATGATTGTAAAAATGTGTAGTGAAAAATACAAGTTTAATTTAATGCCAGAACATCTGAGGCAAAGTGATGACGTCTCCATGGAGACGAGCAGCCACTAGAAAAGTTACACGGTGCATTTTTAAATACATTTATTATGTCATTATTTTCCATTTCACTATTTCTGATCCAAAACAAATAGTTTGAATTTTAAGGTGAGCTACTTAAAATGAAATCAAAAATGAAATGGATAAAAGGTGAAGTTTTACACCACAATAATGATGTCATTTTGAGCTCATCAAAGTGAACTCGACACATTCCCTGATACAGCATTAAACTCATGTTGGGTTTAGATCATTACAGTGTGTAGAAAAATACTTCTAATCTGTGTTTATAATATGGCAATCTAGATTTGATCAGCATGGTTTTAAATTCAGATGATTATTTCGTCGGGATGGGACAAAGTCTTGTGCGTATCTGTAGCGAGAAGACGCTTCCACAAAGAGATGTGGAACTCACACACTCACACACAAAACACTGTCAACTCTGTCCCAGCTTTTTATACTGACAGTGACACAAATAATCAGAAATAATATGATCAGAATATTATTATACACATGTTAAGTCCCCAGAGCAGAACATGTGTTTTTCACACTTAAACATTGTTTGAAAAAGATCCACAAAGAGATATTTAATAAGTTAGTTTATAGTGATAAATAAGAGAGAAGTGTTCCTCCTCTGTCACCGTGCACATCAGAGCACCAGCTCAGGGGGACCATATCCCACCCCTGTTATTTAGACGTGTGGTTTTGATGAAGCTGTATGTCCCTGATGGCCCACAAGAGGGCGCCGTCTTCCTGGCAGACGGAAAAACATGTCTTTTTAAAAATACAAGTACAAAACCCTCCACTCATGTCCTATCCTTCCTAATGAGAAACGAAGCAGAAAGTAGAAAGTAGAGTTTTTACAGTTATATATATATTTTAAAGCAGACACATGTGCTTGTGTGGCTCTATAGTCTGTGCAGCATTATGTTAGAATTTGGACATTTTAAATTGTAATATTCATCTAAAGCAACTTGGTAAAAGAAACAAGTCCTCTTACTTCTGTGTCAGAAAATGGTGGTGTCCAATGGGACCCGACGTCACCATAAACATTATCACAACAAAACGCCGCACACTGTGGGCCCCTCCTGTGGGCCCCTACTGCGGAGAGCTGCACATCACTCTGAGTAAAGAATTTGTATTTCCCCTTGTACCAAATCGATGCAGCCAAATCTTATGCGCATCACTGACAAAGAAAATCAAACTGGAGAACAAAGTAAGTACAGAGCAGTGGGCATGTGTGGGGGCTAGAGGAAGCAGTGATGTTCTGAATACAGGAGGATAAAGACGACTCAAGCTAATACAAGTTCGGAGGGTCAGTGAAAAAGGGAAGCCAGTGTAACATGTATAAAAGCTCTTAAAAGTCAATGCACAATATGTCTCCTTTAAAAGTAAAAAGAGTCAAACTAGTGAGTGGCTTTGTAGACTCGATCGGGGGGACGGAGTCAGCAGAGGGTTGAGTATCACAGGCGTTTAAAGAGACGAGCTGGAAGACGTTAGAAACCTGCCGCAGAAGTGCTTCGTGTCATGTGATGTTAGCATGTGTCCAGACGAGTGCTCCGGGTCCAGGTTAAAGTGCACATGACAGGTTAAACGCATTAGACAAATAGACCGATTTCACCAAACAGAATTACTATAACTATGTTGACGATCTGTCTTTTCAGATTTGGTTAAATTTGCTGTTTTACTTCCTGGTTGGACGCAGACACCGCGTATAGAAAATTTGGTAATCATTAACTAGCCACCATAATGTAAACGAGGGCAAAACAGGTCTAAAGTGAACAGCTGATCAAAGCAGACATAACCTGTCTGTATTTTAGATGGAGCTTTCTGCGTTGGTGACATAGAGAAAGGGATTTTAGAATTCAGCACTGCTTCCTGTATTTTCCTGTTTTTGCACAAACTTAGCTGATGTAAAACTATTATAAATATTTCGCACAGGTACTATCCACCAAACCGAGAAAAACATTCAAACCTGTCATTTGCACTTTAAGGCCCTGGTTTAGGTCCAGGTTTAGTCCAAGTTTAGGTCCAGGTTTAGTCCAAGTTTAGGTCCAGGTTTAGTCCAAGTTTAGGTCCAGGTTTAATCCATGTTCATCCACTGAGCGGGTGAAGATCCACTTTAACCTTCTCTCCACAGCTCAGCATGCCCACTGTGGGGTAGAGTCCTCCAGGGGGCACCACCATCTCCCGGCGCCCCATCAGCTTCCCGTTCCTGCTGAAGAAGACCTGCACAGCCACAAGAGGGCGACAGTGAGTTACATATTCAGAATATTTCTATAATACTAAAGATTAGACTTCACTTATTTTATGACCTGAATGAATTCTCCAGTAAGATGGGCCAAGTAACAGACTTCAGGAAACAGAATGAAGTTGTGTAAAGCTGCAGCATGGGGAGAGGGTACAGATATATACATATATGTGCTTCTCAAACTTTTTTCACCTCTTACCCCCTAAGGCAGGGGTGTCAAACTCATTTTGGTCCGGGGGCCGTATGCAACCTACTTTGATCCCAAAAGGGCCGGATCAGAAAACTCAGTTATTGTATTTTTCTCCGTGTCTCGTAGTGGTGTTTAAGATTATATTCCTCGAGCAACACCACTTGTTCCAAACACACTGAGCACAGATTTCCCATTCACCTCTGTCAACAAATAAGAATTAGACTATTTTTCTTGGGAAATCCTGAACTCGGCATCTGCTTTTCTCATTTTTTGACATTTTGCTGATGAGGGTCACGGTCGACAGTCAAAACGATCGTCCTTTAAGAGCGTTTGGAAAGAGGAAAGTCTTCATTTGTGCTGCTCTGGTGGGAGTCGCAACGCACAGAAACGCCGGAGACGCTGCTATGCTAAATGGTGCAGAAAATTAACAGAAAAATCTGACAATTTTAAGTATTTTAATAGAAAAATCAGCCGAGGGCCAGATTAAAGGTCTTGGAGGGCCGGATCTGGCCCCCGGGCCGCATGTTTGACACATGTGCCCTAAGGAGAGAATAAGGCTGTCCGAGTACCACCAGATCTAAACCTGGTCTTAACTGGACAAATCCACTGACATTTTGCAAGGACAATAGGCTGGGGGTGTTCTACATGTACAGTATCTCACAAAAGTGAGTCCACCCCTCACACTTCTGCAAACATTTAATGAAATCTTTTCATGGGACAACACTGACGAAATGACACTTTTATACAATGTAAAGTCGTGTTCATGTACAGCTTGTATAACAGTGTAAATTTACTGTCCCCTCAAAATAACTCGACGCACAGACATTAATGTCTAAACTGCTGGCAACAAAAGTGAGTCCACCCCTAAGTGAAAATGTCAAATTGGGCCCATTTAGCCATGTTGTTAGTGTTACAAGGTCTCATGTGTGTAAGTGGAGCAGGTTTTTTAATTTGGTGTTTTCACACTCACATTCTCTCATACTGGGCACTGGAAGTTCAACATGGCACCTCATGGCAAAGAACTCTCTGAGAATCTGGAAAAAAGAGTTGTGCTCTACATAATGATGGCCTAGGCTATAAGAAGATCACCAACACCCTGAAACTGAGCTGCAGCACCGAGGCCAAGACCATACAGTGACTTAACAGGACAGGTTCCACTCAGAACAGTTCTCCCCATGGTCGACCAAAGGAGTTGAGTGCTCGTGCTCAGCGTCATATCCACATGTGTCTTTGGGAAATGGACGTATGAGCTGGAGCATTGCTACAGAGGTTGAAGGGGTGGAGGGTCAGTCTGTCAGTGCTCAGACGCCGCACACTGCATCAAAATGGTCTACATGGCTGCTGTCTCAGAAGGAAGCCTCTTCTAAAGATGAAGCACAAGAAAGCCCACAAACAGTTTGCTAAAGACAAGCAGACTAAGGACATGGATCACTGGAAGCAGGTCCTGTGGTCTCATGAGACCAAGATAAACCTATTTGGTTCAGATGGTGTCAAGTGTGTTTGGTGGCAGCCAGGTGAGGAGTACAAAGACATGTGTTTCTTGCCTACAGTCAAACATGGTGGTGGGAGTGTCATGGTCTGGGGCTGCATGATGCTGCAGCACTGGGGAACTACAGATCATTGAGGGAACCATGAATGCCACATGTACTGTGACATACTGAAGCAAGAATGGTCCTCTCCCTTCAGAAACTGGGTCGCAGGGCAGTATTGCACATGATAATGACCCCAAACACACCTCCAAGGAGACCAGTGCCTTTCTAAAGAAGCTGAGGGTAAAGGTGGTGGAGTGGCCAAGCATGTCACCAGACCTAAACCCCATTGAGCTTCTGTAGGGCCTCCTCTAATGGAAGGTAGAGGAGTGTAAGGTCTCTAACATCCACCAGCTCTGTGATGTTGTTATGGAGGAGTGGAAGAGGATCCCAGTGGAACCTGTGAAGCTCTGGTGAACTCCAGGCCCAAGAGGATTAAAGCAGTGCTGGAAAATAATGGAGGCCACACAAAATATTGACACTTTGGGCCCAATTTGGACATTTTCACTTAGGGGTGGACTCACTTTTGTTGCCAGCAGTTTAGACATTAATGGCTGTGCATAGGGCTGAAACGATTCATCGAGTTAATCGATTAAATCGATTAGAAAAATGCATCGATTTTTTTTTTTTCCTCGATGCTTCGTTTTATTTTCATACGCTCGGCGATGGCCGGAACCTTTTGTGGTAGAGGTAAAGTTTTCGCAGGACCACTGCACTTCACTGTACACACAACAGCGCGCCCATGGATGTGTAATAAGAGCAGAACCTCCTCCTCTAAGAGGGAACGTGAGCTGGGTTTAGACCGTCGTGAGACAGGTTAGTTTTACCTACTGATGATGTGTTGTTGCAATAGTAATAGGGAACACTCCTCATCGAGTGCGCGGTACGCTCACGCCGCATCTCCGGTACGCCGCCCGCGGTACGCTCCGGTACGCAGTATACCATCTGCCAGAACCAGGAGTGCGCGGTACGCTCCGGTACGCAGTGCCCCCCACATCTCCCGTACGCCGCGCACTCTGCGCGTGGATTGTGTCTTGTCGCGTACACTCCGTGGACCGCGCTTCCTCCTGTGCCTCTAAACCAGAATTTACACCAGGACTAAGACAGGTCTAAACCAGGTCTAAACCAGGTCTAAACCAGATCTAAAACCAGGACTAATCCAGGTCTAAAACCAAACAAGAATTTGCAGGAGTTGGTTGCTACATTTATGTAGTTTTAAAAATCATGACAATATCAATTAATCCAAAGTATTCAGATTACGTTACTCACTTTAAGTAATTTAATTGATTACGTCACAAATTACATTTTGGGGAATGTAATCTGTAATCTGTAGGGGAACATTTTAAAAGTCACCTTCTCAACACTGATGCTACAACATCTAAACAGAACCGTACATTACATCAAGTGGAAAAGAAACCGCGAGGTGAGTCGACCTGAGCCCAGCGATAATTACGTTTTTCATGTCCAAAACACGTGGATCTGTCAGTGCAGGTGGTGTGGACTTAACATGTGCAAAGTAGGCTCGATATTAACAAACGATTACTCGATTATTCGAACAAAATAATCGACAGAATAATCGATTACTGTAATAATCAATAGCTGCAGCCCTAGCTGTGCGTCGAGTTATTTTGAGGGGACAGTAAATTTACACTGTTATACAAGCTGTACATGGACTACTTTACATTGTATCAAAATGTCATTTCGTCAGTGTTGTCCCATGAAAAGATTTCATTAAATGTTTGCAGAAGTGTGAGGGGTGGACTCACTTTTGTGAGATACTGTATGTCTATGTTACCATTGTGACACAATGCACACATTAGCAAACAGTGCCAAAACTGTTTTCCCATCATCTGTGAAAATACAAAATGTATTTAATTAACACGGTCCTATTTAAGGTTTGATTTTAAACTAAAAGGTGAGCGTGACTAATGGAAAAAACTGTTGGCTAATGCTAGCTAGACTGCGACTAATGTAATTTGAGAGAGAGTAGTTTAACAGCACTAATCAGCTCACCTGTAGTACGGCCAATTAAACCAGTATTTTTGTGGCCAGATTGTGTTGAAATAAAGGTCAGATTAAAGTCTAAACGAGCCTCCGTCAGCATCACACTCTCAGAGACAATATCTAAAGCAAGTCTAAAAGAGGACTGCACAAACTATACGAGGATTAACCCAAAGGAGGAGAAACATGTGGCCTAAATGTACTTCAGTACATTCAGCAGAGGAAACTACATCCAACCTGAAGGAGGGTCTCAGTTTGAGAACCATCGCACTCCACCTCGGGCGAGCGCACATCGAATCATGTTGAGTTGTGACGGTTCCACACACTTACAACAGGACCCAGTATTCTGGAGTGAATGTCTTGAGTCAATGCTTAAAGATGCATTGTGTAACTTTTCTAGTGGAGGGTCTGTCACCAGCTTCAACTCTGATTGCCTTGGTTGGAATTTTGCACAGTGTGGCATTAAATATATCTCTCTCAATGGAGAAGAGCAGATAAAGACCACCAACCCACAGTACAGGTCAGCTCTGTGGAGAGGCGCCCCTGCTCACAGTAATGCATAGGTGCTTTTTTGAGCAATAAAACCAACTGTGGTAGAATAAATACAAGACAGAAAAGTTTAATGCTGTGCTGTGGAATATTCTAGAAAATTCCACCTTTTATGGTGCTGTACCTGAGTTGTACAGTTTGCAGTGGTCCAAAGTTCTTCCTCACTTACTTTATAAGCGCTTTTCACAACTCTCAGAGACTAGAGTGGAGTTCACTATCACGACAAAGCTAATAACTAATCCTCCACTGGATTGGCGTCTCTCGGTAAATACACTGCTCTCAGTGTGGACAGACGAGTAGTGGCCCATATTAACAGGTCTTTGGAGCCGCTGAGACGACGTGCTGATCTGATGCCTCCTGATGGCTGTGATAGACAGTCAAAGTGTTGTCCAACTGAATTACAACAGGTTTTCCTCTTAGGTGTGACAAAAACTCCTGAGAGCCAAATGGGCAGCATGCACACACATTTATGTGGTCTAAACGATGCCTGGTGGACCAGACCCCTGAGTCGCCCTGTGCTGCCACAGCGCCCCCTCCTGAGGCAGGGGTCTGTGGTGACCACCTCCCTTCGGCACACCACAAGACCCATGGAGACCCCCCGTGACAAACAGCTTCTGTCCCTCCATGTTGTCAGTGCACGAGAGCACTGCCACGTCACTCTGAGCATCTGTCACACAACAGTGAGAGCCGCCCATCAATCTGGCACGATCAGTCGAGCACAACCAGTACAAATGGAGAGAACCAGACAGCTAGACAGCAGTCAATTGGTAAGCAGAGAAACCAGGGCAGGAGAGAGGCGGGAACACAGCTTTCACCAACCAAGGTATAGTTGACCAATACGAGAAGGCCTGCTAATTATGACAGTATCAGAATCAGAATCAGAATCAGAATTACTTTTATTCATCCCCGAGGGGAAATTTTCTTTGTTACAGATGCAACCGACCAAGAGCATGTACATCGAACAAGTTACAAAATAAGCTAAATACAATAAGATAAAAGATAAAATAGCTCTTTCTGGGAAATTATTTACATCATTGACATCTTTGTGACTATATACATGTGTGAGCAGGAATAGGATGAAAAGGATTGAGTAGTTTGTGAGTCACAGTGCAGCGTTCAACAGTTTGATGGCGACAGGCAGGAATGATTTCCTGTGTCTCTCAGTGGAGCAGCGGCAGCCGCAGTCTATGGCTGAAAGAGCTCCTCTGATTGGCCAGCACCTTGTGGAGGGGGCGGGAGGGAGAGTCCAGAATAGTCCGATTTTATCCAACATTCTCCTGTCCAACACCACCGCCAGAGAGTCCAGCTCCTCCCCCACAACATGTCCAGCCTTCCTAATGATCTTCTCGAGTCTATTAGTGTCCCTCACGCACAGACTGCTGCCCCAGCAGACTACAGCGTACATGATGCACTGGCCACCATAGACTCGTAGAACATCCTGAGCATTGTCCTGCAGATGTCAAAGGACCTCAGCCTCCTCAGGAAATAGAGGCGGCTCTGGCCCTTCTTGTAAACCGCGTCCACGTTCCTGCTCCAGTCCAGTTTATTGTCCAAGTTCACCCCCAGGTACTTGTACCTGCAAAAGCAAAAACTGGGAGAGGGGACGCGAAAAGCCGCTGCTCCGACCAAGATAGTGAAAGGGCTTCCAGCAACAGAAAACAACACGAGTTCTTAAGCTATGGCTAATGTCATGTAGATCGAACCACACGCGGCAAGAAATGAGGAACAGAGTCACGAGGGACTATATCTATCGGACGCTATCTCCGGAGCGTCATCCTGGGTCACAGATGTGACTCATCTGGTGTTACTACTCGAACTGAGCATGTGCAAAGGGAACATGCTTTCAGCTCTGCCCTCTGGCGGTCAGGAGGGATGAAACAGAACTCCGGTGCAGGCTCCTTAAAACTGTGAATCCTATCCATCCATTGAACCTTCGGTAAATATTAGTGAGCTGGTGGTATAATGTCTGAGGATTTGTAAAGGAGAAAAAGTGACTGTTTACACGGCACTAAATCAGATTTGCTCCTTTCACATGAAAACACTATTTCACGGTTTAATACGGACAGATCTCATTCAAGTCTCCAGCAAATACACATGTTCTCTGACAAAACAAGTCAAGTGCCGTGGAGTGGGTCTGTTCCATAGATTGGACTTCTAAATATTGAATCTTCTATTCAACCACCTTAAAATGAAAAGCTTAGAGTGTATTGAGCCCTTCATGGTACACTGTGTGCCTATGAGGCCATTGTACTCAGGCAGGTATTCACAAACACTAGAAGAGACTCAAGACTCACTTAAGTTACACCATTCGTTTACTGCTTATTACAACATGAACATTACTCAAGTCAAAAGTCCTTCACATAACTCCACTATATCTGGGGCTGGCTGCGTAATGACATTTTGAAGAGATATTTAGTCATCTGAATCAAACATAGACTGCATATATAAATGGACATAGCCAGGGTTGCAAAATTCTGGGAATTTTCAAAGTTGGAAATTTTTTGAGAATTAACGGGAATTTTTGGGAATTAATGGGAATAAATTGGGAATTAGCAAAGTTGAAAGTTAGGGGCGCCATACCAAGCCAACATATTTCTCCATCCACCTGGTGAAAGGGACTTTGTGGTTCTGAGGCCCTTGCACCTCTAGCCTCCACTGGTCACTATTTGGGAACAAACACTCAATAGTTCGGAACAGGCTAACGAATGAGCAAGTGGAGAAATGAGTGGCCATATGAGCAAACCTCTGACACAGAGCCATCCTCAACAAGACTGGACACAGACACAGATACTGAAGAATAAGAATCAGACGTTGAGGGAGTGAACACTGAGGACATTGAGGTTCAGGAAAAAGTTTGAAAGAATTTGGCAGAATGGAGAACAAGCAAAAATAAGGCTTGAGAACAGGGCTCTACAGTGCGCCCATTTCACTCGCATTTGCGAGTAAATATTTCGTCGTGCGAACGAGGAAAATAAAACAGTCGCACCAGTGCGAGTGCTTCTGCAGCCACAATAAGGAGAGCTGTGCACAGACGTAACGTGACAAGTTAAACATTCTAAATGTGTCAAACATTAGGGGCGCAGTCACAGTAGGACTTTAGAATCGTGCCCAAGCCTGGAGCCCCTAAAGCGCCTCACGCTTGCCCAGCGCGATCGCAACCGAACCATGCCCGGGCACGACACCTCCGACCGCACACGACTCCAGCATACGAGCTCCGCGTGTGCGCCGATATCACAATACGAACAAACTCCGCTTCAAAACACCCACGCCCCCTTAAACGAGGAGCGCCCCGCAGCAGGACCCACACCTGTTCCAGCATTCAGTAGATTCCCCTGTGCCGCTGGACTTCCAGCTCCGCTAAAGCGAGAGTTTTGTCTTGGTCTTGTCTCGGACTCAAGGTCTGATTAATGAGTGCGGTCATTTTTCATTACGGCCGCTGCGATCGGCAATAAACTTGTACCGTGTGCGGGACCGGTGCGCTGGAGCCCGCGGACACGCGTGCGGCACCGCCAGCGCGCGGCTTGTACATAGCGCGCACCCTCATGTACCAGTGTGTATCACAGGGCAGGTGAAACATCCCACCTGTCCATCCGCCTCGTCAAATACGCCAATACTAATTTTATGTCCGTGTCCGCACAGAGCAGATCTACGGCACAGAGCAGGTGATATGTGGGCAGAAGTTTGCCTAAGAAAATGCCAAATAAATCTGTTTGTCACAATGTACGTTTTGTTTGGTAAATGTGCAGAGGCTAAAAAACACTTTAAAACCAGTAAGAGAATGTAACTCCAGTTATGAATTTGAAAATGCAGGTTTAAAAATCCTACACACTTTGAAGCAGTTTTGTGCCAGTGGAAGTTTTCTTAAAGAAGAGGTTCTTAAACTGTGGGGGAAGGTCCAAAAAGGGCCACAGAGTGTTCAAGTGCAGTACAGTTTGGTTTATTTTAAATCAGATAAAATGAAGATATATTTATAAAAACATTGCGATCATGCAGGAAAAGTACAGTCATAATGCTTTTGTTTTTTGTATTAAATTTATTCAGTGTTGGTGTTGGTGTGCGCAAGTTCTGCACTGTAATAATCGTTCAAAACGAAAACCTATTTGTGCCCCCATATTTTTTTCTGTGCTCCTAAAATTTTTAACTTAGGGGCACATGTGCTCCTGAAAAAAAAAGTTAGCGTAGAGCCCTGCTTGAGAAACTAGAAATAACTAGAAATAAGGCTTTGAGTTTTTGAGACCAGAGTTGTTGTTTTTTTTCATTTTTAATTTTGAAGTGTCAGCTGTAAGCAACATTTTAGCAAATGTTCACGTTTTGTTGTTCAATAAAAGAAATAAGCATTGATAAAATGCTTATTTCTGACAAATAAATCATGTGTGTTAATTATTTCACTTTTGCAATAAAGCCTGCCGATGACAAAATAAAATGTTTATATTTTTGTTACAATAATTCCCCTAAATTCCTGTGCAAAGTTACCAATTTGAAAATTCCCCAAATTCCCATACCAAAGTTCCCATGGAAACTTTCCAGAAACTTTCCGGGAATTTCCCAGGAATTTCCCACCCATTTGCAACCCTAGACATAGCTAACCTGCTAGCACAGGTATGATTTGGCTCCATCAAACCTGGCTCCAGTTCCCTTTCTATTGAAAAACCATCACTCCTTTCTCTCAGTAACTGCTGCTGTCAGACTCATCAGTTTAGTCTTAAAATGTTCATATTGACCCACTCTGCATGATTTTTTTGCTATTTTATCCATAAATCTATGCATGCATGAACATTAATAACAGACAAATCAGACGCCTTTTTCCTCAAGGTCGATCCCGTTAGCATTAGCAACAAATTTGATTGACAGTGCTGACTTTATACAGTCTACAGTATGGGTGGAATAGAGTATTTTGAGCTTTGGAGGTGTAGACAGACCAATAATAAATGGTTACTGAAACCAAACACAACTTCAGCTCTGTTTTTGAGGAAGTAACAGCATTAGAACATGGCTTAAGGCTCCCAAGGGTCCGTTTCAGGTAATATAGGAACTTTAAGTCCCTCACCTGCTCACCCTGAGAGTTCTCTCCTCTCACCTGAGGCCTGCCCGCATGGCCTGCACAGTCACGGCTCAAACCTGGAGCTCAACTGAACAAATATTGACAAATCCAGGGATTAGATCAGATGCTATTCTTACCCACTTTAGCTGCTTTGCTCCTACCCATGTACCAGCCCCTACATGTACTGCAGCACAAACAACTGGCTCCCCTTTAAGGAAAATCACTGTCATCCTCACATAGAGACTTAATGTGGGATTTGCACTGAGCAGAGGTCAATAGATATTATTATTGTAGTATTTTTCAGAATATTGTAATGTGATTTCATTTTAAATGGCTTCTACATGTTTTTTCACGTATTTGAGCAAACACTGTCTAGGCCCAGTACAAATATAGCTGGCTCTTGAGGTCAAAATAAGTTTTACTGGCCAAGAATCAAGAGGTGGGTGTTAGCATGCTAGTTGTTCTTAGAATTTCCGTGATGGCAAAACTCCACTCTGGTTTCTGAAAGTTGTGAAAAGCACTAAACAGGACTAAATCAGGAACAAACCAGAACTAAATCAGGAATAAACCAGGAGTAAGCCAGGATTAAACTGGGACTAAACAAGAGCAAAACAGAGGACTAAGTGTTTTTCAAATGCATGTTAGGTGGAGTTCAGGTCTTGTGGCTTTTGGCTGCATCCCATTCCTGTGTGTCTGAGACTTACTGTGACCCTGGTGACGTCCGGTCCTGGCTCCGCCTCTTCCTCCTCCTCCTCGTCCTCGTTCAGATACAGGACGTTTTGGACAGGCGCAGGCTCTGGGTCATCTGCTTCAGCTGAAAAGGAGAGGTGAGAAACAAAGAGGAAATACAGTTCAGCACATTCCTGATGTGTGCATTTATGTTAATGACATCCATTTTTCAAATCATGTGTTTATGGGACATTTTAAACATGGGTTGGGTTCATATGACATGACAACACTTTAGAAGTGTGATGGCCCAGTTGGCTTGTTAAGTGTGATGTCACTTCTGGGTCCTTGACGCATCAGCAGAAATATCTGACACTCTACAAATTCCTCCTTATTTTAGCGACAACACATCTATAAAAGGGATTACAGTTGGTTGATGTAATTAAGATATCGTTAGCACTGACCGGAAGTTACTGAGACATATATGGAGTATGAAAGCTGTCAGATATATTCGTGTACATAGGATAGAAATCTGTGCATATTTGGGAAATACATGTATAAAATATTCGTAAACTCTCAAATGAGTCCAGTTGTACATAAAATGCATTGTGTGTATTTTATCTGTATTTAATCCGTCAGAATATGACTTGAAAAGTTACGACATCAAGAATTACAATCACAAAATGAAAACTTATGAGTGAGAATATGAATTCACAGATGCGACTTTACTGTCAAAAATACGTCATCACTTCACATAGATATAGAGCGGTAGATCTCCTGTTCAGCCTCCTCCAGTACGCCTCGCACACCACACCACCTCCTGTACGCGGCGCACGCCGCACCTCCTCCTGTACGGCACTCACACCACATCTCCTCCCGTACGCCGCTCACACCTCATCTCCTCCCGTACGCCGCTCACACCACACCTCCTCCTGTACGGCACTCACACCACATCTCCTCCCGTATGGCGCGGACACTGCACGTGGACCGTGTCTTGTTGCGTACGCTGCGTGGACCACGCTTCCTCCTGTGCGCCTCTAAACCAGAACTAACACCACTGACTAAAACCAGGACTAAGCCAGGTCTTAAGCAAGTCTAAAACCAGGACTAAACGAGCATTAAACCAGGACTAAAACCAAGTCTAAATCAGGTCTATAACCAGGTCTAAAACCAGGTCTAAACCAGGACTAAACCAGGACTAAACCAGGACTAAACCAGGTCTAAAACCAGGTCTAAAACCAAATAAGAATAGAATTTGCAGGAGGTGGTTGCTACAAAAAAAAAAAAGTTTCTGAAGAAAACGGAAAGTTTAAAGCTCCGTGGGCAGATACATTCAGGCTCCAGTACATGAGATAAAATGATGACGGACACAGGTTGGTTCGCTGCGGGGGGATAATTTAGTCTTGGATTTTTATTTGCTACAAGCAGGACTCAAATAGACATTTGGTAATAATGTGTTTAATGCAGCTTTGCACACATTTGTTTCTGTTTTAGAGAAACAAAACATGGCTAAATTGCATAAACTGCTCTGAAAACAGCTCGGTGCTGATGCTTCAGCTTCTGTCAGACTAAAGGACACGACTCAGTGGATTAAGTTATTTGTGTTGTATTTTCATTGATTTCATAAATGCAACACACTATAGTCTTTTATACAGAGCAGACAGGTAAAAAAAAAAAATCATATGCTGTGATCCTCATTCAGTCCTGATTTAGAACTGGTTTAGTGCCGTTTTAGTCCTCCTGGTTCAGTCCTTTCAGTCCGTATGCAGGGCAAAAGTCTGGCATCTCCGCTCGCTGATACTGTGAAAAAGCTTCGGTCAGTGACACCAGGGGTCACCAAACGTTTTCTCTTGGAGCCACATTATGGCTCCTGACTACGATGTGGGGTCGGGGTCATATAACAGAACTGTATGACCCCGACCAAAATGACACCATCCTCAGTGTGTAGTAGAAATGAGCAGCCCGGCACAGACGCCCACAGTACTATATCAACACAGAATTACTGGCACATACTGTATTTGTTTATTGTTACTAGTGGTTTCTAAGAGTAGTAAGTACTTCACACTTCATTTTAATTTGAAATACCCCAGATATTTCATTTATTTCTTTTCGCATGCGCTGACTGTCACTGTTTGATCTGGAGCTCGTCAGGCGACAAAAATTCAGTGGCAAATTCAGCAGCAAATGTAAATACGTCATATAATTATTTAAATAAAATACTTCATATTCATAATATTCAATATTGTTTTTTAATTGAAAAAAAAATCAACAAAATCCAATATACAGATCTGTTATTATTTGTCAAAAAGTAATTTAAAAAAAATAGAAAAATAGACCATGAAAAGTTTGAGGATTGCCTCATTTGCATTTGTAAAACTTGACATGTTTGTGTTTTTTCTATGGTGTTATAATTATGTCTGTATTTAAGTTAACTTCCTTAAACTGTGCATGCCAGGCCCTGATGATCCTCATATTTTGACATCATTTTGTGGCATAATACCTGCTGTAAATATAAATGAGAGTTTTGTACGAATTAAGAAGCAATTGATGAATAAAACCTTGAAAATTTCAGGAAGTTTACACACACACAAAAAACATTCTGAGACTTTAATTAAAGGCGTTTCCTTGTATATGTATTCATTAAATATTCATGTCTGTGACATTAGAAGGGTTTTGGCCCAATGCACAACATGGTTGCTAGGTAACAGTTCCCTAGTGTGATGTCATGACTGAAGTAAAATTTGAAACCTAAAAAAATGCCAAATTAGAAAAAAAAGTTAAATTTTTCATAAGCTCTTCAATCCAATGCTCTTAAGTGTGAAATGAGTGGTACAACCTGTCACTTTAAACCCGCTCACCTCTCCTGTCCTTGTCTCTGAAGGTTGTATTTTTATTTTTATAGATCACAGTTAATGTGGAAAATCACATACTTAACAAATGAGACCCTGAGGTTTAGGAGCCATCATTACCTTCATTACCGTCAAGGACTCAGATTAAACATGGTTAAATGTGCAGCCAGTTTAATAAATGATGGTCATTTATTAAACTTGGCTGCACTGAAGCAGGGTCTGTGTGGTTGTCTGTAGTATGTACTTTATATCATAAAACATATCAATCAATCAATCAAACTTTATTTATAGAGGGCTTTTCATACAAAAAATGCAACACAAAGCACATATAGCCTTAGGGTGCACTCACATTAGGACTTTAGAACTGTGGATAGCCTCTAAAGTGCGCTACGTTTGTCCAGTGTGAGCGCAGCTGAACCATGCCCAGGCACGGCCCAGTTGGAGACTTTATTATACAAACCCTGTCAGGTGCGCTGATGTTATTTATATGAGGAAAATGGTTCTGAAGTCCTAGTGTGAGTGCGCCCAAAGCACTACAAACATGTACGGTATCACACTACCTGCGTGAAGTCATGAGGTCAAATTGGGGTCAGCTAGCCCCCAGGAATCCTCTAAAACGGACCAAAATGGTGTCAATCATTTGTGCTTTGTTTGTACTGTTTTGTGCTGCAGAATGTTCTGTTTGTGTGAGTATAGTTCTTAAGAGATTAGCAGTTTTATTTTCCGCAGATGACATCAGCCAACCCCTCAAAATGATAAATAGCAGGCAGAAAATTATATGGAACATTTGTATTTCGTTTGTACTGTGACAATTTTCATTTGTGCGGGTATATTTCTAAAATTATTAATTATTATTTTTGTGCAAAATATATGATGTAATTTCCACTCAGCTTTAGCAAAACTCTGCAAAACTAGTGAAGATAAATGATCTCAGGTTGTGGAAAAGTACGTATCAGTCCTTAGTAACATGCTTTTGATTCATATGCATTAAAAATATGAATGCATTTTATGGCAGTTTGCATTCCAAACAACGCAGAATGTTTGTCAGTGCACCATGTTGTGGTACGCCAATTATACTGACAGTTCCATCACCAACAATGGAGCATGAAAGCACTCTGGGTCTGCTGGACAGTCATTTTCTACTCAAAAAACTACCTGATGAAAGTATTGACAAAGGTGTTGTTTATTTCAAACTGTCCAGAGAAGAGTTTACACATCACAGAAGCGCCTCAACTCTAAGATACCATTTAGGACACACTCACACTAGGACTTTAGAACTGCCCCGTGCTCAAGCACGATTGCATAGGGTTCTATGGTCTGCACTCACCTGCACAACAGAACCAGGCTACGGCCCGACGACATCATCACACGCTGCTGTTTGTTTACATGTTGCACACCAGAGCTAACGCTTTTAGTGGAGGAAATAAGTCCAGCGGTATGACATATCTATTAAATAGTGAGATAAATATGAGGCCTGCTGCGGTACCTGCTTCTCTGTGAGTTTATGGACATAATAACAGCCTGGAGGACTGAGGACAGCCGGAGGAGAGGGTGCAAAACATTTGTCTCTACCACAGTTCTTATTGAAGGAAGTGCGGATTCATTGTGTGGTTTAGAGAGAACTTTATTCACGGTTTTCCTTGTATGAGTAACATCAGTGCACCTGACAGCAATCGTATAAGAAAGTCGGCCATGTGTTGTACACAAGCAACCGTGTTGTGCTTTGGCCCACGTCCTCCAACTGGGTCCAAGTACCAAACGGGCCGTGTCTGGGCACAGATCGATTGCACCCACACTGGACAGCGTACCGTGCTTTAGGGGCTATCCATGCTTGGGCTCTAGAGCAGGAGGTTTCAACTCAAATTTGAGAAGGTTCAGTTAGAGAAAATCTCCTCAAACAGAGGTCCGGGACATCACATTAGGGATGCAATGATACAGTTTTTTCCACGAATCAATAAGTATCTTGATACATGGGTCATGATATTGATTTGATTTTGATACGTTTTAAGACGCAAAAAAAAATCTCATGTAATTTTTTCCTAATGAGTATAATATAACTCTGATGTTAATGAAATATAACATACATTACAGTAAAACTGTACAGTTGTAGTTTATGTGTGAAGTGTTTTAGTTCATTTGATTCAATGATTTACAGCTCAGAATTTTATTTTAGTGAAAATTAGTAAGTTATAAGCTCACCACCTACAGAGGGGTTCATAAGGGGGTCAGGTGCTGTGAGGATTGGGCAGCAAACTGCCCCCGCGACCCAGCTGGATTAAGCGGGAGAAGATGGATGGAAAATAAGTGCAGTATTTTCTCTGTTTTTTTATATTATATAATATAGCCAGTATAGAGTGGTAGGGGAGCAATACTATCAGACTTTTCCTTCTTTGATGATGATTTGATGATTTCTTTTCCTCCTGAGTCTCACTGGGTGCACACGCCGGTGTCTGTAGTGTTCTGCCTCCTGCAGACACAATACGTAGCTACTGCCCTGCTACAGTCTGTGCTCTTCCATTCTCATTCTGGTCACTAAAATTAAATTATGTTACATAGAAATATCTCAAAGAACTGTTTTCTGGGTAAAATTATGAGATAGAGTCTGAGTAAAAGATCACAAATCGCGTGGCGTGTGTAGGCATTTGATTAAAGCTGATGTAAAGACATAAGCGATTCTAAAGTATTTAAAAGTTCATATCCTTGTCATTCCTGCATTTATAAACGTAAAATAAAAAGTGAGTGAAAGATAAAACCAGTGTCTGTTAGAATATTTCAGCTCTAAGTCCCTGTGGAGCTGTTTTCTGCTGCAATCGAGGAGGATGCTGTGATAACTGTTTCCCTTTGGACCAAAGTAAATGACAACAAGCCTGGAGGGACATGTGTGAACTTGTACCCTTGAAACTCAAGAAAATGTTACTCTGAAGTTCGAGTTCCAACATAAATGGAACGCGGCATAAGCCAGGTCGACAGCGATGGTCAACTTTGAACGGTGAGAAGTCCTCACAATGTCGCCTCTAAGTTATTCTAGTGACAGTTATTCAAGTTTACGTGGATATCTGACCGTGCTCATGGAGGATGTAGTCTCGCGGGAACATGATGCCACAGCCCATGATGTCTCCTTTAAAACAGCGAGGACCAAACGCGTCTCCAACTCCACTGCCATGGAACAGTTTGCCATCATCTGAAACAAAAACAGGAAATCATGGATCATCATCACCCCAGTCCAGCTGTGACCGCAGTGGAGTGATTTGAGCGGTTAAAATGTCCCTTTCAAGTAACATTAGTCACAGAATTAACACGAGTCAACAGTTTTTCAGTTAGTCACAAACGGTACCAGGCTCGCATTGATCACAAGCTCCTGACAAAGCTCCCGACTCTTTAAATCTATTTTTCAGATTTCAGATCTTGAATCTTTTTTTTTGGCTGAACATTCCTCCAATAGAGGCACATGTGACACACCCCCAGCGTGATGTCACTGCAAGTATGAATGTCATTAAATTTATCTTGTATGCATTCAATTATTGGTGTTTTAATTGCAAAAAAAACCCTCTTTCCTCATCCGTTTGACTTGTAACTTGGACTGGCGGTATTATCAGGTAGACACAAAGCACATTAACAGCATGGTGGCTAGCAGTCATGCCTCACACCAAGACGGTTCTGGGTTTGATCCCTGGGTCACCTGGGCCTTTCTGGGTAGAGTTTGCATGTCCCCTGTCTGGATAGGGCACTCCCGTCAATCTAAAAAACATGCACTATATGTATAACAGTGGCGTGTGTGAGTGGTGGTCGTGGTCGGAGGGAGTGACGGCGGCAATCGGATCGACAGCCTGTCAGTTACAACAGCTTACACCACCGGATATGGAGCGAATGAAGAATCCTCTGTTAATAATGCTCTGTAAAGCGTCTATGGGGACGTGTGTCTGTGAAAAAGCGCTATATAAATAAACACTTACCTGACCTTTCAACAAAAAAAAAAGAGGTGTGACTAACTGAAAAACTGTTGCCTAATGCTTGTAATTTTATGTGTGAGAGTTTTGTTTAACAGCACAAATCACCTCACCTGATGTAGTTCCAACCAAGCCAACTCGTTCTGGACAGACTATGTTAAAATAAAGATCAGACTAATTTGAATAACAGAGCTTCTAACAGAGTACTGCTTCCAGTTAGCCTCACGCCCCCACAGAATGTTGATGACATCAGCTGCAAAGTATCAATATAACATGGGGATCTGTTGGACTTTGTGAGTTAAAATGAATGTGGGATTGTCCTTTTTTTTTTTTTTATAAAGAAGGTATTTTAACGTGACAACACTCAAATCTGACAGTTAACATCTCTACGTGTAAGGCACTTTTCTTCAAAGAAAGATCAACAACAATTCAACAGAAGTCTTCAAAACAGGTTCTGGGCAGCAGGCCAGGCTGCACTGGAGGTACAGCCTGCAGACAGGTAGCACAGGCGGCTCCCATAAATATTTGTGGAGTTGTCATGGGACCCATCTCCAGTGCACTTTAAAACAGTGGTATCTGAGCTGAGGAGCCATGCGGGAGATAAAGAACACTCTGATGCAAGATCTGAAAACTCAAATCAAATCAAAATAACAGATGAGGAGCAGAGGTGGGCTTGGGTCAGAAACTCCAGCCGAAGATGTTTTCACTTGGGTTCAAACATCAACAAGAACAGGGCTGTTGCACTGAGATTGGCAGGTTAAGGAAGTTTTGCAAGTACCGTCGGATTGTGTTTTACATTTCACAAACATGTCCTTGGATAAAACATGTTCAAATATTGATTTTAATGATAACTATAAAAAGTTGTTTTGCTTCACAATCTGATTATCCAGGACCAACTCAAAAACTAGAAATACCAATGTGAAAGCAGCAGCTCCTCACTGTGGGTCCCACCATGGCCATCAGTCTGATGCACTGGCCAGAGGTTACTGGCACTAGCTCAGCCTCAACTAGATCCCTGTGGTGTCTGTGTTCCCCACTGAGCCTGCACAGTAGAGCTCTTCTCCCATGTGAGCACGTGTCACGAGCACAGTTTCCTAAACCATGAGACTGCTCAGACTAATGAGCAAGTGACAGAAGCTAGAGCACAGGGAGCAAAAAAATGTCAACACAAAACCTGAAACCTGTTTTTGAAAGTCCTGGTCAGTTGACCATGAGCAATTTGTCATTACATTGAGCTCTATGGGAAAAAAGCTTTGTGCTGCTGAGGACTTTTCGCTGCAGCACCAGTCGAGGCCACTAATCCAACTCATACAGGCTTAAGCAATCCCCTGTCCAGAGTTTAGAACAGATCCACGGATCCTCTGACTAAAGCCAGCTCAAAATGACCTGACTAAAATCCCAGAAACTTTCCTCACACAGTGTACACCTGAACAACCTCTGTTTGAGAAAACACAAGACAAAATACAAAATGGATTTAAACAACACATTTTTAGAAGTCTCATCAATGATCTCGTTTAGGAGTTTGATTTTCAACAAAAAGGTGAGAGCAACTGAAAAAGTATTGGCTAATGCTAGCGACTGGAATGTGATTTAATAGGGACGTGTTCAACAGTAAAAACATTTCACCTGTTGTAGTTCCAATTTCATCTGGTCACATTGTGTTCAAATAAATATAGCTCAGATTAAAATCTAACAAAGCCTCAGACAGAGCATGCCTACAGTTAGCATCTCCTCTCCTTCTTTCCTGTGTGAGAGGAGGAGAGGAGAGGAGGGGAAGAGAGCACAGAGAAGAGGAGGAGAGGAAAGGAGGAGAGTGAGCAGGGGAAAGAGAGAAGGAGGAGGGGAAGAGAGCACAGAGAAGAGGAGGAGAGGAAAGGAGGAGAGTGAGTAGGGGAAAGAGAGGAGGAGGGGAAGAGAGCACGGAGGGGAGGAGGAGAGGAAAGGAGGAGAGTGAGTAGGGGAAAGAGGGGAGGAGGAGGGGAAGAGAGCACAGAGAAGAGGAGGAGAAGAAAGGAGGAGAGTGAGTAGGGGAAAGAAGGGAGGAGGGGAAGAGAGTGTGGAGAGGAGGAGAGTGAGCAGGGGAAAGAGGGGAGGAGGGGAAGAGAGTGTGGAGAGGAGGAGAGAAGAGGAGGAGAGTGAGTAGGGGAAAGAGAGGAGGAGGGGAAGAGAGTGTGGAGAGGAGGAGAGGAAAGGAGGAGAGTGAGTAGGGGAAAGAGAGGCGGAGGAGGGGAAGAGAGCACGGAGGGGAGGAGGAGAGGAAAGGAGGAGAGTAGGGGAAAGAAGGGAGGAGGGGAAGAGAGTGTGGAGAGGAGGAGAGTGAGCAGGGGAAAGAGAGGCGGAGGAGGGGAAGAGAGTGTGGAGAGGACGAGAGGAGAGGAGGAGAGTGAGCAGGGGAAAGAGAGGTGGAGGAGGGGAAGAGAGCACAGAGAAGAGGAGGAGAGGAAAGGAGGAGAGTGAGCAGGGGAAAGAGAGAAGGAGGAGGGGAAGAGAGCACAGAGAAGAGGAGGAGAGGAAAGGAGGAGAGTGAGCAGGGGAAAGAGAGGAGGAGGAGGGGAAGAGAGCACAGAGAAGAGGAGGAGAGGAAAGGAGGAGAGTGAGCAGGGGAAAGAGAGGAGGAGGAGGGGAAGAGAGCATAGAGAAGAGGAGGAGAGGAAAGGAGGAGAGTGAGTAGGGGAAAGAGAGGAGGAGGAGGGGAAGAGAGTGTGGAGAGGAGGAGAGGAGAGGAGGAGAGTGAGCAGGGGAAAGAGAGGAGGAGGGGAAGAGAGTGTGGAGAAGAGGAGAGGAGGAGAGTGAGCAGGGGAAAGAGAAGAGGAGGGGAAGAGAGCACAGAGAAGAGGAGGAGAGGAAAGGAGGAGAGTGAGCAGGGGAAAGAGAGGAGGAGGAGGGGAAGAGAGCATAGAGAAGAGGAGGAGAGGAAAGGAGGAGAGTGAGTAGGGGAAAGAGGGGAAGAGAGCACAGAGAAGAGGAGGAGAGGAAAGGAGGAGAGTGAGTAGGGGAAAGAGGGGAGGAGGGGAAGAGAGTGTGGAGAGGAGGAGAGGAGAGGAGAGGAGGAGAGGAAAGGAGGAGTGAAGGGGTGAGGACAGGTGATGTGGTGCTGAGTCCTCACATGTGTGTGTCTGATGAGTGCAGGTAAATGAGCCTTTCTGGAGTTCTGATTTCACTTGATGTGAGCCCACAGCCCCCAGCAGAACACGCCACATTTAACAGGACAGACGATCTCCACACAGACACAGCTCATGTTCCACAGCGCTCCTCCAAACACTCTGCACTCAGGTGAGGGCAGGAGAAAATACTTTTATACACCAGTCATTAGTGGCTTAACAGTGGCCACACATCCCCCAGTTCCAGAATAGCATTTTTCATTCATTTTTCCCCATAGACTTTCCAAATAAAAGTATATTAAAAATGGTGACCATAAGATCATTACACCAGTCTGTATAAGATAAGATATCCTTTATTTGTCCCACAATGGGGAAATTTCAGTGTTGCAACGCACAGTTAAGAGAACAGCAAGAAACGGTAGCAGCAACAGAAGTACAGTTAAGTTAAAAATAGACAAACACTATAAAGATCTATAAAGATGAGGATTATAAAACTATGTCACCCTATTTTTAACACACCTATATTTACAAAAGTGTTCACAAAACTAGCAGTACAGACGGCAAAAAGTAAAGAAAAGTACGAAAAGAGCGGCGCGTTGCAAACCGGCTGCTGACTCGCGCCTGCGCCGGAAGTAGTGTACGATATGTGCTGGAGGCTGGCGCAGGGTTTGCATGTTCTGCTTGTGTCTGGGTGGGTTTTTTTCTAATCATAATCTGAAACATACATAAAAGACTGGGCATAGTGTTTATAAAGTGTATCCTGCCTCCATCACTCACTCAGATTGGAGATGAAGAGTACAGTACAGTGTATAAGCAGCTCTCGAGGTAGAAATGTATTGACAAACTTTTCATGTTCAGCCTTATTTTCCCTCCACTCTGGTCTCTGAAAGGCACATATGCATTCATCACAGAGAATGATCAAAACAATAAGTGAGGCATAATTTTGGACCACTGCAAATGAAGTGAAGTAAAATGAACTGCTTTTGTTTTTCATATTTTTCCCACAGCTGAGCAGCCACACCCTTCTACATTCTGTTTGAATGCAGAAGGGTCTGGAATCGGACCATAGAGCATGAAAACATTTCCATCCAAACTTAGGACAGTCCAACCACAGCCGCTCATTTATAACAGATGTCTCTCAAATGCAAAGGACACCTCCTCTTGAAAATTCTCATATCAAGCAGAGCAAAATATATAATAATAATAATAATAATGCATCAGTTTTATACAGCGCTTTTCAGGACACTCAAAGACGCTTTACAGAGCATTATTCATTCACTCCAGACCCGGTGGTGGTAAACTACTATTGTAGCTACAGCTGCCCTGGGGCAGACTGACGGAAGCGAGGCTGCCAATCTGCGCCATCGGCCCCTCCGACCACCACCAACACTCACGCACACACCACTTTCATACTAGGCAATGTGGGTGATGTGCCTTGCCTAAGGACACTACGACAGTTTTTTTTGTGACTGGCGCCCCCCTGTGGCACCTGGAATTCCCAGTGTCTCCCATCCAAGTACTGACCAGGCCCTGCTGAGCTTCTGAGATCTGACGGGATCAGGCTTTGACGAGCCGGTATGGCCACATACTTTATATGTGGCATATTTTTTCTCCTAAACTGCCATATTTGTTTTGATGCAAATGGAGCATGCATCTCTCTGGTTAATCCATCTGTCAGTCACACCCTCGGAAATCAGGGAGACAGAACACAGCTCCAGATCCACTCGTCTTTGTAAAGTTTTGTCAAATTGTGAGTTCTGGCGGAACAGGTATGTCAAAATCAGGTACAGTGCTTTTAATTTAAATTTAAATGTGGCCACACCGGCTCGTCAAAGCCTGATCCCGTCAGATCTCAGAAGCTCAGCAGGGCCTGGTCAGTACTTGGATGGAGACACTGGGAACTCCAGGTGCCACAGGGGGGCGCCAGTCGTAAAAACTGTCGTTGTGTCCTTAGGCAAGGCACATCACCCACATTGCCTAGTATGAAAGTGGTGTGTGTGTGAGTGTTGGTGGTGGTTGGAGGGGCTGATGGTGCAGATTGGCAGCCTCACTTCTGTCAGTCTGCCCCAGGGCAGCTGTGGCTACAACAGTAGCACCCCCACCGGGTCTGGAGTGAATGAATAATGCTGTAAAGCGTCTTTGAGTGTCCTGAAAAGCGCTGTATAAAACTCATGCATTATTATTATTATTTAAGGTGCCAGTCTGGGTAAAGTATAAGTGCCATATGAGGTGCCATGCTCAGCTACACAACAATTTGTCACAGCAGGAATCAAACCTCTGAACTCTAGGTTTGTGGGCACACGCTCTCACCACAGAGCCACTGCCGCCCCTCTGGCATATGTATGTTGATGTTCACTGCTGACATGTTGAGTACTGTGTTGTTTTAAATCAAATAGATTCAAATGGAGCCCCGTTTCCCAGTTTGAGCCTCTCCAGTGTAACTCTATATGGGACATGAGACCACAGTTCCACAGCATGGCCAACCGCACACATCATTATGGTCTAAAACAAATGAGATTATCGGAGTCTGGGACAGGGCCAAACCAGCACTGGTCCATCACTCAGCACCGAAGTATCACTCTCACTCCATAGGGGGCGCACTCACACACTGTTATTCTATCACCGTGTGTTTTCTAAGTATAGCTGGAATCCGCACCCCAACGCGGGGAGTCGAAGTGTAAACATTGACCCGAACACTGCAAAAATGAAGAGCTTTATTGGTTTAAAATGGCTTGAATTCTTCAGTGGAATTTCCAAACGCCATTTCACTGTAAAAGCAGAATAATTATGTCAAAATAAGTCAAATTAAATTAAGTCTAATGAATATGAATCCTAATTGGAGTCATTTAGACAAATATTCATGTATTTAAAGTAACAGTATGTAACCTCTGGAGGTGGCATGATTCCATGGCAGTACAGAAAGACCACACTGGGTTAATAATATTCCACAGTATGGTTTAGAATGTATGTTACACAGCGAGATGGATTCTTGTGATATTTGTGAGTTCACCCAGAACAGCATTGAGATTTATGCAGAATCCAAAGGCAAAGTGCCCAAATGAACAACAACAAACATGGGGATAATAAACTACAATCAAAATGATTATTTAAGTCTGTTTTTCACTAAAAAGTTAAAGATTTTAATGGACTCTATATTATTTGATGTATATCAGTTTCTGACTATACACGGCATCTTATTTCAAACAATATGTATTTGCAAATGGTAGAAATTTGTAATTAGAATTGATCATAAAAATAACAAAACGCCTGAATAATATTGGAAAAATAGTTGCCATTAGTTTTCCATTTGGTTAGTGTAATAGCACAGTTGCCTAAGTCATATTTGAACAGCAATAAGGGAATAAGGCAGAGTGATGCAGCAGTGGCAGGAAATAAAGTTTGGGTGATATCACAATTTGGTGGAAGGTTGCGGGTTCGATCCCCGGGTCTTTCTGTGTGGAATTTGCATGTTCTCCCCATGTCTGGATGGGTTTCCTCTGGGCACTCCAGTTCCCCCCCATCAACTCAAAACATGCGACACCCTATGAACTAACATCAAGGATCATGACGTCCACGTAAATGCACTCACTGAGCAATATTGTGATCTCCGAGGAGGAGCCCGAGACGTGGGACTCTGAGGCCATAGCTCCAGTGTTTGCGCTCAGATGCACAGCAACCTACATTCAGTTAAAAATGAACGGGTCTGACGAAATTCTTAATGATCGATAAGTCGACTAATCATGCCCATCCCTAGGAAGAATATAGACTTTAAAAAAAAAATGAAACAGTTCTGAATTTGACATTCTTAAGACTGTGAAACTGAGGTGCAGCGCCTTTAAGTCTGATAATGGAAATGGATAAGGAAAAGTCCAAATAAACATTAATTTTTGCAGTGTAAGAATAGTTGGACTCCGAGGCCTAAAACATGACTGGAATGTTCTGAGTGAAGGGGGTCAGCTGCAAGAGACCAGATAAACTATACTATCAAAATAAAAGAGCATAGCAATGACCCTATCAAAATAAAATCACTTGTATTTATATCGCCCTGTGCAAAAATGTCATGGTGCGAAGTGAAATATTTGACATAGCACTTGGAATACCTAACAATGGGGCATCTGCAATCTGCAAACCACAATAATGTTAAAGGCCCCAGCCCAGAGCAAGGAGCAGTCCACAAAACCACTAATAAATGCTCATTTTGTGGAGAAACAGAATAGATTTGGGTTGATTTGCCAAAGGTAATTGTAATCATTTACTGACAGATGTGTTGAGACAATAGAAATGAAGGGCTTATGTCAAAATTGGTGGGTTTCACATCACAATGTTCAACAGACCTGTATAAAGTGGAACTGAGACAGGAGAAACCAAATGTCTGGAGTTCATCTGCAGATTTGTAGAAGGATAACAGATCTTGTCACTCATATGAGACTATGACAAAAGTCTCGTATGCCTTGCCCAAAGACACAAAGGCATTACAGTGGCAGGAGGAGGACCGAACCCCTGATCTTTGGATCAGTGGGCGGATCTTGAGAGAAAAAAGGCCAAATACTTGATAGGTAAGCAGACAGAGTGGATGAAAGGTGCTGTCCTCACCTGCGTGGTACGCCACTGACCCCCTGCTCCAGCCCGGGTGTCTGTTCTTGGGGTAGTCCTGAAACACAAGAACAAACCCTTTAGGATGATTTACAAGTGAATCCACAGTAATAATGTGTTTAGCATGAACACAATCTGATGGCAGGGCTGGGAGTTACATTTCCTCATCTGAATGATTCAATGGTAACAGACAGTTAAACCATTCTTCACAACAGTCCTCCATGGAGGTAAATAGTGTTTTTTTTTTGCCACACTGTGGAACATTATTTGCCTAAAAGAATGGTCAAGAATGAGATCTCTGTATACTTAATGCAGAGAGTGATATACTCTTGTCACCACTCCCTCAGTTGTGTCTCAGGCAAAGCCAAATATGACTGTGCATCTGATTCATTTTGTAAAACATGTAAAACAAAGAAACAAATCTCAGAGTAACATCAACACAACATTTTCCCCCCAGTACAGACAGATCATGTGGACCTGATAATAAGGTGGTTAATCCACCTGTCAATCACACCCATCGATAAAGACTTCTTTATCACTATTCACTGATCGCTGTTTCAGATTCTAAAATGTGATGCCATCATACTCCCAGATGGGGAGAGACAGTTTTTCCTTTTAATTACATAAAGGACAATTCACAAAAGTAGAACATCATTATCATTTCTATCTGTGACTAGAAGCAAAAACTCACTGTATTACGTGCAACATTTGGATGTGTGTTCATTTCTGGCCTGTTGTGGTGTCATCTGAAAGCTGTCAGTAAATGGACTTGATTAAAGAAGAGGCTTGAGTTCCAGCGTGTTTTTACAGTTGAGATTCAGACATAAGACGGGAGGCGAGCTCTCACAGTCCGAATGAAACTTAACACAGCTCCAGCCCAAAAATGCAGCCGTCCAAACCAGTGGCATTGACTGCAGATATTTTTAGAGTCATTAAACACCTGCGAGGGAAAGCACCAGCACCGAACAGCTCCAGCCAAATCAAACTGACAAGTCCAGCACCAAAAACAGACAAACGGAGAGATGGAGGGAGGAGAGGCGAGGGAGAGAGGGCTGAAGAAAGGGGGAGAGAAAGAGAGAGGGAAAATTGTGAAATTAGAGAATGAGAGAGACATAGGAGAAAAGAAATAGCAGTGAAAGAAAGAAAGAAAGAAAAAAATGGAAAGAGGGAGAGAAAGAAACTAAGAAAGTGAGGAGATTGAGAGAGAGAAAGAGTGGAGAGACATACAGAGGAATGGTGGGAGTGATATAAAGAGAGATAGAGAGAGAAATAAGAGGGAGAGAAATAAAAAAAAATGGAGGGATTGAGAGAGAGAAATTGAGAGAGAGGGGGGAGAGACAGGAATGGAAGGAGAGAGATGTAGAAAGATAGAAATACAGAGAGCAGGAGAAATAAAGAAAATTGAGGGGTTGAGAGAGAAAGTAAGAAAGAGAGGGGGGAGAGACGGAGAGAGGAATGCTGAGAAAAGGAGTGATGAAGAGAGATGGGGAGAGGGAGATACAGAGGAAGGGAGAGGAATAAAGAAAATGGAGACGTTGAGAGAGAAATTGAGAGACAGACAGAGGAGAAAGACAGAGGAATGGTGGGGGAGAGAGACACCTGGAGAGAGATAGAAGCAAGAAAAATGGAGAGACAGAGAGAGAGACAGAGGAATGCTGAGAAAGGGAGAGATGAAGAGAGACGGGGAGAGAGATACAGAGGGAGGGAGAGGAAAAAAGAAAATGGAGGGTTCGAAAGTGATCGAGATTGAGCAAGAGAGAGAGGGAGAGAAAGAGAGCAAGAGGGAGAAAGAGAGAGAGAGCGAGAGAGAATGAGAGCGAGAGAGCGATGGAGAAGGAGAGACAGACAGACAGGGGAAAGGCGCTCCTTGCCCAGGCGGCATTCTCTGGTTTCAGGTCTGAACCAGAGCCGAGGATTCCTCTGGCTCCGACACACTGGAGACTCCCTCACTCGTCCAGGAGCAAAAACATCAGGACCAACTGACGGCTTTGTGAGAGCAACAGACACGTTAGACTGAAAAAGGCCAAATCGAGTCGTTTCTGATCTCTGTTCTCATGTGGTTTCCTCATCACAAACAGACCTGGAGCTGTGTTTTGTTCCATTCACACGTTTAACACACAAACTCCATACACCACATGTGTCAAACATGAGGCCCGGGGGCCAGATCCGGCCCTCCAAGACCTTTAATCTGGCCCTCGGCTGATTTTTCTATTAAAATACTTAAAATTTTCAGATTTTTCTGTTAATTTTCTGCACCGTTTAGCATAGCAGCGTCTCCGGCGTTTCTGTACGTGGCGACTCCCACCAGAGCAGCACAAATGAAGACTTTCCTCTTTCCAAACGCTCTTAAAGGACGATCGTTTTGACTGTCGACTGTGACCCTCATCAGCAAAATGTCAAAAAATGAGAAAAGCAGATGCTGAGTTCAGGATTTCCCAAGAAAAATAGTCTAATTCTTATTTGTTGACAGAGGTGAATGGGAAATCTGTGCTCAGTGTGTTTGGAACAAGTGGCGTTGCTCGAGGAATATAATCTTAAACACCACTACGAGACACGGAGAAAAATACAATAACTTGAAGAGAGAACTGAGTTTTCTGATCCGGCCCTTTTGGGATCAAAGTAGGTTGCATACGGCCCCCGGACCAAAATGAGTTTGACACCCCTGCCATACACCTTCACTAGAATCATTTGAAGGATTTAAGTCCTGGAATTGTCAAGTCTCTTCTGAACTAAAGGTCAAAGGAGCTGTGAACTTGAAAACTATCGCGACACGACATCACAAGGTGGAACCGTGCGTGCCGGCATCTGGAGGTGTAGACAGACTAATAATAAGGGCTACTCCAACATGTGTGAATGAAACAAAATGTTCCCTCATCAAAAACACGCCTGAAGAGGTTTTAGACTCATCCATGCATGCTGAGTGATTTAGGGATCTCTCCTGGGCCCTGTTCAAACTCTCCTTGTGGTGAGTTAGGCCCACTAGCCTACGTCACCCACGCTCCCACTCGATAATTCTCCAGAAATATACAAAAGATGATACAAAACTGCACGGCAACTTCATAAACCTGATGTGATGTGCAGTAGTCTCATTAGCGGGAAACAGGAAACTTATAAAACATGTTCATACTTGGTTTTCGGTGAATAGAAACTCTTTCAAAACAATAAAAGACAGATCTAAATATGTTATGCGTTAGCAGTAAATACCCCATAGAGGTCAATCAGCCCCCCTTTAGCCATTTTCAGCCTAACGTGACCTATACTGTTGGTTCAAAACACGTCGCTATAATGTAAGGAAATGTTTAGTATCAGATGGTGCTGCACTGCCTGCATTTTCACACTGCAGCACAATAAACACGGCTAAAAGCAGGAGATAGCCATCGCCACTCCGCTCACGATCTGTATCACCGGTCTAAAAATATGACTAAAGCTTGGATTAAAGCAGGGCGTGCGGTGCATTCAAGGAGCGGAGGAAAGTGTGGGTTTTGTTTGTGAGGGCAGGGCGGTCTGTGGAGAGGCCTAATGCAGGTCTGTTTGTCTAACCTGGTGTGAGGAGGTCAGGAGCCGTGTCCCAGGGCTGGGGATGGCTCTGTCAGGGCAGGTACGCTGAAGTGTGCAGATAAAACGTGAAACTGAATGAAGTCTTTCCGAAATGGGGAGATGAAGAGATTAACTTGTATGGAACATTGAGTCATGTGTAAATCCGTAAACATCCTCCGCTCTTTTTGGATGGCACGAGAGAAAGAGGGAAAACTGCAAAATGAATCAAAATCGAAATCTGAAAAAGGCGCTGTGCCTGATTTTACTGTGAGAAACAGCACTGCTCACGAGATTAAGGTATTCCTCACCAGTGGTAACGAAGGAAAAGTCCAATACTTAAGTACTGTGTGTGCTCCTGACTGTGTGTGCCTCTATGTGTGCCTCTGTGTGCGTATGTGTGTGGGTCTGTGTGCCTACCTCTGTGTGCGTCTGCCTCTGTGTGCCTGCCTCTGTGTGCGTCTGCCTCTGTGTGCGTATGTGTGTGGGTCTGTGTGCCTACCTCTGTGTGCGTCTGCCTCTGTGTGCGTATGTGTGTGCGTCTGTGTGTGTATATGTGTGGATCTGTGTGCCTACCTCTGTGTGCGTCTGCTTCTGTGTGCGTATGTGTGTGCGTCTGTGTGTGTATATGTGTGGGTCTGTGTGCCTACCTCTGTGTGCGTCTGCCTCTGTGTGCGTATGTGTGTGCGTCTGTGTGTGTATATGTGTGGGTCTGTGTGCCTGCCTCTGTGTGCGTCTGCCTCTGTGTGCGTATGTGTGTGCGTCTGTGTGTGTATATGTGTGGGTCTGTGTGCCTGCCTCTGTGTGCGTCTGCCTCTGTGTGCGTATGTGTGTGCGTCTGTGTGTGTATATGTGTGGATCTGTGTGCCTGCCTCTGTGTGCGTCTGCCTCTGTGTGCGTATGTGTGTGCGTCTGTGTGTGTATATGTGTGCGTCTGTGTGCCTACCTCTGTGTGCGTCTGCCTCTGTGTGCCTGCCTCTGTGTGCGTCTGCCTCTGTGTGCGTACCTCTGTGTGCGTCTGCCTCTGTGTGCGTCTGTGTGCCTACCTCTGTGTGTGCGCATCTGCCTCTGTGTGTATGTCTACCTCCGTGTGTGCGTCTGCCTCCTGTGTGCGTCTGCCTGTGCGTCTGCCTCCGTGTGTCTGCCTCCTGTGTGTGCGGGCCTCTGTGTGTCTGCCTCCTGTGTGTGCGGGCCTCTGTGTGTCTGCCTCCGTGTGTCTGCCTCCTGTGTGTGCGGGCCTCTGTGTGTCTGCCTCCTGTGTGTGTCTGCCTCCTGTGTGTGCGGGCCTCTGTGTGTCTGCCTCCGTGTGTCTGCCTCCTGTGTGTGTATATGTGTGCGTCTGTGTGCCTACCTCTGTGTGCGTCTGCCTCTGTGTGCCTGCCTCTGTGTGCGTCTGCCTCTGTGTGCGTCTGCCTCTGTGTGCGTCTGTGTGCCTACCTCTGAGTGTGCGCATCTGCCTCTGTGTGTATGTCTACCTCCGTGTGTGCGTCTGCCTCCTGTGTGCGTCTGCCTGTGTGTCTGCCTCCTGTGTGCGTCTGCCTCCGTGTGTCTGCCTCCTGTGTGTGCGGGCCTCTGTGTGTCTGCCTCCTGTGTGTGCGGGCCTCTGTGTGTCTGCCTCCGTGTGTCTGCCTCCTGTGTGTGCGGGCCTCTGTGTGTCTGCCTCCTGTGTGTGTCTGCCTCCTGTGTGTGCGGGCCTCTGTGTGTCTGCCTCCGTGTGTCTGCCTCCTGTGTGTGCGGGCCTCTGTGTGCCTGCCTCTGTGTGCGTCTGCCTCTGTGTGCGTACCTCTGTGTGCGTCTGCCTCTGTGTGCGTCTGTGTGCCTACCTCTGTGTGTGCGCATCTGCCTCTGTGTGTATGTCTACCTCCGTGTGTGCGTCTGCCTCCTGTGTGCGTCTGCCTGTGTGTCTGCCTCCTGTGTGCGTCTGCCTCCGTGTGTCTGCCTCCTGTGTGCGTCTGCCTCTGTGTGTCTGCCTCCTGTGTGTGCGGGCCTCTGTGTGTCTGCCTCCGTGTGTCTGCCTCCTGTGTGTGCGGGCCTCTGTGTGTCTGCCTCCTGTGTGTGTCTGCCTCCGTGTGTCTGCCTCCTGTGTGCGTCTGCCTCTGTGCGTCTGCCTCCTGTGTGTGTCTGCCTCCTGTGTGCGTCTGCCTCTGTGTGTCTGCCTCCTGTGTGCGTCTGCCTCCGTGTGTCTGCCTCCGTGTGTCTGCCTCCTGTGTGCGTCTGCCTCTGTGCGTCTGCCTCCTGTGTGCGTCTGCCTCTGTGTGTCTGCCTCCTGTGTGCGTCTGCCTCCTGTGTGCGTCTGCCTCCTGTGTGCGTCTGCCTCCTGTGTGCGTCTGCCTCTGTGTGTCTGCCTCCTGTGTGCGTCTGCCTCCTGTGTGCGTCTGCCTCTGTGCGTCTGCCTCCTGTGTGCGTCTGCCTCCTGTGTGCGTCTGCCTCCTGTGTGCGTCTGCCTCCTGTGTGCGTCTGCCTCCGTGTGTCTGCCTCCTGTGTGTGCGGGCCTCCGTGTGTCTGCCTCCTGTGTGTGTCTGCCTCCTGTGTGTCTGCCTCCGTGTGTCTGCCTCTGTGTGTCTGCCTCCTGTGTGCGTCTGCCTCTGTGTGTCTGCCTCCTGTGTGCGTCTGCCTCCTGTGTGCGTCTGCCTCTGTGTGCACATCTGCCTCTGTGTCTCTGCCTCTGTGTGTCTGCCTCTGTGTGTCTGCCTCTGTGTGCACATCTGCCTCTGTGTCTCTGCCTCTGTGTGTCTGCCTCTGTGTGTCTGCCTCTGTGTGCACATCTGCCTCTGTGTGTCTGCCTCTGTGTGTGCATCTTTGTGCATCTGCATGTGGTGCAGCGGTGCCGTCTGCCTCACTCCTCCGCTCCCCCTCCCTCTCTGATCCAGCAGAGGCTCTTCACCTTTTCTCCACATGCCTTTGTTTTTAATAAGATGGAAGAAGATCGAAATTGATCAATATAGGGGAAAAATTGTGATTCTTTTTTCCCCATCACCCAGCCCTACTTCTGAGCATGATTATTCTTACCAGGATGAGTTTACAAGCACTTTTTTACAACTTTCAGAGACTAGCATGCAACTAATGAGCACTTAATGATTGTTGGAAAGTTTATAGTTTATAGTTAGATGCAGTGCTCAGTGGGCAGTTTTTTTTAAACAGGGGGCATTTAAGTACAAGTGTCATATTTATAAATTGTGTAATCTACGCGCTAATAATACACAAATCTACACTTGTCTCATGCCGAATATTTTACAGTGTTATGAGTCCTGCAGGATTAGAGACTCAGTATTTCTTAAGCAGGGGGCACGTAAGTACAAGCTCCACATTTATTTTTGAGTTTTGAAGGCAACAAATTAGCTGAAGTATGCTCAATAATAAATAAATCTAAACTTCTCTCACGGGGAATATTATTTTTTACAGTGTATACGAGTCCTGCAGAATTAAAGCCCCAGTATTTCCTAAGCAGGGGGGGCAGTTAAGTACAAGTTTCATCTTTATTTGGGGGTTTTAGGGTAACAAATTGGATGAACTCCGCCTAATAATAAATCAATCTAAACATATCTCATGGGTAATATTATTTTTTACAGTGTATTTCCTGAGCAGGGGGCAGTTAAGTACAAGTCTCAGCTTTATTTGGGGGTTTTAAGGTAACAAATTAGAAGAACTACGTCCTACGCATCTCATGGGAGACATTATTTTGACAGTGTCCTGCAGAGTTAGGGCCTCGGTCTTTTATAAGCAGGGGCCACTTAAGTACAAGCTTATTTTTAAGGCCCCGCCCATAGACTGCATAAAGATGTGGACTGCGGGGAGTGTGACGTCACCCATAGCGTTTGGCTCCAGTCAAATGAAACTCATCGAGGCCGGCGGTTATAGCAACACGTTCGGAGACGAGATCTGAGATTTGGAGATTTGAAATTGTGATCGCGAGTGTCACGGCAACCAAAGAGCCAATCGGGAGCGAGGCTGTTGAAGGTTAACGCCCCTTCACCGCCCCGCACCGCTGGTTTAACAACGCTGTCAATCAAACCCGCCGCTAACACTGGTGGGAGCAAAACCTCGGGGAAAAAGGCACCCGATTCGTCCGTTACTAATGTCCGTATCTTGAACTGCCGTCAAATAAGGCGAATAAAAACAGCGGAATCATGTAAAGCGGGTTAATACTGACAGTTTAAGATGACGATGTAACTAGCAGGTTTATATATACAGTCTATGTCTACGCCCTAATAATAAATAAATCTAAACTTATCTCATGGGGAATATTATTTTTCCACAGTGATGAGTCTTGCAGGATTATTGCTTTTTGTATTTCCTAAGCAGGGGGCGGTTAAGTACAAGTTTCATCTTTATTTTGGTTTTAAACGGCGCAGATCGGACCCCGGGAGAGTCCTCGGACCTCAATCATGTCTCTCGCTCACGACAGGAGCTGAAAATCTCCACAAATCACGGAAGTCTATAGGAAAAATAACATTATGAAACTGAGCGCGGCACCAAAATGTCAAATGAGGATTTAGAATGTACTTACCCAGTCTCACAGTGACTGAACACAAATATATGCTCAGTTACCTCAGCGCGAGTCCAAATGTTTATCAAATTTATGTGTTTGTGGTTTCGACGCTAGCAACAAGCCTCTGCTACACTGCAAAATATGTCTAGATTAGGTAAAGGCGCACGTGCTCATCTCTAAATGTCGTTGCTTTGTTTGTAATGTTCCGCAGTATAGCTTTAAACATTCTCTTTCTACAGTTCATGGAAAGGTGCTGTACCTGATTTTACCGTCTTCAAAACGGTTTGCAGTGGTCCAAAGTTCTTCCTCACTCATCTTCAGCTTTCCGAGTGTCCTAATTATTCACCGTGACGAGTTTAGAAGCACTTTTCACGACTTTCCGAGACCAGAGCGCAGTCCTGCCGTCACTAAAACTAGAATGCTAACAACTCACTTCCTGATTATCAAACATTAAGACGCCTTTTAATTTAAGCAGATGCAGACAGTACTATTGTTGTGGGAAATATAGATGATAAAAGATGATATTGAAACTAATTTTCTACCACTGACGCAAAGACCCAGGAGCGGACGTAAAACACAAAAACTATTCTAGATCTACTATATTGTTCAAAAACACGAGTTGCAATAATAATCAGCAGAGTGAAATGGTTCAGTACCTGGTTTGCTTCTGTAATCAGCCATAGAAGTTATCAAGTCAACTTTAATATTAAATCTTATCACACAGCTAAAATAAAGTGACAAAAACATTCCCAACAGAGCAAAGGAAATGTACACCCAAGAAATACTGACTCCCAAAAAATATTGTTCCGGTTTTCATGTACTGAACAATAAATTCACACAGCAATTATGGTCCAGGCTCTTTAATAATCGTATTGCTCAAAAGTGTCTTGAAAAACACACTCTGACTGTGAGAGGGGTCGACTCTCCACAGATCTGACTTGGCCTTATCGTAGAGCATTCCGGACAAAGCGACAACATTTCAAAGGCCAAGTTACTGGTCAGATCAGTGGAGAGACGAGCCCCGAATAATTGGAATCACCGAACACAGTGGACGAAGCGTGTGACTCTCGGTGAGCCCTGGTGTTTTTTTGCAGTGTAAACACGAGGGTTAAATGGAAACACGTGTGAATTCTTTGGAAAAAGCGACGCAGCTCAAATTAGAGGTGATAAAACTTTCAAATTGTTTTTTCCAAAAGACAAAAATTGTTAATGAACCGAAAACCATCAGAGGGAAAGAGGAGAGGGGGGCAGAGGAAGAGGGAAGAGAGAGGAGAGAAGGGAGAGAGGGCAGAAGAGGTGGTGGGAGAGAGGGAGGGAGAGAGAGAGAAGGGAGAGAGGGAGGGAGAGAGAAGGGGACAGGGTGCGAGAGAGGAGAAAGAGAGAGGGGAGAGAGGGAGGAAGAGAGGAGAGAGAGGAGGGAGAAAGAGAGAAGGGAGGGAGGGAGAAAGAGAGAAGGGAGAGGGGAGAGAGGAGAGAGAGGAGGGAGAGAAGGTGTGAGAGAGGAGAAAGAGAGGAGAGAGGGAGAGAGAGAGAGGAGAGAGAGGAGGGAGAGAAGGTGCGAGAGAGGAGAAAGAGAGGAGAGAGGGAGGGAGAGGGAGAGGGAGAGAGGAGAGAGGAGGGGAGAGGGTGGAAGAGAGCAGAAAGAGAGAAGGGAGAGAGGAGGGGACAGGGTGCGAGAGAGGAGAAAGAGAGAGGGGAGAGAGGGGAGAGAGGGAGGAAGAGAGGAGAGAGAGGAGGGAGAAAGAGAGAAGAGAGGGAGGGAGAAAGAGAGAAGGGAGAGAGGAGAGAGAGGAGAGAGGAGGGGAGAGGGTGGAAGAGAGCAGAAAGAGAGAAGGGACAGAGGGAGGGAGAGAGGAGGGGAGCGGGTGGGAGAGGAGAGAGGGTGTGAGAGGAAAAAGATGGGAGAGGAGAGAGAGGAGGGAGAGGAAGGAGAGAGGAGAGAAGGTCAGAGAGAGGAGGGAGAAAGGAGGGAGAGGAGAGAAGGTCAGAGAGAGGATGGAGAAAGGAGGGAGAGGAGAGAAGGTCAGAGAGAGGATGGAGAAAGGAGGGAGAGGAGAGAAGGTGAGAGAGAGAGGAGGGAGAAAGGAGGGAGAGGAGAGAAGGTGAGAGAGAGGAGGGAGAAAGGAGGGAGAGGAGAGAAGGTCAGAGAGAGGAGGCTCAGCAGCTAATAGTTTCAGAAAAACAAATAAAGGTTAAAAGAATCCATATGCCATCGATACACTATTCTATTCAAAACGCAGACGTGATTTACACACAAGGAACACATTTTTATGATTAGGAGTTTAAAAGTTATTTAGGAAAATAAAACCACTGTCAAATAATTGTATTTATTAAATACGACAGCTTCTAGCACGAGCACACAGGCTCAGATTGGTACTTGTCGTCATTTGAGATACTGCTGTCGTTTTGATCCACTGAAGTTTTCTTGCGGCACGGTGGCCGAGTGGCAACACTCAGGCCTCACAGCAAGAAGGCTGCGGGTTCGATCCCCGGGCCTTTCTGTGTGGAGTTTGCATGTTCCTCCCCGTGTCTGGATGGGTTTCCTCCGGGTACTCCGGTTTCCCCCATCAACCTAAAACATGTTGGACACCCAACATCTGTCCTGGGACTACAGATGAAAAATAGCCGTCTGGCTAATTCTGGCATATTTACATGTAAATGTTGATTAATGTGCACTGTCCCATAAATAAAAAAATAAAAAAAATAAAAATTTTGTACAATGACTTGTCTGGTAAATCCAGACTCGTCTCTCTATATATTTCTCATGCACAGGGCATCAGTCTGGTCCACATGCCCACCGTCTCAAGTCAGAACATGATCATCCAATCAGATTTGTTTATTTGAGCGACGCCTGTGAACAAAGCAGGTCATTGGTCACACCCGTCATTTTGAACACAATCACATTTCCCTCACCTCAGATTCAGTGTTTAGTGCTCAATGATTCTGCAGAAATGTGACATGTTTTTCTGTCCCCTGTGATATGTTTCCCTTTATTCGTTTTGATTGTTCATGTTTGTTGTGATACAGACAGACCGTGCCTGTTCCTGAGTGGCTAATCCACCTGTCAATCACGGCCATCTTAACTCGGGGAGACTGACTGGAGGCCAGACTGAATGTTTGTAACGTATTGAAGAGTGGATTCTGGATCCCAGGTGATGCAATGACAACACAATGTCATTTAATCTAACAAGTGGATATCACTTCAAATGCACTTAATAAAACTCTTATCCATAATACTCACTTTTCGTGCGAGTCCCAGAGCAATGTAGCATTTCTCTCCTGCATCGACGATCTCCACCTCGTAGTAATGACACCGTGTGGACAGAGGGAGGCGAGCTTGAGCCAAACCCACATCCATGATGCTCTTCCCTTTGCCCACATACTCCAGCACCTGAGCATGGAAAACAGGATTAGCATCATAGCTAGCACTCTCCCCTCACAGGTCCCAGGGTCCAGTCTCCTAGCTGGATGCTCGGGGCCTTTCTGCAACATTTGTTTCAGTTCAAATCATCCAAATTATTCTAGTAAAGGTGTATGATGTTCAAAAACACAGCGGAGCACTTCCTGTATTACCACATAACATCACAGGGTGGAACAGAGTGTTTTCTGTTGGCGAAAAGAACATCTACGTCTGCAGAGTTTGTGTGTTAAACATGTGAATGAAACAAAACACAACTCCAGGTCTGTTTGTGTTGAGGAACAGAACACAGATCAGAAAATAGTGTCATATATGCCCAACCCATTAAACAAATCCCTCTCCAGTAACATTACACACGGTTTGAGGGGCACTTGATACTAAAAAATGTTTGACAAAATATAGCCCTAGAGTACATTGCGCCTCATAAATACTTACAATCTTTGCCAATTGCCATTTAAACCAATTACAGAAGTGATTGATTGGAGTAATTGTTCGGGGCTAATATCTGTGGAGGTGAGTGATGTAACTGAACGCTGTTGTTTTCGTTATTAGCAGGTCGTGCTCGGACTAGATCGCGAGCCCACGGTTATTCCAGAGGCTATAGATTTTCACATTTAAAAGCAAAAATACCTCCTAATGTGTCCTTAATGTGAGAGTCCTTTTCCAATACGCCCACAGAATCTTCGGCAAGTACCAACAATGGAACCGTAATAATTAGTCAGAGTGTTTTGAATCAGGGTTGCAGACAGGTGAAGGAGGGCGTGGCCGCGAGTAGGTGGCCAGCTAGGCAACCGCAAAGCCCGAAGCAAAGAGAAGTTTCCAGGAGGTGCAGGTGGAGATCGGGTAATAAAACTGACACTGAAAGAGTTCGATGACAGAAGAGAAACCAGTAAGAAAAGCCATCTGGGTCATCCGATTCCAATTAATACTAAAACTAGGGATGGGCCGATCTTTTTGAGCCGATACCAGTATCTGATAACTGGCCTGCTGCTATTGCCGATACTGATCTGAGCTTTTAAAATCCACAGTGAGGTCTACAACTTTACTTAAAAAACTGGTTACATTTTTGTGTACTTATACGGCCATATAACACTTTGATTCAACAGATGATGAAAATGAATTTTTTCTGTGTGGAGTTTGCATGTTCTCTCCATGTCAGTGTAGGTCTCTTCCAGGTGGTGGTTTCCCCTACAACAGGGTCCTCTGTGGGGCAAAGACTCCCCTGAAAAAGAGATTCTTCATCTCGGCGGGACTATTCTGCTTAAATAAAGGTCGAAATAAAAATAAAATAAAACAGTGTATCTTCTTTAAAGGTAAACTATGTCACTTTCTGGTGGAGGTTGTTTCCAAGGAGATAATATTGCCAGGAATGTTTCACAATACGGTGTCCAGTTGATCCGTCTTGTACAGGAACTCCTTATTGCTCGAAAGACTCGTGAAAAAGATGCATTCTTACCATGAGCCTCTCCACAGATTTGACCTGCAACTTGACCTTGCTCGTTCCCATGTAGATAGAGGAGTTAAATGCCATACTGAGGAACATTCCAGGCAAAACATGAATATCCATGGAGACAAGCGGATGACAGAAAACATTACATAGTGATTTGAGAAACCACTGAAACCTGAACTGCTAAACTAATCCAAGAATGTCATGCACTTCAGAACATGTTTGCAGAGGTCTACACTACAGGGCGAGCAGCTTTTCCACAGAATAAGCCCCCATGGAGACACGGGGAGGGCATCTGACACACAGGAGCATTACATAGCCTCAGTAATTGCAGTATTCTCATTCTCAGGTAACTCATTTGATTAATCTTGATGCTGTACTGAATCCAATATATGAGCAAGCCAACTGGAGGGACACACCTGATGAAACCGCAGATATTCACCATTCAAAAACAAAGTCAAGTGTCTATTAAGTTATTAACATTTCCCACTTGTATGTTTTCCTTGTTGCTTAGTGACCAACAAACTGCAATGCTATTTTTTTATTTAGAATATCCTGATGATTGATAAATGTACTACAGTAAATCACTTTGGGAGAAATACAACACTAAGAAATGTAACCACAAACTTTCGAATATACAACCGTGAGCTTTTAGCGATGGCTCTGCAGAGAATTTTAATTAAGATCCACTTGTTAAAAAAAAAAACACCAAGCATTAGCTGAGGTTTGGAGCAGAATTCGGATTTTCACATCTTGTTTGTTCTTGAAAAAGCCATATCTAATTCAAGAGAAAAAACAGAATCATAAAATGCCATCTACAATTATAAAGTGAAAAAAAACAAACAAACATGAATTTCTGGCCTCACACAGCCCTTGACCGGGATCCAGAACACACACTTCTGCAATATTTGACAAAGATGTGAGTCTGATCACTGGTGAATTCAGATGGCTGTGATTGACAGGTGGATTAGCCAATCAGGGACACACATAGTCCGTCTATATCAAAACAAATATAGCTGCTATGAGGAAAAAAGAAAGGACAAAAAAAATGGGGAGATACTGTATTATTTACAGTATCTCTGTAAATAATACAGAGATACTGGTAACCATAGGGTCAAAAAAGGCATCCGAGTGTGTATAAAGTGTAGGTTTGCCGTTAGCATGCTAGCTGGTACCTGCCCTCTAAAAACTGTGAAAAACTCATTGCAGTGAATAATTAGGATTAAGAAGGTAAGGTCTGTGGTGAAAAGGGCTGTGGGTGAGTTTGCCGTACATTTAAATGACATAATTTGAGGAAAATAATCGAAGTCGGCCCTACAGATCAGACCAAAAGTTTTGGTCATTGGTTACTCTGGATTCTAAACAACTGGTATCTGTATCGACATTGGCCACGAAAAACTCATATTCGATCTCTGCTCTGGACCACAGCAAAATGAAATGAAATGGAATGGTTAAATTTTTCTCATTTCTAAGACAATAAAATGAAGTACTTAAAGGTGTTCGGTGTAACTTTTTGGTCTCCATGTAGATAGAAAGGTTTGATGCCACACTGTGACACTTTCCTGATAAAGCAATAATATCTTGATGGAGAAAAGAATTTGAATTTGAGAGAAGTTACACAATGCACTTTTCATGAAAAACGCCTTATGTTTAACTTTTCTAGAAAAATAGAAATAAAACAAAGAAAAGGACAGTTAAACGTGGAGGTCGGCGCTGTCCCGGGCCGTTCACACGTGTGTCAGAGCAGCACAAACATCATCCCGGAACCTCTGAGTATTTACGCTCCAACGCTGTGTCACGGGGAGTTCAAGTCAGGACAGCGGCTGCTCCTCAGGTAAGAGACAGACACACGCACATCTGAGGATCGTCAGTGACTAAGAGAGGGAGGGAAGAGGGAGAGAGAAAGAGAAAGAATAAGGCGGGAGAGAGGGATGGACGATGAGAGAGAAGCGACAGCAGGAAAAAAAGAAAGAGAAAGCGAGAAAGAATAAGGAATAAGGGGATAGAGAGGAGAGAGAGAGAGTGAGGGGGCAGAGAGAAAAAGGGGTAGAGAGGAGTGGGGGAATGAGAGAGAAGGAGCCGAGGGGCAGAGGGGAGAGAGGGGACACAGTGACGGAGAGAGAAAGGAGGAGAGATGACAACAAAATACAAGAGGTGAGAGGAAGAGGAAGAAGACGGGAATGGAAGAGGAAAACAACAGAAGAGATGGTTAGAGAGAGGGGGCAGATGAACAGAAAGCGGGAGAATGGGAGGACAGGGGGAGGAGAGAGAGGAGGGAATGATGGGGGATAGAGAAAGCGCAGACAGAAAGGAGATAGAGGGGGGTTACAAACAAAGAGTGGGAGGGAGATGGTCAGAAAGAGAGAGGAGTGGGGAAAGAGAACTAGGGAAAGATGGAAGGATGAAAGGAAGAGGGAGAGTGTGAAGGTAAGCAGCTAGAACGGAGGAGAAGCGATAGAGAGAGGAGGGTGAAGAAAAATAAAAGAACAGAGATAGCCGTGTCCCCCTAAGCGCTCCTCCTCTCTCTGTCACTGCTGGAGCTGCTGGAGATAAGTGCACACTGTGGTTTTAAGCCTGTGTTTTGTTGAGCCGCTGCCGTGGCGACCATGAGTGCAGACAGAGAGATGGACCCAAATGAGCAGCACTCACTTTCATGTGGTTTTAAATGTTCTGATTTATATTACAAACTAATCTAAAGGCGCAGCTATTATTTCATTGAGAAAGGACATTAAGGGTTTTACGGTTTCATTGATCAAAAGCAGCAGAGATCAAAAATAAATACCCCTAGAAATAATATTGTACTTTTCTTAGAGCCGTCCATACATCATCTTCTGTTTTCTCCAGCTCCTCTGAGGGGACCTTAAGGCCTTACTGGAATAGTCCCTATGAAGCCAGTCCCAGTGTATCAGGGGAACCACCTAGTCCCACAAATATCATTGTCAAAAATGATATTATTCAAAAAAGATATTATTATTCATTGGGGTATCGAAATTGGTATTGAGCTTATTTCTTAATATGGAAACTGAGTTTGTGTTCTTGTATAGGACCCTCTGGAGTAGTTAGAAGTGTGTAGAATCCCACCATCATCCCAATGGGACATGCCCAGTACACCTGGAGGTGTCCAGAGAGAATCTGGAACAGACGCTTCAGCTGCTCCTCTCCACATGGAGGAGCAGCAGCTCTACTCCAAGCTCCACTATCTATCCGCATTTCAGCCAACCCACAATCTAATAGCTCATGCCCCTGGCATGGGCAAAAGGGGAATAGTTACATGTGAACAGAACGAGATGGAATAACTTCATGTATAACTGCAGCTTTGTCATTTCTGAAAACTACGACTGGATGAATGAATGAATGCAATATTAATCCGAGTCATTCTCAGTACAATACAGTGAAAGGGCTGATTCACGTGTGTGTGTGTATGTGTGTGTGTGTGTGTGTGTGTGTGTGTGTGTGTGTGAGAGTGTGTGTGAGTGTGTGTGTGTGAGGAGATAGAGTATCCGCTTTGAGTCGCACGTACGCACAGAGAGACACTGAGAGAGAGACAGAGAGAGGGAGAGAGACAGAGAGACACAAAGAGAGAGAGCGAGAGACAGATAAAGGGAGAGAGAGACAGAGAGAGACACAAAGAGACAGAGTGAGAGACAGAGAGAGGGAGAGAGAGACAGAGAGAGACACAAAGAGAGAAAGGGAGAGACAGAGAGAGAGAGAGAGGCTACATCACAGTCACACAGGGAACAGAATCCATCCTCCTCTCAGAGCAGAATAACCAACACAATTGAGAATATGGGCTTATAAAAGTATCGGAGAAGTCTGGAGCTTTATCTGTGACGTAACTGAAGGGAAAAATGTGAGCAAATCTTAAATCAACAATGAGAAACTACAACAGAAACCTCTTGACCCAAGAAGCTTCAATCAATATTTGTCTGACATGACGTAGTGTCTTATTTGTCACACTTGTCATCGAAGAACTGATACACACAGTGACACAGCTCAACACAGGCGTCCACACATTTGGCAAACGGTAGAAATCACCAGAAAAGTGGACCTTTTGGAAAGCTGTAGGTGTCCTGTCAGTTGAACACCAGCACCTGTGATTACATTGAGCTCTATGGGGGGAAAAAAACTTATTTTTTCACCGCAGTAACAATGAGTGGCCACTAGTTCAATTTAAGACAGCAAACCATGAGTTAGTGAAGCACACACACTGGTGATCCTATGTTATGATAGATTATTACTACATTATTTACACAGGCTTTTTGAATACAATTTGTGGTTAAAACATACACTTTTGAAATTTAACTATGTCATGTTTGAATAAGAAACAAAAACAAAGCTTGAAATCAGCCGTGAAGTTTCTGGTTGGACCCGGAAGTGACATCACCACTTGCCAACTCTATAATCCCGACAGAAGTCAGTCTATCCAAACACACTTGTCCCTTTAGCCAATATAAACAGATGAAACATTAGCTAATGATGAGCCGCTAGCATCAGTGCACTATTGATAGCGCACCGCGGTTTTACACTTGAGCGGAGCTGGAGTCTCTGCACACCTTTACACCAACGCTGTGATCAGGTAATTATCCAGGCACATAGCAACAGCAACACCAAACACGTACGGGTCGTGATCTGTGGAGAGTACATTAGGTAATGCTTTGCCTGAGTTAAAGGCATTATGTAACTTTTCTGTCAGTTAGTTAGTCACCCATTTGTCTCCATGAAGATATGATTGCTTTGCCTGCAAGGTTACATACTATCACATTAAACTTCTATATTTATTATTGAAGTGTTAATTGTAAAAAAATATCTATACATCGTCAAAAATGTGCATTCTTACTGTGCCCGATCTCACCTCTTTCAAGAAAGCATGTCAATTTTGAGTAATAAAAGACTTGTAACAGAATAAGTTCAGGTTGGGCAAATGTAATTGAATGCATCTTTCAAATAATTGGATCTGAGAATGAAAATCCAGTATATTGTACCTGTAAAAGAAACTAAATTGTGAGACTGAAAGATGAGCAGATCGCCCAGCCCTAGAATAAGTGCAAGATTTTTTTTTAATGCTACACTGCGGAACATATCTCCATGCAGGCACACAGGCTGTGGACACTAGAACCCTTGAGCATCTTTACCTACTTGAATTAAGAGAAGTATTCTGAACTGATTGTAACTCTTGTAGATGTTTTGCAGTGTGGGAAACTTTACAGTGGAACTATCTGTCACATGTAAAAGTAATGGGCCGATGTTTCCACCATCCTAAAGCGCTCTAACCTAGAGACGTTTAGTTTGGACGCCAGAATATTCAAATGAACCACTTGTAAAAACTCAGACAGGTTTTAAGTTGAAGGAAAAGAATACAATGAATAAAGCAGCTGTCACAGAGTTTAAGTGAGACCACCGTGAGGCTGGCACAAAGAACAGACGGGACTAAATATAGGCATGTTCCCCACAGGTTTACACTCAGACTATGTTGGCACGGGGAATCCGTATTTAAATGTTACCTATTGAATACATTATTGCCCATACTAATCAAAAAGGGACTGATTAAAGACTCGTAATAATACCTTTTATTTATATTACACTTTACATTTCAAGGATATCTCAAGTGCTACAGCGCGTAGATTAAAGCAGACATTTTGTGCTTTTGGGTCTGCTATACAGTTCTAATCTATGACATTCATGGGTCATTATGGGTTTTTTTAATGAATTTGTCCATTTTTGTGAGCAAAAATGACTTAAAACGACTGACGTTGGCACAAACATCATCACAACAAAGAGTCGTGCAGCTGTGGGCCCTTCCTATGGATGGCTGCACATCACACTAGCAAACGGCAGATTCTTCTCATTTGTACAAAAATGACTATGCAGCACTGCAAAATCCTACATGCATCACCCAATAAATAATAAAACAGGAGAATAAAAAAAGTACATCACAGTGGGCGTATGCCAGTGGGTGTGCAAATGGGAGTTGATCGGCAATATGGCATCTTGAAAATAAATGATTAAAAACTGGTCAAACATGCACAAATGACTCCAAATATAACTTCAAGTGAGTAAATGTTGAGGAGAAACAACTCTAACATGGTTAAAAGTCCTCAAAAGTCCATTTTGCACAGTTTGTCTGCTTAATAACCCCCCATCCCTCTCACCATCCCAGTGGCTCTGACGTCGTACAGTCGTCCCCACTCGTCCTCGTGGCTGTCCACCATCATGGCGCTGTCATCTTCCTCCAGGATCCACGGTGCTCCCAGGTGAACCCTCACCTCCTCCCCCAGAGAGTGCATCCCTACAGCGGGGAACAGGCCCTCAGCACTGACCCCTACCTCCACCGACCCCACCTGAGACAGACGAGAAGGGCATTCAGGCATTCACCCTGCAGGACTTACCAGTAGAATTTTTGTGATTTGTCTATCCATAGTTTTAGGACCCACATGGAGGATCCATTCAAATAACTTGATTGTGGAAATAAATCCAAATATAGCCGCAAGCGGCGATGATTGGACCTCGCGTGCACCTACGCTGCACCCTGCAAACGACGTGCCCTACAAAACGACCTACCCTGCAAACGACGTGCCCTACACATCACGTCGTGCAAACGCTGCGCCCAGCAAACGTCGCACCCAGCAAATGCAATGCTCCACACTAACCCTAATAACCGTAAACCCCAACCACATGTTTCATATGCTTTATAGTGTATTATATTCAGGCCGTTGTTTTTTTTGCTCGTCGTCATGCATATCAATCCAAGATGGCTGCCTTCTGCTTTGTCAGGGGGCGTGGCCATAATAATATTTTTTGTTTGTCTTCACATGACAAATGTGTGTACCGAATTTCGTGGCTCTACGAGAAAGTTGAGCTGGGATGGCTCCCATAGGAGTGGGCGGAGCCTAATATTCGAGGTGGCGTATTATCTCCATTTTTGATGCCCACGCATGAAACCTATATTTTCTCGAATGTCTCATCATTTCTGAACTTTTGGCAAAGTTTGGTGAGTTTTTGAACGTTTTTGAACGCGTTTGCGGGGTCACGTTTTATTTCAATCTGTAGGGGGCGCTAATGCACCAAATAAACTTTTTTCACATTCAGTCGCTTTAGGGCAGAGAGTTTAAGAACTGTGTCACATTTCATTGAAATCAGAGTTTGTTTGAGCAAATAGAAGCAATTTGTAAATATTCATTTGTTAATTGTTCATTTTTTGTCACTTCACTGCTGAGAGACGTCAGACGGATTTGGGATGTGGATAACTTTTCCCATTCCGCCCCTGGAGATAATGTGGACCAAATCTGAGGCCGTTTGGGTGACGCCCGAGGAGGAGTGCGTTTCAGCTTCGCAAACTTTAATCCAAGATGTCCGCCCCCTGGTTTGTCAGGGGGTGTGGCCATAATAATATTTTTTACTTGTCTTATCATGATCGACTTCTGTGTTAAATTTTATGATTCTACGTGCAAATTTTTTTTGGTGTCATTCGTATTCCCTAAAGTATTTTTGTCTTGTTAGGGGGCGCTGACAAGCCATTTTATTTATTTATTGAAAATGGAAATAGCCAAAATTTAGAGAGGCAGACTTTTTCACACGTGGCCAAATTTCATGAGTTTGACATTGTTCACTAGGTGAAAAATGGGTGAGTGAGTTAGGAGGAAAAAAAAGTATATTCTGATATGATACGAGAACAATGTTCCGCTTTTTTTTGGCCAACTATACATTTTTCGAAACCTCTGGTGCATTGCTACGTCATGGCGAGGTTCCCTGGTCACTACGGGCAAGTCAAGTCGCGTCATTTTAGTTCCCGCCCCCTATGGGCATCGCATAGTGATGGTGAGCATCGCATAGTGATGGTGAGCATCGCATAGTGATGGTGAGCATCGCATAGCGGCCCGAGGCTGCTGAGCAGCTCTGGCTGCTGGCGCTCGGGCCACAACTACGTAGCTTTGCAAGTCTATTCTGATCAGCAAAATATGGTTTCTACTCAAGATTCCTTTCATAGTGCATATTTTAAAACAATTAAAGACTGAAGATGCAGAAGGCTGGAGGCCTCCAACCTGTGTCAGGATAGGAGCAACTATTGCACTGGTCTGTTTAAAAAAACCAAAAAAAACATTTGTGCCCAAGCAATCTTGTCAATACTCGATCATAAGCTAAGCAGGGCCACTCCTGTTAGTACTTGACCTCTGAGAACACCAGGTCCTACAGTGGGGTGCCAGTGGCAAAGACTATCATTGTGTCTTTAGGCAAGAGTGTTGGTGGTAGTCAGAGGCCAATGGCACTGATAATTTGTGTCAGTCTGTCCCAGGGCAGCTGTGGCTGTGTCTTACCACCACCAGGTGTGGAGAGAATGAACACTGCATTTATGAAGTGTCTGAGCGTCCAAAAAGCAAATTACATTATTATCATCATTATTATGCTGATAATCTTGGAAGACCAGTGAACCTTTTCTCTGTTTGGCCTAGTACAGATGTCCAGGTTTATGGTTAATAACTCTCTAATTAATGGGGCTCGTCACCTGAAATAAAAACTGTCTCAGAGTTTAACATCAGCTTTGTTAGAAAGACTCACCTCTTTTCCATTCTTAGTAAAAAAGACGTTTGCGACGCTGGTTTCAATATTGTCAAAGTGAATTCCACAGCCAATACGATCTCCTCGAGAGCATTTAGGCCCAAACTGCTGTCCTACAGGATTTCCATTGTACAACCTAAAATCACACCAGAGATTAACATCAAGTTATTTTTTATTTCCAAAACATTCAAACGTGAACGCAAACTAGACTGTTTCATTGCTTCATATTTTTGTGAAGCTCTACAAGACAACACTGACTTGAGGCTCCAATATACAAATGTGACACCACAGTGCGGGGAGTATTACGATGAGGTACACTTTATTGTCCCCGTAGGAAAATGTGTCCTCTGCATTTGACCCATTCTTCAGTGTCTCTGACTACCTTAGCTGCAGGAACTGACCTATGGTACATAGTTTGGGCTGATGGGGGAAACATTAATGCCTGGAGAAAGCCCACCCAGACACAGGTGGAACATGCAAACACCAGACAGAAAGATACAGGAATAGAACCCGGAACCTTCTAGCTGTGAAGCATGAGTGTTAGCCATTCAGCCACCGTGAGACCTCGTAAAAACTCGACATTGTGAAATCCAGGTAATGCTAAATTTGTCATGTAACATGAGACGGAGAGAGTGCCTGTACTCACTTGCCGTTGTCGGCGTGGTACGCCACAGAGTTTGGGAGCCAGCCAGGCTGATGGTCCACACAATAGAACTTAGGCACCAAACCCACAGCGATGGTCCCTCGCACTCCAGTGTCCACTATAGTAACCTGCACACATAGAGAAGATAAGATATTTATTTATGGTCTCCCATGGGAGACTTTTACTTTTGAAAACTTTGTTAATTTTAGCACACTGAAATTAGTTTTTAAATGTCTGAACAACCACGTGTCACCACTGTTTTCATGTCTTACTGTCAGGCACCAGGGCTCACTTAGACCATCCACTGGAGTCTCAGTCAGTGGGGACTGTGTAGTACCATGTTCAGAACATCTTTTGGGCTCCACTTACTCCTCTAAAGGACCCAGACTGTGGAACTCTCTCCCTGCTGACCTCAAACTCCAGACTGATATTAACATCTTCAACAGAGGATTAAAACAGTGATTGAAGTCAGGACAGAATTGTCTACACAATCTTAATATATGAAATGTTTAATGTATAGTAAATTAACCATTTGTCTTTTCACATTTTAAATTAAAACTTGAACTGTGCAATCTTTTCTAAAAGCCCCTATGGACCGGTGTTGAAAATTAGCACATGTGCTAACACACTTAAGCAATACCAATGTATATGTGATGTAAATAAATAAATAAATGTGTCTTGGAACGGGGTTGCATATTTTAAAACAAAGACAAGACATCAACATTTTTTTTATCCCCAAAATAAGAAAGACCACACGGGAGTGAACACATTATAAACATTTGAAAATAACTACGGTAAACTTTTCAAAGAAAACTTAAGGCCCTGTACCTGTTTTTTTCCATTTATTTCAGCAAATTTTGTCTAGTCCCAGTACAGATACTGTATATTGTATTAGCAGCTCTTGAGGTCAAAATAAGATGCTGTTCGCATCTAATTGGAAAGAATTTTACTGTGCAAGAATCAAGAAGTGCTATGCCTGTTAGCATGCTAGCTGTTGTTAGCAATACTGTCGGTGCGTACCCATGTGCCACGGTACCGCAGTTCCCCAGTTTGTATGGGTGGGGAAACAGCTGTACCTCGTGTTTTAAAAGCTCTCGCTGTTCCCCGGTGCTGCTGTTCCCCACAACAAACAACTGGGGAACAACGGTACCGGCGAACATTGGGATGTGCACATTTAGAAGTCCCGATGTTCCCCATGTTCACATAGCAACCAACATTTGTTATTTTAGGCTATTAATTAGCCTAATAATGTTATGGCAACAGGCTATAGCCTATTCATTTGATTCAGCTTATTGACCTGCATTTATGAGAAATGCTACAGTCGGACTAGATCCAAACCCAGACTCCTGAACCAGCAGGAGCAGCTCTGGTTCAGGCCGGGCTCAAATGAGCTGGAGCAGGGAGTGGTGTTAGGTGCTTTCCCTGGGAAGAACCAAGTGTGGAGGAAGGACCGCTCAGAACAAGATATAATGAACCAATTTGGATTTGCGCCTCAGTCCGGATGCTTTGCACCACCTCGGAACCAGCCACAGTCCTTGAGAGGGGAGGACAGGAGTAACCCGCCCAGACCTATACTCCACTGTGGATTGTCGCTTTCGCTCCACAGATCCAGTGTGCAGAGGAGGGCATAGAACCGCTCAGTCCACTGCGCACTGGTTTTGCTTACCCACCTGACCAACGTGCTTGGAGGACAGCACAAGAGGTAGGTCTGAACCCCCACTCTTTCGATGACAACAAAATGTGATTTCCAGCATTAAATGGTAATACAGTCTAATATATTCCCATGTGTACTTATATGTGTGTATCCCTCAGTGGTCCAGGTAGATTCCACAGTGCTCCATGGGTGTGTACTCGTCTGTGTCTTCTACTTGGTTCTGATACAGCTCAAGATCATTCCAAAGACATTCAAGAAAGGTTCATTTCTGTCCTGTGAATGTGACTTTTTTTTGGTATTGTTTTTATTATATTTAGTTCAAATTTGTATCAAATTTCAATATTAGCTTTAGAATCTGATTTTCAATACTTTTGACAGCCCTAGCAGACATCTGGTTCAGATAAATAAAACCTGAGTGAAATATGTTGAAAGTGGAGCAGATTCTTTAGGAGCAGAAAGAGGCGGTGCTGTGACGCATGTGTACACTCCAGTCTGACCTTTTCAGCCACAAAAACTCCAAACTTTTTGGAGGTACGTCAGACAATGACAGCTTCCGTGCGTCACCACAAAACATAAAACCTATGATTGGGATTACACAGGGCTGCACTTTAAGATGTCAGATCAGAATGTGCAGAGGTGATTTTAAAAGACAAATGTGAAACAGATCAGGACTACATAAGCACAGCCACGTCAGGGGTCAGGGTTAGTGGAGGATAGGGCGGAACGATTCTAGACTGGAGCTATTGATACATTGCAGCTGATGTCATCAACATTCCCTGGGGGTGTGACGCTAACTGCAGGCACTGCTCTATCTAAGGTCTGTTAGACTGTAATCTGATCTTTGATTGAACACAATATGACCAGAAAGAGTTGACTTAGTTGGAACTACAACAGATAAGCTTATTTTGGGCTGTTAAAGAAGTCTCACAGATAAAATTACAGTCACAAGGTAGTTAGCATTAGCCAACAGTTTTTTAGTTAGTCGCTCTCAACTTTTTGTTGAAAATCAAACTCCTAAACTAGACCATGAATGCTCGTATTGATCACAGGCTACAGTAAATGTGCTGTTCAAATCTATTTTGTATTTTTCAGACGATCTTTAAACTTTTTTGACAGTGTTTGCTAATGTATGCATTGTGTCACCATGGCAAATGCTGAACATTACACCATAGACATAGAACACCCCCAGCGTGATGTCACCTCAAAATATCCAACTACAGTTTCCTAAAAAGGGTGCAATTTATTTAAAGTTGCACTATGCACTTTTTCTTGTCAGGAGTCTGCAACCTGCTTGTTTCCATGGCGATGTGATTGCTTTGTCTGAAATGAGACCATGGCAAAAGTCAGTATACAGAGAATAGTCTGTATCTCTGTGTATCTGACCCAAACTATCTGACCCAAACTATGCTCACAAGGCTATACCTGCAAAACTACTACTCATTTTATATATCTCGAAAAAATCTCGAAAGGCACAAACTGGTGACGAACCCTCCAGCAGAAAAATTGCATGGTACACCTTTAAACTAGGTCTGGGTGAGCACTTAGAGTAAAAGACCAAATGAATTCCTTTGGAATAATGACAGATGTTTAATCAATGCCATAATACATAAATAGTTACATTTCTTCTTCCAAAGTCTGAACTCTGCTCCAAGCCACATGCATTTCCTGACAAAGGAGTACATTTCGCTATTAAAAATTTGTCTAGAAATGTATTATTTAATCTAAATTAAAATAACTTTGTAACTGTAAACTGGAGACTGAAGACTGGACCTATTAACTACTGACACTATTTATAAGATAGTAAACAGGTCATTGAAATTGCAATTTTGATTTCTGCAATTAGTAAAGTCCAATAGTGTCTGCAGAGACATGTCTAAATGTGTGTTTGTGTTTTAAAGATACAAAACCTAGTAACACTGTAGTTTGGACATCTTTGGAGACTTTCTAAAACCAAGATGACAATGAGATTATTTGCAAATGATATAAAATCGCAACAGAAAAACACAATTTTTTCAGAGGCAGAGATCAGTATCTGTCAATAGATTAAAATTCTCACCTCAAAATAGCAATTCCCTTTTGATAAAGGGACACCAGCCACGTAGCAACCGACCTCTTCAGAGTTTCCGTGGTAACTGGAAAGAAAATGTTTTACATCATAAATGGACACAAGAAAAAAAAAAGGCTCAGAAAACAATTATTATTTAAAAACATCTAAGGCACGGAAACAGAGAAGACAATGGTAGGATTGGCCTCAAAGGCAAATAATACAGGGGTAAAAATGATTCGATTAACACATGATTTGAATTAAATCTCATGGTAATATACATTTACAACAATATGAGAAAACCAACAAAGGTGTATTTTTTTATGTAGAACTAATTGTCTCTACTTTTTCTGTGCTGATGCAATAATGGAAAGCATTTAGACAGCTTGCATTTCAGTATACTTTAACAGTCCACAACCCACTGTATTATTGTTAGAGGTTGGACGATCCACTTCACAATTTTGGCCTCACATTTTATTTAATATTTTGCAGTCATTGTAGCACAGAGTGTAACTCAAAGTTTAAATCTGTATTTAATGTTGCGAGATCTTGTGACATAAGATCTTGTCCCATTTACAAGTAAATAATCTCTTGACAACTGTGGAATAACTGTGGAATATAATATTGTTATCTTCTAACAATAAACATAATAAAGAAATGTAAAATTGTAGCATTATATTGATGACCAAAAGTAGAAAAGAACAAAGGATGAAAAAATTCAACCTAATAATAAAAAATAAGAACACACAAAAAAGGCCCCATCATTATTCATAAGCCCAGCTTTACCTGAGCGTGTCTCCGTCTTTGAGGAGCCTGGTGCAGACTTCCCGTTGGCGTGCCGCTTCAACGTCACGGATCCTCTGTCTGAGATTCAGAAGACACCTCTGCTGCAGGGCATCCAGCTCATCCATCTGGACCAACATAAGGACCAAAACTGGGCATCAGTTTCTAGCAGCTTCTAACATGGAGGCAAGCTTGTCAAAGCCTGATCCCGTCAGATCTCAGAAGCTAAGCAGGGCCGGGCCTGGTTAGTACTTCGATGGGAGACCACTGGGAATTCCAGGTGCCACAGGGGGGCGCCAGTGGCAAAAACTGTCGTAGTGTCCTTAGGCAAGGCACATCACCCACATTGCCTAGTATGAAAGTGGTGTGTGCGTGAATGATGGTGGTGGTCGGAGGGGCCGATGGTGCAGATTGGCAGCCTCGCTTCCGTCAGTCTGCCCCAGGGCAGCTGTGGCTACAGTAGTAATTTACCACCACTGGGTCTGGAGTGAATGAATAATGCTCTGTAAAGCGTCTTTGAGTGTCCTGAAAAGCGCTATATAAAACTGATGCATTATTATTATTATTATTATTATGGTCCAGTATAACTCTATTTCTTAAATCCATCCATCCATCCATCCATCCATCTTCTTCCGCTTATCCGGGGCCGGGTCGCGGGGGCAGCAGTCTAAGCATTTATTTCTTAAATGTTTGACCTTAATGAATTTTAGTGAATGGGTCCACAGTCTGGTATAATGAAAAAATGGGCATTGATGGTTGGAACACGATTAAAAAAAAAAAAAAAAAAATTCTATGAAAAAACCTGACGACATGAGAAGACATTGAACTTTGTGCTAGTTTTTGTTTCGTGTGGCCAGGCCCAGTAATTACAGAGATATGAACCATAAACCATGACAGGAATGACAAATAAACAGTTGTCTTGAATCTATGAACGAATAAAAGTTAATTTTAATAAATGGGTGATTAACTAGCATATTACTTTTATTATTGGCTTGTTATTTGGGACAATATTTTTAAAATGCTGCTTGGTTTCATTTGAATATCAGGAATCGTCATTTTAACTACTACACTATAACAAAAAGCACACTAGTAAATATGTGGTTTGCTGCCAATTTGAAATTCAAGTAAAGTAAATGTATATATTTGTTCAAGTGTAATGCATGAGAAGATTTCAGATACCGCAGTGTTTTTAGTGGCTTTTAAAGCATCTGTCAACAACATGCAAAGTGGGCGTGCTCCGCTTCTGGCACCAGTGATGCTCAAACTACTCATATGTTCACTTACGCTAATCATACGGTCACATTAGGAGCACAGCAGAGCCTACAAGTTAGAGTAATGTAAAATAAAAAATAAATAAGAAAATCATTAACATTCCAGAATATGTGTGATGCTAACCTGGTGTGTGGCTAATAAGTTAGCATTTCCGCATATAACCCTCACATATGTCTGATTACAAACGCCTTCATTTGGTATTATTTACATTAAAACATTGATTCAGACGCGTGCTCTTACCTGTGGCGCAAGTGGACTTTGAGAAATCCTCCACGTGGCTTGGTTTATTTGCCATCCAAAGCTGCCGCTGCTGCAGAAACTTCCCAAACTGGAGCTCGGCGCTTTTCAGTGACGCGTTCGAGGCTTTTACCCGAACAGCCAATCAGAAACGAGCGTGAAATCTGGTGTCAAGACAGTAGCCAATGAGCCGCAGCCTCTAGTGTTAAAAGAACATGCTTAAAGAATGACAGCTGGCTCTAAAATGGTAAGAAACGTCTCATTTAAACGTTCTGCGGTTAAAGCATCGTGCTATTAACAGCACTTTATAAAGCTTTGACCAAAACGTAAGTGTAAGAAAATAATGTTTCAATCATTGCCAGTAAGTCTATGTAAGTCTAAGTTAATGCACAATCTGATCATGAAAAACACCTGGTGACACGTGTCAGTTAATGGATTTTAGACTAGCTGGTGTATCTGTAAGACGAATGGATTTTAAAATAATCAGTCTCTAACATTTTCTCTCTCTTATTTTTGTCTTTACCACATTAGAACTTTTTGCACAATTTTCTTCAAAATCTGCACAGGCGTGAACAATCAGAAAGAAATCAGATTGCTCACATTAGGTGGAACTGTAACATGACATTTCAATAATCTGATTACTCCATCATCTGCATCCTCTAACCTCTTCTCTGCATCCTCTGCTCCTCGCCGTGATTACGTCTTATACAAGCAGTTAATTACAGCCCAAGTGGAGCATTGTTGCTGTATATTTAGCCTTGGCAGCTCAACCCTTCCCTCTGCAATGTTTCAGACCTTACAGCTGAAGTTTATCGGACACAGATCAGAGCATTATGAAGGCACTTTAATATGACTGGTATTCGTTTCCATGGTAAAATTGTTCTGAACAGACTGCAGACTTGTGTTATGTGTTTGAATGTGATATTCATACAACAGGAGAATAGGTCTCCTGTTGTATGAATCTCTGCCTCCTTCTGCTCTCAGTCCCAGCCCTCTCTCTCTTTTACTTCAATCACCTCTTCCCTCTCTCCTCTACATCTCTCTCTCTTTCCTGCTCTCCCTGATCTCCCCTCACTCTTCTCCCCCTTTCTCATTCACATCTTAAAAGCTAGTGCGTGCTGTCCCACTCTTCCCTCTCGCCCTCTCTCTTCCTCTCTCTAATTCAGCTTTTCAGAAGCTGGCACTTAGTGTCTCTCTCCCTCTCTCTCTCCTCCCTGCCCCTCTCTCCACCTCCCTCCCTTTCTCTCCCTCTCTCATTCACATTTTTAAAGCTGGAGCGTGCTGTCTCTCCCTCTCTCTCTCTTCCTTGTCTCCCTCTCCTTTCCCCTCCCTCTTCTCCCTCTCCTCTCTCTCCTCCCTCTCTTCTCTCCTCTCATTCACATCTTTAAAAGCTGGAGCGTGCCGTTTCTCTCTCCATCTCTTGTCTGCTGTGGCTCTGCAGGACACTAAACCAGAGAAGCAGTGCAGAGGCAGAGGAGCCCAGAGGAGCATAAAGGAGCAAAGAGGAGCACAGAGGAGCACAGAGGAGCACAGAGGAGACAGACTCTTAATCTCTTAATCACAAATATCTCCAGCTGAGTGCCAGTGCCAGACCAGGTGGAGGATGCCTCTCTCCCACGTCTCTGCTGCTGTGCTGCTGCTGATCGCTCACTGCGGAGCCTGGACAGGGGCCAGTCGCCTGGGCCCCTTTAAGCTGTGCCCCTCCTGCAGGGACCCCCTGAGCTCTGGGCGGCCCACCCGCGAGCATCAGTCTGCAGGCAGCACCACAGCTCTGGCTCTGGGGGAGCCCTGTGGAGTCTACACTCTGAGCTGTGCCAGGGGTCTGCGCTGTGTACCCCCTCCCAGAGACCACAGCCCTCTACAGGCTCTGCTCCAGGGACGAGGGGTCTGCGCCAAGGGCAGCCGGACCGCACCCACTGACAAACCCCACCCTGCAGGTAAGAATCCTCTGTAATACTGTGTGATATGTGCTAGTCCTTTGCATAGAGCTTTAGGCTCTATATTGTATATGTAGTGCCCATTGACAACCCCACCCACAGGTAAGACCAGTTTGAATACTTTTTAATACTGCTATATATATGCAAGAATACTAGAATACTCTAATCCTACCCTAGCCACAGGCTCTGTTCTGTACATGTGCTGCACACCCCCACCTGCAGGTAAGACACGTCTGAACACTTCTAATGCTCTGATAAGGCTCTGATAAGGCTCTGATAACAGTCTGTAATGGTGTGTAATAGTCTGTAACTGTCTGTAATAATGTGTAATAGTGCTTTCTATAGAGCTATATGCTCTCTGTATATACTGTACATGTGCTGCACACCCCCACACTGCAGAGGGGCTGCAGCTGCAGCATCACTCTTAAACACAGATGTCACATTCAGAGACTGGACTGTCACATATTCTGCATGTATGAGTTTAAATACACCCTATTAGTGTGTCTGACTGGATCCAGTTCTGACACTTGCTTCACAGGACTGACCGGTGTCTCCCTCTCTGTGTCTGTCCTGTCACTGTCAGTGGAACATTTATGGATGAGAATCTAACTTGAACTCTGAGCTTTGGTTGTAGTGACCTCCACCTGCTGTTCAGACTCTGAAAGTATGATGTTTTAGTTTTTTTATGAAAATGATCCATAAAATTCCTCAAAAGCTCATTTAGACATACATCTGTGTTTAAAACTAGTTTGAGAGTGAAATTAATGTCTTTGTTAAAATGCCTTATTTTTACTGCTGTGTCATTTCTGTCAGGCCCTCACCCTTCACACGGAGGAGATCTGGACAAAGTGAGTTTCTTTATTCATTGACCTGAAATAATGGTGTCTTTTGCATGTATATAATGTCATATATGATGAGCGGGGCTTTGTCACTGTGTGTGGGGCTGTGACAGGGCTGGAACAGGGCTGTGCTGTGTCTGTGCTGTGGACTCCTCTGGAGCTGTGCTGCTATGCGGCAGAACTAATTGAGCTCGATGAGGATCAGAAAGTTTTGCGTTGCAGAGGCACATTTCTCTGAGCAATGGCATTTGAGTGTGTGTGAGAATGACAGGGCAAAATGTATAGAAAATCACATATGGTTAAAGCACACCGTCTTCTCACACTCTCCGCTGACCTGAAAACCAAAAGATTGTGTAACAATACAGTTATATAATGTACAAAAGGACTGCAACATTAACAGCTATTGAATCATAATGTCAATGACCACAATCCTCAAAACGCAAAGAGTGGAAATATGTTGTTATTCAGAAAACTCATAATATTAACTGCTGGTACAAAAATTGCATGGATTTCAGAACATGTTTGAGAGGTCTAAACTACAGAGTTAGCAGCTTCTAGACATAATTAGATAAAGTGCTTCATTTGAAATCATTTTGAAATGTGTCTTTTAAGGTTAAAGGACACAATTGAACATAATACGTAATAAATAAATCATAAATCCAACTGCAATTTTTTTTCCAAAATGAATCATCCCTATTTTTCAATATGTGATAATGCATTGCCTGTCTCTCACACTGTCTCACTGAGGGTGGTTTTCTTGGTGCATTCTGAGCAGCATTGGTGCTAAGCCTAATAGCCAAATCTGTGTTTTCACCTTCACTGGCTGCTTGTGTTAGGTCACCCTATATCACAACAGAAACGTGCATTTAAAATCTGCCCTATGTCAAATTTTTGATGGAGGTTCACCACCTGCTTCTCTCCCTGAAAATGTTATTACTTTCCCCGAATTGTTCAAAGATTGACATTAAATGTGCCCGTCTGCTTTTATTGCTCAAAAATACATTTAAAAACATCCTGTTTTACTGTAAGTGGACCTGCCACGCAGATGTAACTTGTAATTGCTGGTGTCGCTTGCTGGCATTGGGATGCTTGATGCCATAATGTGGAACACTCTAGGCAAGGGAATAACATTTCCACAGAACCAGAAAAAGTTACACAGAGCTCCTTTAAATGTTAAAAATGTAACTCCCCATCTGGTTGCACACATCTGTTTACACACATCTGTTTGCACACTTTCGTTTGCACACATCAGTTTACGCACATCTGTTTACACACATCTGTTTGCACACATCTGTTTGCACACATCTGTTTACACACATCTGTTTACACACATCTGTTTACACACATCTGTTTGCACACATCTGTTTGCACACATCTGTTTACGCACATCTGTTTACGCACATCTGTTTGCACACATCTGTTTGCACACTTTCGTTTGCACACATCTGTTTCCACACATCTGTTTGCACACATCTGTTTGCACACTTTCGTTTGCACACATCTGGTTGCACACATCTGGGTGCACACATCTGTTTACGCACATCTGTTTACACACATCTGTTTACACACATCTGTTTACACACATCTGTTTATGCACACACTGTTTACACACATCTGTTTACACACATCTGTTTACGCACATCTGGTTGCACACATCTGTTTGCACACATCTGTTTGCACACATCTGTTTGCACACATCTGTTTACGCACATCTGTTTACGCACATCTGTTTACGCACATCTGGTTGCACACATCTGTTTGCACACATCTGTTTGCACACATCTGTTTGCACACATCTGTTTACGCACATCTGTTTGCACACATCTGTTTACGCACATCTGTTTACGCACATCTGGTTGCACACTTTCGTTTGCACACATCTGGTTGCACACATCTGTTCATGCACATCTGTTTACGCACATCTGTTTACGCACACATCTGTTTACACACATCTGTTTACACACATCTGTTTACGCACATCTGTTTACGCACATCTGTTTGCACACATCTGTTTACACACATCTGTTTGCACACATCTGTTTACACACATCTGTTTACACACATCTGTTTGCACACATCTGTTTACGCACATCTGTTTGCACACATCTGTTTGCACACATCTGGGTGCACACATCTGTTTATGCACACATCTGTTTACACACATCTGTTTACACACATCTGGTTGCACACATCTGTTTACACACATATGTTTACGCACATCTGTAACGCTGTGATGTCACTTCCTGGCGCTGCAGGCTCCGTGTCGCCGGCTCCTGAACAGCGTCCTGAGGGGTCTGGAGCTCACACTGTTCCAGTCAGACAGAGACATCTACATCCCCAACTGTGACACTCGCGGGTTCTATCGCAGGAAACAGGTGAGACACCAGACAGGACAGGTGCAAGTCAGTGTGTCTATGGGACCTGCTGCTTGTGTTCACCAGTTCACATTTCTCTGAAACTTATGCTCCTGGTTTGAAGTATTGCATAGGGCAATGTCAGAGCATTTTACCAAAATATTTCCACTTGTTTTAGTTTTGACTGTATGAATACTGCTTTGGCATTCAGCACATGTGCTGGAGTCTGTTCAGAGTCCAGGTAACAGTCACAAAAGTAAATGTTGATTTAAACTTAAGTTACTTAACAATAACTTCTTCCTCTTCACCTTCTCTTAGGCTGGGCGGCAGTGGCTCAGTGGTTAGAGCGTTCGCCCACAAACCTGAGGGTTGGCGGTTCGATCTCAGCTCCGACCAGTGCATACTGTCGTTGTGTCCTTGGGCAAGACACTTCACCAACTTGCCTCTGTATGATTGTGGTGTGCATGTTGATTGGAGAGGCCATAGGCCTATAGAAACAGTGAAGAATGGATGAAGGTGTAAAGTGACTCTGACTCTTCTCATCATCACTAATCTAACCCCAGTCTCTGTGGTCTCCTCCAGTGCCGCTCGTCTAAGGGCATGCAGCGTGGGCACTGCTGGTGCGTGGATGAGCTGGGCACGCCGCTGCCCTCACATGCTCCTGAAGAGGGCGCTCTGTCTTGTGATGCAGAGTGAACCCAGAGCTCCAGAGCTGAGACAGAGGAGAGGAAGAGGAGAGGCCTGGACCAGGGACCAGGGACCAGGGACCAGGGACCAGAACTAGCACCACTAAAGAACTATCAGACTCCATCCATTCTCCCTGTAGAGTCCAGAGGGGGCAGGGGACAGTGCTGATCAGGCAGTTTTGTGGTGTGTAGTAAGAAAAATGAAAATGAAACAAACAGTATGTTTGTTTCATTTTCTTACTACAGTAATATTCACTATAATGACACTCTAGTAATTTACTTAATTTTTGACTTTTTGCTTCTCATTAGAGCAGGGGTGTCCAAACTTTTTTCATCAACTCTATATTACTCTATATTAAAACACAGACCAGCTGATCGGGGGTCATAGACTGGTGGTCAAAACGGTGAGTTTGAATGACCCTCCAGACCTTTGTTCAGGCTTAAACCCTCAAAAGGACACACTGCATTTGCTTGATCAAGGTAGAGTTCAAAAACATGCAGTAAAAAGTACTACTTGTGGTAGTCTGGACCAATTCACCTGGAAGCTTGAGGGCCAAAAGAATTTGGTCTGAGGGCCACATTTGACCCCTGGGCCATAGTTTGGACATGCCTGCATTAGAGTAACATATATTACATATAGATGAATACTGTCCCCTGCCCCCATCTGAGAGAGGCTCATTCCACTGTCTGAACACAACCCCTGACCTCTTCTACAGTTGCACATATCTGCCTGAATGTTCCACAGATGCAGTAACAGCGCCCCCTCCTGGTGACATGCTGCTTGTTCACATGATTGCACTGCCTTGGTGATACTTGGTGATTTTTGGTGATTCTTGGTGATGTTTGGTGATGTTTGCCTGGCTCCGGTTCTTAGCTGACACTGCCCGCTATTCTCAGTCGGCTGGTACTGTTATTCAGGTGAGAATTCCCTCACCGCTCCCCTCTTCCTCTCTCCAAAGATACACTGACTCAACTCAAACTCACTTTTCATTTACTGTTTATTTATTTTTTAAGTACAGATATTAGGGCTGAATGATCGACTGAAATTAAACTTTGAATTGGAGCAGACATCAAAGAAAGGAGATGATGGCTTTGCACATTTCTGGTGTGAGGTCAGCCATATGATTCAGTCATTGCTTTGTCTAGAATGTTTCACAGTGTAGCATTATCTTGCAGAAAAACTACACTCTCTCATAAAGTTTACATCAATAGAGTTTGGAAAAATCGATGTTAAATCAGTGCCTAAACCCTTTTGGTCTCTCATAACTTATTCAATAACTAACAATATGTATTATTTATTTATTGTTTGTCTTCTGACTATACCAAATGACTGAAGACACATTGAATTATATGCATACTTACTGTGAGTGGGCTCACCTTTCCTCAGATTTGACCTGTAACTTAACCTGATGGCATGGAAAATTCCTGGCAAAGCAACATCTCCATGGGGACAGCAAGTTCCACAGTGCACCTTTAAGGTGTAAATGTTGGCATAAAATAGGTTTGCAGTGGTCCAAAGTTATTCCTCACTTAACTTATACATTCAGAGTAGAGATAGACATAGATATATACATATATATCGGGCCAATATTTGCACTTATGCTTTAGCACAGGGGTGTCAAACTCATTTTGGTCCGGGGGCCGTATGCAGCCTACTTTAATCCCAAAAGGGCCGGATCAGAAAGCTCGGTTCTCTCTTCAAGTTATTGTATTTTTCTCCGTGTCTCGTAGTGGTGTTTAAGATTATATTCCTCGAGCAACGCCACTTGTTCCAAACACACTGAGCACAGATTTCCCATTCACCTCTGTCAACAAATAAGAATTAGACTATTTTTCTTGGGAAATCCTGAACTCAGCATCTGCTTTTCTCATTTTTTGACATTTTGCTGATGAGGGTCACGGTCGACAGTCAGAACGATCGTCCTTTAAGAGCGTTTGGAAAGAGGAAAGTCTTCATTTGTGCTGCTCTGGTGGGAGTCGCAACGTACAGAAACGCCGGAGACGCTGCTATGCTAAACGGTGCAGAAAATTAACAGAAAAATCTGAAAATTTTAAGTATTTTAATAGAAAAATCAGACGAGGGCCAGATTAAAGGTCTTGGAGGGCCGGATCTGGCCCCCGGGCCGCATGTTTGACACATGTGCTTTAGCATATCACATATCGGCCTTAACTCAGCTGCCTAAATATGCATAAATAATATGTGTATAAAGCTGAATTTGAACACTTTAGTCCAAATATGGTCCTGTAAAACAGCTCTTATCCAATTTGTAGTAAAACAAGGTTGTGGATGACTTTGTACTAAACTCAAATTAGATAATTTGGGGAA
>CM068345.1:43535139-43572639 GCA_034769755.1 Odontamblyopus lacepedii | reverse complement strand
AGAACACACATTTTAAATGTGTGTTTTTACCATAGTATAATGCTGTTCCCTCATCAAAAACATGCCTTTTGAGGTTTTAGAGACATCCATGCATGTTTGAGTAATTTAGTGATCTCTCCTAGGCCCTATTCAAACAACCCTTACAGTTACAATCCTGTAGAAGACTTTATATCTCAAAACATGCCAGCACCCTATGAACTAAGGAGGATTGGGCAGTAAACTGCCCCTGCGACCCAGCTGGATTAAGCAGGAAAAGATGGATGGATGGACTTTGTATCACTCATGCCCCCAAAAAGTAATTTCCCTTTTTTGCCAAAAAAGTACTATTCATGTAAAGTGCTTTTTTTCTCTGCTTATTTCTCTAACTTTACTTCATGATTCAGAATGTTTGATTTCAGAAACCAGGTCATTATAACATGTTAGATGATAGAAAGGAAAATAAAGGTTTTTAGTAACTGTGAATAATCATTACATTTTTTTCACTTTATTTCCCAGATAAACGACTTGAGTCAGGTGCCTGTTCCTGTGATGCTGCTTCCAGACGACTTTAAGGCAAATACCAAGATCAAGGTCAACAATCACCTTTTTAACAAGTATGTTCTGCCCCACCTGCTCTTTCTAAAGCACAAACACTGTTCTGTACAGGCTTACTCTGCAACACAAATAGCAATAACCATTTTTGTCAGCTCATTGTTAGATGCCACACTTCACAACATGAGGATTTTAAATCATGCACTCACTGTGATGGTGGACATGATCAGCTGTGAATAAGTCCAAAGTTTGTCTGGGTGAATATAAGTCCCACATGCTATGAAGTAAAGTCTTTGTAATTTTAGCGGTTAGCTGAGGATAACGTTAATAATAATAATAATACATTTTATTTATTGGGCGTTTTTCTGAACACTCAATGTTGCCTAAACATTGCACGCTAGTTGTGTTTCTTATGTATAAAAGTGAGTATGTGAAAGAGAAAAGGGGCAAAATGGTTGTGTTCACACAAAGCTTTTCTGCTGTTACTGAGGAGGCCTTGTGCTTACTGTTGGTCACAGACAGACACAGTGAGAGGAGGGCTCACGCTGCACCTACACTAAAGAATGTCAGACAGACTTGATATACCTTGGCTTTGGTCGTACAACGGTTCTAAGTTTGATCTTTGTCCTGGTCTCACTCTGAGACTCACCAACTTTAGCTATGATTCAAGATTTCCCCACCATCAGAAATCTTTCATCTCAGACGGACAGAATCGCACATTGGACATCTGGCTTCTTCTGACCTGTCCTCCAGCAGAATTCTACAATGTCATAATGTCACTATGTCACATGAATACAACCTAATAGAATATTATTGTTCTAGGATTAATTAATGACTTTTGTTGCAAGTGTGGACCTATTTTGCTTCTTGTTAAGTTACAGAAATGTGTTAATCAGTGAATATGTATAAAAAGCTAACCATACTTTTCTGTTACTTCAGAGAGGATCATTTCAATCTTCCAATGTGATCTCCAAATACAGGTTCTGTTTGACAGAACACGCCACTTTTCTATGTTATGTTTTTGCAGAGAAAACCTCCCGGGACATTTTAAGTTTAAGGAGTACTGTCCTCAGGTGTTCAGAAATCTGCGAGAGCGTTTTGGTATCGAGGACTTGGACTACCAGGTGAGTCATGAATCGTTCATTTACCTCTTTATTCATTTCTCATTGAGAGACATCAGGACTAAATATTGCCAAAAGTTACATTTCAGAAGACGGTTGCAATAACATGTTTTGATCCAAGGTAGATAGATGGATCCACCAGTGGTACCTTGTTAATGCCCGATCTCCTCAGAGATGCCTTAATAATAATAATAATAAAGCCTTATACCTATAGTGCGCCTTAGAGGCTTGACAAAGCCTCTCAAAGCTGAAGACTCTAGTCAGAGGCTGCCAGTTGGCACCGTCGGCCCCCCCAACCACCATCATCACTCACACCCACAACACTTTCATACTAAGCAAGATAGGTGAAGTGCCTTGCCTAAGGTCACAACAGCAGAACTTTGGTCCTTTGTGATGGGGGACCTCTGGGAATGTCAGTGTGGGGCAGCTATAGGGCATACTCTTGTTGTGTTCTTGGGCAAAACACTTAACCCATATTGTTTACTACAGACATGTTCATGCTGACATTCTAAACCATATTTACATACTCTTATTTAAGCAATTTATTCTTGCTTTCTTCTTTACTGTGTATCTTTTTAATGTACACATATTTTGCATGGTGTTAAGTGTTCCGTATGTCTGTGTACAGTTATATAGTATGTCTCTATTTATTCCTGCAGCCTCGTGGCCAAGTCATGTTTGTAAATGAGATGTGGTTCTCAAACAGTTGACCTTGATAAATAAAGGTTAAATAAATAAATAAAATGTCCAAACTATGGCCCGGGGGCCAATTGTTTTGGCCCTCAGGCTTCGAAGGTGAATTGGTCCAGACTACCACAAGTAGTACTTTTTACTGCGTGTTTTTTAAATCTACCTTGATCAAGCAAATTGAGTTTGTCTTTTTGAGGGTCTAAGCCTGAACAAAGGTCTGATGGGTCATTCAAACCTGTTATAAATACACAGATTTGAATTACTCACCATTTTCACCACCAGTCTATGGCCCTCGATTGGCCCTCACACTGGTCTGTGGCCCTTGATGAAAAAAGTTTGGACAACCCTGGTTTACTATGAATGTGATGTGTGAGTGTTGGTGGTGGTCTGAGGGGCAACGGTACAGTCTCCTTCCAGCAGCAGCAGAGCAGTGGTTAACTCTGAGCCTTTATGCACTTCTCCACACTTGCACAGTTTTGAATCAGAATCAGAAAGGTTTTTATTGCCATATGAGTGAACAGGTTCACAACATTAGGAAATTGCTGCGGTACTTGGAGCGGAATGTAGACAAAAACTAAACATGCAACAAATAAATAGAATAAAATAAAGTAGAAACAATAAGCTATAATATAACACAAAATGTACAAATTTACAAGAATATAAGAGTATAACAGTGCAGGTAATGATCAGTGCAAAACAGACAGGTGCAAAAACACAGGGTCATTTGACTGAATCAGAGCGGGGGGTCGGAACAGACCTGGTGGTATTATTTATAAGTCCAACAGCAGAGGGGAAGAAACTGTTTTTGTGGCGAGAGGTTCTGGGCCGAATGGACCGTAGCCTCCTGCCTGAGGGGAGCAGGTCAAAAAGGCCGTGTCCATGGTGAGAAGGGTCAGCTGCAATCCGACCTGCACATCTCCGTGTCCTGGAGGTGTACAGGTCCTGAAGAGATGAAAGGCTGCAACCAACACCTTCTCAGCAGAGCGCACAACACGATGTAGTCTCTGTTTGTCCCTGATTGTGGCTCCAGCATACCACACGGTGATGGAGGAGGTGAGGATGGACTCGATGGCAGTGTAGAACTGCACCAGTGTCCGTGCTGGCTTCAGCTGCCTCTCATCCTCTGCTGGACCTTCTTTATGACAGAGGTGATGGTGGGCTCCCATTTGAGGTCCTGGGTGATGGTGGTCCTCAGGAAGCAGAATGAGTCCACAGTGGAGATGGGGGTGCTGGTCAGGATGATGGAGGGGAGTGGGGCTGTGTGCTTCCTAAAGTCCACAATCATCTCTACTGTCTTCTGGGCGTTAAGCACCAGGTTGTTCTGGCTGCACCAGGACACCAGATGATCAGCCTCCATCCTGTAGGGAGACTCATCCCCGTCCGAGATGAGTCCGATGACCGTGGTGTCCTCTGCAAACTTGATGAGCGTGACAGACTGATGGGAGGAGGTGCAGCAGTTGGTGTACAGGGAAAAGAGCAGAGGAGAAAGAACACAGCCTTGGGGAGTGCCGGTGCTGATGGTCCGGGAGTCCGAGACATTCTTCCCCAGCCTCACGTGCTGCTTCCTGTCCATCAGGAAGTCAGTAATCCACCTGCAGAGAGGATAAGACACATTCATCTGTAGGCAAACTGCAGGGGGTCTAGGAGGGGGGCCGTGAGGGTCTTGAGGGGGGGCAGAACCAGGCGCTCCAATGACTTCATGACCACAGATGTCAGATCATTCACCCCCTCTCTCTTTCTCTCCCGTCTCCTCTCTCTCTACACTCCCCTCTCCTCTGTCCCTCTCTCTTCTCTTTCTTCTCTCTGCTGCAGGTATCTCTGACGCGCAGTCCCCCACTCAGTGTGGAGGCCCAGGGCGAGGGGCTGCTCCTCAACTCCTATGACAAAACTCTAGTGATTAAACAGATCTCCAGTGAAGACGTGGCCGATATGCACAATATTCTGTCTGAATATCACCAGGTACGCACATATATGCACAACACCCTGTCAGGTACGCCTATATATGCACAACACCCTGTCAGGTACGCCTATATATGCACAACACCTATATATGCACAACACCCTGTCAGGTACGCCTATATATGCACAACACCCCGTCAGGTACGCCTATATATGCACAACACCCCGTCAGGTACGCCTATATATGCACAACACCCTGTCAGGTACGCCTATATATGCACAACACCTATATATGCACAACACCCTGTCAGGTACGCCTATATATGCACAACACCCCGTCAGGTACGCCTATATATGCACAACACCTATATATGCACAACATCCTGTCAGGTACGCCTATATATGCACAACACCTTGTCAGGTACGCCTATATATGCACAACACCCCGTCAGGTACACCTATATATGCACAACACCCTGTCAGGTACGCCTATATATGCACAGCACCCTGTCAGGTACGCCTATATATGCACAACACCCCGTCAGGTACACCTATATATGCACAACACCCTGTCAGGTATGCCTATATATGCACAGCACCCTGTCAGGTACGCCTATATATGCACAACACCCTGTCAGGTACACCTATATATGCACAACACCCCGTCAGGTACGCCTATATATGCACAACACCCTGTCAGGTACGCCTATATATGCACAGCACCCTGTCAGGTACGCCTATATATGCACAACACCCTGTCAGGTACGCACATATATGCACAACACCCTGTCAGGTACGCCTATATATGCACAACACCCTGTCAGGTACGCCTATATATGCACAACACCCTGTCAGGTACGCCTATATATGCACAACACCCCGTCAGGTACGCCTATATATGCACAACACCCCGTCAGGTACACCTATATATGCACAACACCTATATATGCACAACACCCTGTCAGCTACACCTATATATGCACAACACCCTGTCAGCTACACCTATATATGCACAACACCCCGTCAGGTACGCCTATATATGCACAGCACCCTGTCAGGTACACCTATATATGCACAACACCCTGTCAGGTACGCCTATATATGCACAACACCCCGTCAGGTACGCCTATATATGCACAACACCCCGTCAGGTACGCCTATATATGCACAACACCCCGTCAGGTACGCCGATATATGCACAACACCCCGTCAGGTACACCTATATATGCACAACACCCTGTCAGGTACACCTATATATGCACAACACCCTGTCAGGTACGCCTATATATGCACAACACCCTGTCAGGTACACCTATATATGCACTACACCTATATATGCACAACACCCTGTCAGGTACACCTATATATGCACAACACCCCGTCAGGTACGCCTATATATGCACAACACCCCGTCAGGTACGCCTATATATGCACAACACCCTGTCAGGTACACCTATATATGCACAACACCTATATATGCACAACACCCTGTCAGGTATGCCTATATATGCACAACACCCTGTCAGGTACGCCTATATATGCACAACACCCTGTCAGGTACGCCTATATATGCACAACACCCTGTCAGGTACGCCTATATATGCACAACACCCTGTCAGGTACGCCTATATATGCACAACACCCTGTCAGGTACGCCTATATATGCACAACACCCTGTCAGGTACGCCTATATATGCACAACACCCTGTCAGGTACGCCTATATATGCACAACACCCCGTCAGGTACGCCTATATATGCACAACACCCCGTCAGGTACGCCTATATATGCACAACACCCCGTCAGGTACGCCTATATATGCACAACACCCCGTCAGGTACGCACATATATGCACAACACCCTGTCAGGTACACCTATATATGCACAACACCTATATATGCACAACACCCTGTCAGGTACGCCTATATATGCACAACACCCTGTCAGGTACACCTATATATACACAACACCCTGTCAGGTACGCCTATATATGCACTACACCCTGTCAGGTACGCCTATATATGCACAACACCCCGTCAGGTACGCCTATATATGCACAACACCCCGTCAGGTACGCCTATATATGCACAACACCCCGTCAGGTACGCCTATATATGCACAACACCCCGTCAGGTACGCCTATATATGCACAACACCCTGTCAGGTACGCCTATATATGCACAGCACCCTGTCAGGTACGCCTATATATGCACAACACCCCGTCAGGTACGCCTATATATGCACAACACCCCGTCAGGTACACCTATATATGCACAACACCCTGTCAGGTATGCCTATATATGCACAGCACCCTGTCAGGTACGCCTATATATGCACAACACCCTGTCAGGTACACCTATATATGCACAACACCCCGTCAGGTACGCCTATATATGCACAACACCCTGTCAGGTACGCCTATATATGCACAGCACCCTGTCAGGTACGCCTATATATGCACAACACCCTGTCAGGTACGCACATATATGCACAACACCCTGTCAGGTACGCCTATATATGCACAACACCCTGTCAGGTACGCCTATATATGCACAGCACCCCGTCAGGTACGCCTATATATGCACAACACCCCGTCAGGTACACCTATATATGCACAACACCTATATATGCACAACACCCTGTCAGCTACACCTATATATGCACAACACCCTGTCAGCTACACCTATATATGCACAACACCCCGTCAGGTACGCCTATATATGCACAGCACCCTGTCAGGTACACCTATATATGCACAACACCCTGTCAGGTACGCCTATATATGCACAACACCTCGTCAGGTACGCCTATATATGCACAACACCCCGTCAGGTACGCCTATATATGCACAACACCCTGTCAGGTACGCCTATATATGCACAACACCCTGTCAGGTACGCCTATATATGCACAACACCCTGTCAGGTACGCCTATATATGCACAGCACCCTGTCAGGTACGCCTATATATGCACAACACCCTGTCAGGTACGCACATATATGCACAACACCCTGTCAGGTACGCCTATATATGCACAACACCCTGTCAGGTACGCCTATATATGCACAACACCCCGTCAGGTACGCCTATATATGCACAGCACCCTGTCAGGTACGCCTATATATGCACAACACCCTGTCAGGTACGCACATATATGCACAACACCCTGTCAGGTACGCCTATATATGCACAACACCCTGTCAGGTACGCCTATATATGCACAACACCCCGTCAGGTACGCCTATATATGCACAACACCCCGTCAGGTACACCTATATATGCACAACACCTATATATGCACAACACCCTGTCAGCTACACCTATATATGCACAACACCCCGTCAGGTACACCTATATATGCACAACACCTATATATGCACAACACCCTGTCAGCTACACCTATATATGCACAACACCCTGTCAGGTACACCTATATATGCACAACACCCTGTCAGGTACGCCTATATATGCACTACACCCTGTCAGGTACGCCTATATATGCACAACACCCTGTCAGGTACGCCTATATATGCACAACACCCTGTCAGGTACGCCTATATATGCACAACACCTATATATGCACAACACCCTGTCAGGTACACCTATATATGCACAACACCCCGTCAGGTACGCCTATATATGCACAACACCCCGTCAGGTACGCCTATATATGCACAACACCCTGTCAGGTACACCTATATATGCACAACACCTATATATGCACAACACCCTGTCAGGTATGCCTATATATGCACAACACCCTGTCAGGTACGCCTATATATGCACAACACCCTGTCAGGTACGCCTATATATGCACAACACCCTGTCAGGTACGCCTATATATGCACAACACCCTGTCAGGTACGCCTATATATTAGTGCTGCCGCGATTATTCGACGTTGTCGACGTAATCGATTATGAAAATGAGTCGACTACAATTTTTTTGGTCGAATATTCGCCTTTATTTATTTTTGGTCTCAAACGGCTCGTCCAGAGACCTTTTGCTTGCCTGAGATCAGGTATTTCCCCTCCACACCACTAGTCGTACTACACTCGAGGCCGACACCGGTGCGGCAGGCAGCGGCTACACCCGAGGCGGACACCGGCGCAGCTAACAGCGGCTACACCCGAGGCGGACACCGGGCGCAGCTAACAGCGGCTACACCCAGGCGGACACCGGCGCAGCTAACAGCGGCTACACCCGGCGGACACCGGCGCAGCTAACAGCGGCTACACCGAGGTGGACACCGCGCGCTAACAGCGGCTACACCCGAAGCGGACACCGGTGCCGCGGGCAGCAACTGCGCCCGAGGCCGACACCGGTGCTGCTGACAGCGGCTACATCCGGGGTTGACGCCGAGGTGGCTAACCTCGGCTTCACCAAAGGCTAACGGCAGTTGTAAATAATGGCACCGCCAAAGAAAACAAACTTGAGGAAGTATTTGCCGTGCGCACTCTGCTGGCTGGTCTCTCTCTTTCTCGACCACGACCACGATGCATGAGGTATTGAGCATACCGTTGCATATGCTGCTCGTGCAAACTCGTTAAATTGTGTGTGCATATCGTTGTTCAACATTGTTGAATGAGCACACACAACAGACATAACAGCAATAACCTTTGCAACTCGCACGCACAGCACACACAAGGTAAAATCTAACACACACACTTGTGTGTGTTAGAACCGCTTTTTTTTTTATTAGTCGTTTAGATTAGTCGACTAATCGAAAAATTAGTCGAGAGATTAATCGTTAGAAAATTAGTCGTTAGTGGCAGCACTACTATATATGCACAACACCCTGTCAGGTACGCCTATATATGCACAACACCCTGTCAGGTACGCCTATATATGCACAACACCCTGTCAGGTACGCCTATATATGCACAACACCCTGTCAGGTACGCCTATATATGCACAACACCCCGTCAGGTACGCCTATATATGCACAACACCCCGTCAGGTACGCCTATATATGCACAACACCCCGTCAGGTACGCACATATATGCACAACACCCTGTCAGGTACACCTATATATGCACAACACCCCGTCAGGTACGCCTATATATGCACAACACCCTGTCAGGTACGCCTATATATGCACAACACCCTGTCAGGTACACCTATATATACACAACACCCTGTCAGGTACACCTATATATGCACTACACCCCGTCAGGTACGCCTATATATGCACAACACCCCGTCAGGTACGCCTATATATGCACAACACACCGTCAGGTACGCCTATAAATGCACAACACCTCGTCAGGTACGCCTATATATGCACAACACCCCGTCAGGTACGCCTATATATGCACAACACCCTGTCAGGTACGCCTATATATGCACAACACCCTGTCAGGTACGCCTATATATGCACAACACCCCGTCAGGTACGCCTATATATGCACAACACCCCGTCAGGTACGCCTATATATGCACAACACCCTGTCAGGTACGCCTATATATGCACAACACCCTGTCAGGTACGCCTATATATGCACAACACCCCGTCAGGTACGCCTATATATGCACAACACCCCGTCAGGTACGCCTATATATGCACAACACCCCGTCAGGTACGCCTATATATGCACAACACCCCGTCAGGTACGCCTATATATGCACAACACCCCGTCAGGTACGCCTATATATGCACAACACCCTGTCAGGTACACCTATATATGCACAACACCTATATATGCACAACACCCTGTCAGGTATGCCTATATATGCACAACACCCTGTCAGGTACACCTATATATGCACAACACCTATATATGCACAACACCCTGTCAGGTACGCCTATATATGCACAACACCCTGTCAGGTACACCTATATATGCACAACACCTATATATGCACAACACCCTGTCAGGTACGCCTATATATGCACAACACCCTGTCAGGTACGCCTATATATGCACAACACCCTGTCAGGTACGCCTATATATGCACAACACCCTGTCAGGTACGCCTATATATGCACAACACCCTGTCAGGTACGCCTATATATGCACAACACCCTGTCAGGTACGCCTATATATGCACAACACCCTGTCAGGTACACCTATATATGCACAACACCCTGTCAGGTACGCCTATATGCACTACTTCCTATCAGAGTATCACTGGTGTTCCGCCCTCGCTATATGTGCTGGATATGACTAGACAGACAGCTAAACTCCTTCTTGACATCAAGACTCTGAAGACGTTACCTCGTTGTCCACAGGTTTATTGACGTGGCAAGAAAAGGTGAAACTGGAACAGACATAAAACATAAATCACAATGTGCACCTCTAACATGTACACAACAATGAATGCAAATGAATACAGCATGTCCAAATCACAAATTGACCGTATATAGTTACTGCACCATATTTTTTTAGCTTTTTATAATATTTCTTGCTTCAAATGAAATGTACTGTACTGTCACATGAAATCAAACATATAACCTATTCCCTTAGCTCCCTCAAGTGGCTAAAACTAAAACAGCACACTCCCCACCTGGTGTGTTTAAACGCCACTAAATAAGACACACAAATTAACAGTCTGGGGGAAGAACAACAACTATCTCTGTTACAGGTCTAAGGAAGACTGTCGTTCCTCCTGGCTTGACAATGTTCACTTCAACTTGGCGTACTTTACCGTTGTTACTGGGGAATGTTTGGGTGATTAATCCGAGAGGCCATTGATTCCTTTGTACTTGAATGTCCTTCATGAGAACTACAGATCCAACTTTGATGTTTGAATGGGCGACCTGCCACTTTCTTCGTGTCTGCAATGTTGGGAGAAACTGTTTCCGCCACCTATCCCACAAAGTATTGGAAAGGTGCTGGACTTGTTTCCATTGACGTCTGAATAGGTCCGAACCTTCAAAGTTGCCTGTAAGAGCAGGCATGAAGTTCACTTTTTGAGTGAGAAGAACAGCTGCAGTGAGTATGAAAGAATCATTTGGATCCATTGTAACAGGACTAAGTGGTCTGGCATTAATTATCGCTGCAACTTCTGCCATAAAGGTTACCAGAACTTCATGTGTAAGTCTGTCTTTGAACTGGAGGAACATCGAGTCGAGGATTCTTCTGGCAAGACCAATCATGCGCTCCCATGATCCTCCAAAATGGGAGGTGTGAGGGGGGGTTAAAGGTCCAATGGCATTCTTGATTTGTCTGAAAAGTCTTTACTGTTGTGTCGTCAATGTTTGAGGGTATCTTCACCTCCTTGCATGCACTAACAAAATTAGTGCTGCGGTCTGAGCGAATGTGTTTAACAGGGCCACGAACAGCAATGAACCGGTGTAGTGCATTGATAAAAATGAGGTGTAAAGAGTCTCTATAACTTTGACATGAACCGCCCTTGTGCTCATACACATGAAGATTACGGCCCATCTTTTACTCTGAAAAACCTCCTCTGGTACGACGTGAGGATACATTCCATGGATCAAACACATCAAGTCCAATATTTGTAAATTGTGGGTCCATGGAAAGACGATCTGCCTGAAGATTGGGCATTTTTTGAACGCTGACCGGAGCTCTAAGACGCCTGCAGATTGTGCACTGGTAAATGATACTGCTCACCCTTTTCTTTCCACCAACAATCCAAAATCCAGCAGTGCGTATTGCTCCTTCGGTGATGAGACGGCCTTGATGGTGGACCCGATTATGGTACTCTCGGATGAGCAGAATGGTGACATGCTGTTTTCCAGGAATAATCAGTGGATTCTTTTCACTTTGCTCCAAATTTGAATGGTGAAGACGACCTCCAACTCTTAGCATGCCTTGAAGGTCAATGAAAGGGTCCCAACGTTTCAGTGAGCTGTTTGCAGGAATCTTCTTGTCATTTTGGATGCATTCCATTTCTTGAGTACAGACTTGTTTCTGCAACGTTTGTATGATGATGTTTGAAGCCTGTTTTTTTTCTTCGACTGTGATCTCCACATTACAGTAATGCCAGCCCTTACAGATGCTTTTCTTTGGCAGGGTGGCCTTGAAGCAGCGACAGATGTGAACAAGATGACTGACTGCACGACTTATGGAACTCGAGGTTGAAAACTTGGCAAATCTTTGAGATCCAAACTGTTTGACAGACATCGAAGTGCTTAACGCAGACACTAGAGGCCTGATGTCGGGGTCTAAGTTGGAATCCACCAAAGCATAAGAGTCACTTTTGGCTTGTGTTTCCGAAGACACCAAAAACTTTGGTCCTGTCAACCAGTTTGTGCGCTTCAGGTTGCTGGCAGGATTCTGTTCTGTTGGTACGTAGGACCACTGGTTTGGATGGGATGATTTGTGAATTCGTCATATGCGGTTACTGACATACGTAAAAACGTCTGGTTTCATTACAAATATTAACCCAGGACTACTTTGCTGTCTAAGTAGAACTTTACTGCATCTAGCGTAAGGTCCATTTCGGCTGAAACCAAGTCTGCTAGTTCAACAGCAAGGACTGTTGCACACAGTTCTAATCTTGGCACAGTATGCTCTGGACGAGGCGCCAACTTGGCCTTTCCCATTACAAATCCCACATGATCGTTACCAGCAGCATCTGACTTTTAGGTAGACAGCAGCGATGGCTTTTGTCAAATTGTCACAGATGCAGCACAGTTCTCTCCTGACAGCTGCAGATGGTGAAGTTTCAGTGTAAGGTCTGTGGATTGACAGATTGGACAACTCTGTTAAGGACGCTCTCCAAGATGCCCAAGTGTCCTCCAGCTCCTCAGGCAGTGGCGCATCCCAGTCACCGCTTTCAATGGTAAGTTCCGTCAGGATATGTTTGCCTTGGATGGTGACTGGAGATACAAACCCAAGAGGATCATATAGACTACTGATGGTGGATAACACACCTCTTCGGGTAAAAGGTTTTTCTTCATCTGATACACTGAATGAAAACGAGTCCGTTTGGAGGTTCCAGTTGAGACCAAGACTACGCTGCACTGGAACCATGTCTAAATCTAGATCTTGAATGGTCTTCTGGTGAAAAGGCATCCAGAACTTGTTTGTTGTTAGTTGCATACTTGTGCAACCTCAAGTTTTAGACAGAGCAACTTTAGTTCTTTTTAGGAGGTCAACTGCAGCCTCAGCTGTTGGCATGGACTTCAGTCCATCATCAACATAGAAATCACGCATGACAACGTCAGAGTCCACCTGGATCTCAGTGCTCAGGACAGATAGGTGTAAGCCATAAATAGCTATAGCTGGTGACGGACTGTTACCAAACACATGGAGGCGCATCCTACATTTCACACATCTCCTGATGGGTGGTTGTCTTTAAACCACAAGAACCGTAGAAAGTTTCTGTCTTCTTTTCTGACAAGGAAACAATAGAAAATTTGTTCTGTGTCTGTGGTGAAAGCAACCGCTTTCTTGCGAAAACACATGAGCACACCAAGCAAGGTGTTCTTCAGGTCCGGTCCAGATAACAGGACATCATTCAGTGCGACACCTTCATACTGAGCACTAGAATCAAACACCACTCTGATCTTTTTAGGTTTCCTTGGGCGGTGGACACCGAATGTTGGCAAATACCATCGTTCTTCCTGTTCAGTCAGAGGTGGCACTAATTCCGCATGACCAACCCTGAACATTTGATCCATGAACTTGAGAAAATGGTCTTTCATCTCTGGGTTTCTTTCAAAATTGCGTTTGAGAGACATCGGGCACTTTAATGCTTGACGACGGTTATTTGGGAGACGACGTCATAGGCACTTAAATGGCAGGGATGCCACCCAACTGTTCTTGTTCCATTAGATTCATGAATTGTGCATCTTGAATCGAATGAGCCACTTTATTATCATCCTTGGTCCAACTGAACACTGTGCACCCAAGATGGTCTGACTCACAGGTGTTTTCTGTCAAAAACTGTTGAGTATCGTTTGTGACCTGAACATCACTGTATCTTTCTTTAACTTGAAACATGTTAGGACATGGTTGAAAGAGAGTTGGTCGACCTTGTACTGTAGTGTTTGTATCGAAAGTATGGACTGTGGGTGGTTTATGAACATTTCCAAGGCACACATTGCCTACGATAACCCCCCCCACGATCCAGCTTCTGTGCATAAGGTGAGTTGTTTGGACCGTTCACTCGTCTGAGGACTTTGTGTACTCTGATTACATCTCGTCCTAGCAGAAGCATGATTTCAGCTTTCGGGTCGATGTCTGGTATTTGGGGTACCAGTGACTTAAGATGGGGATGGCAAAGAGCTGCGTCTGGGGTAGGAATCTCGTCTCTATTGTCAGGAATTTAATTACACTCTAAGACTTGGCAACGGAATGTTAACGGGTCCATCGAGAGATTCCACCTCGTATCCATTAACTCTCCTCCCTCTTGATTCCTTTACTCCTGCACATGTTTTCAATGCGTAAGGAATACTTGCGCTTTGGTCACCAAACAGGCTAAAAAACTGAGAACGGACCAGTGACCGATTGCTCTGTTCGTCTAGGATGGTGTTCATTTTTACTGCTTTGTGCTTCTGGCCTGCTGGATACACTTTAACAAGACATATCTTTGAGCAGGAACGGTCTGATTCATTATTGCCACAGACTTCGATGCAGTTATTGGTGACTTGTGGTTGCGATTCATTGGTGGCATACAGGTGAGATTCCGTTTCCTTCTCCTCCCCGCCATGCTCTGCAGGGGAATCAGTCTTTTCAGTATTGTATGCAGGTCCAGAGTGCATTGCGGTGGAGTGTCTTTCACTTTTGCATTCGCTACATTGAACTTTAGCTCTGCAGTTTTTTGCCATGTGTGATGATGAAGAACAACATTTAAAGCACACATTGTTTTCTTTTAGAAACTGTCTGCGATCTTCAATAGATTTTTCTCTGAATGCACGACACTTGCTCAATGGGTGTGGTTTTCTGTGAATAGGGCACAGTTTGTCACAGTCCTCAATTTTACTTGGAGGTTGGCCAGTGTCGATAACTCTCCCTTGAGACACCTCTGTTTTGTGTACGCCAACTTCCCGCCTTCTGTTGGTCCAGACTGTTTTTTCTAGTCTTGGGGCCGTATCATTGTGAGAGATGAAATTAAAACTTGGGTTACTAGCAATACTGGCTTCTTGACTAACAAAGTCCACAAAACAAGAAAATGGGGGATAGGACACTTGTTTCTGTCGCTTGTAGGCAGCGCCCACTGCTGTCCACTTTTCCTGCAGTCAAAAAGGTAATTTTTGCAGTGTCAAGGAACGAAAGGCCTGGTAAGTCTCCTTCATTCTTAGCTGACTGTAGCTCCATCAGCATATCACTTAGTTTAGTCAGTTTTGAGTAGTCTTTGTTTGTCATCTTTGGGAAGAAGTCAAGTCTTTTGAACACAGCCTCCTCTATTACCTCTACAGAACCATATGTCTTCTCCAGTCTTTGCCATATCATTTCCAAGCCTGCTTCTGGGTGATTGATATGTATTGCTCATATCCGCTCAACATGTTCTGCAGACTCTTTGCCAAGCCACTTCAGAAGGAGATCCATTTCTTCACTTGCAGACAGGTTTAGCCATCAGTTGCCGTTAGGAACGAGCGTTTCCAGGCTCTATAGTTCTCAGGCTTATCATTGAATTGTAGCAAGCCTGTTGCAACAAGCTCTCGACGAGCTAGGTATCACACAAAGTCATTAACATTTTGGCTATCACTATTTCTTTTTGGTGAATTGGGATAGGACTGATCGTGATATGAAGCATTGCCATCTTGAAATCTTACATCCTGCGGCTTAGAGAGATACTCATCATTGTATGAGTGAGATGGCTGTTGAATGAGATGGAGTGGCGGGCAATCGGTGTTGGCATGGGGTGGTGGAGTGAAAGGTTTGGCCTCAGCTTTTAAAACTTTGCTGCATGTGGGACCTGGTTCTACTTTTACAGGTGTTTGCAAATTCCTCGTTTGTTGGACAACATATTGCTCAGTGCGTTCTGCCAGTTCTAAGGATGGTATAGTCTAGATTCAACTTAAAACTGTGCCTTTCATTTTCCACTTCACAGGCAGCTTCGATGGCTTCAGCTTCTGCTATTGCTGCTGCTGTTTTTCTTTCTCACAGTTGAGCATTTCTATAGATGCCTTCAATTTGGCCTTTTCCACTTTTAGTCTCATTTCTTTTTCAGCATATGCAAGGCGTGCTTTCGCTGCCTCTGCCTTGGCTCTGGCCTTTGCAACTGCTGATCCATCTGACGCACTTGTTTTTCCTGAAGCGCATGATCTTGTTTTGAATGATGTAGATTTCTCATCCATTGTACGATTTGTTTATGCACCTCTTTACTCTGATGGTGGTCCACTTGCTGCGTGGGACAGTACTGTCTTCGTTTTCCAGCTAACAGATAACTGCATTATCTTGCCCGCTTGACAGCCGTGGTTTCACTGTTCTGCCCTCGCTATATGTGCTGGATATGACTAGACAGACAGCTAAACTCCTTGACATCAAGACTGAAGACATTAACTCGTTGTCCACAGGTTTATTGACGTGGCAAGAAAAGGTGAAACTGGAACAGACATAAAACATAAATCACAATGTGCACCTGTAACATGTACACAACAATGAATGCAAATGAATACAGCATGTCCAAATCACAAATTGACTGTATACTTACTGCACCATACTGCAGTACTGCAGTTACTGCACCATATTTTTTAGCTTTTTATAATATTTCTTGCTTCAAATGAAATGTACTGTACTGTCACATGAAATCAAACATATAACCTATTCCCTTCACATAAACCAAAATGGCTACAGAACAATTTAACATGGTAGCAACAATGCGGCATTATCAATTTGTAGCCTCCTTTCCAATCCAACACCCTACAATTTTACATCAAATAATCATATACTAATGAAGATATTATAACAAATAAACAATACATACCCACGATGCTACCAAAGGCATAAGATGTATGTAGATGTGACTGGATTGACTTGGATGAGAACAACACCTCTCAGAACCATGCATTAAAGAGCTTCCTGATTTTAGTGTCACATGACCTATTGATACAACTATTCCTTTCTTAAAGGAGCCACAATACAAGATGCATGAACCCAGGAACAAAATAGTAATAAGCTCCCTCAAGTGGCGAAAACTAAAACAGCACAACTAGGTACAGTATATAATGACTATAGAATAGTGTGATAATACATCATGTTACCATTTTGACACATAAGTGCAATTAAAGAAACTAGCGTGCTCTCTTACAGTTTTAAAACAATACTATACCTTATAGAATCTTAAGTTGCAGATAGAAGACACATGCTGCGTTTGTCTCATTCTCAGTATATGCACAGGCCAGGCCTCATGTGAAAGCTCAGAACTGATTAGTGATTGGCTCCAACTGCATTTTAGCTTTGAAAGTGGCAACCCAAATGAGAGAGTCCATATTTTCGCCCAGCCCTCAGATTTCATTATAATAAGTTCCTTGTGACATGTTTTTGCTTTGTCTGGTATTACAAATAATAACTGTGGAGCGATTTCCTGTTTGCTCTGCTGCTTGAGGCCAGACCTTGAAAGTGCATGTGATGTGGCTCTGTCCTCTGTGGCCCACTTCTGCAAAGCTTTTGTTTATTTTTATGGTGCACTGTGAGAGTTTAGTTACAGCTTCCCTTTATGCTCTGTGTTCTGTGCTGTGGTGGAGCAGGTGAGGAGAGTGGCCTGAATCAGACGCCATTTAAAGTGTCTCCATGGAGCAAAGCTGTTTCAGAAGAATGACTAAAACAGGCCTCTGTTCTGAGTTCTTTACCTTATAATGTGGATGGGGGGGTCAAATTGAAAGGGGTTTTAAAATATGTTTTAAGTATTTGAAAATAACAGCAAAATACAAAATAAATTGAATGAAAAATTGTGGGGTTAAACTTTAAGACAAAAACTGGTCTACCCTAAGGACAAAACTCAGAGCCACAAACAAAGTGATACTGTCCACTCTATTCAGTGTAGTGAAGACTGCAGTGAGCGCTACATTGGAGAAACAAAACCGCCATGACACAAAAGGATGTACCAGCACAGACGAGAAAGCCAAAGTGGACCCCAGTCCGTGGTACATCTCCACCTTAAAGCCACGGGCCTCTTCTTTTAGGACAGTGATCTTAGATCATATCTTGGCCAGAAAGAGGAATTGGTTTGAACGTGGAGTTAAAGAAGCCATCTTTGTTAAAAAAAGAGAACCCTTCTTTAAACAGAAATGGAGGACTCAGGCACCATCTGTCTCCTGTCTATAACTCCATTCTCAAACCTAAATCAAAACAAATTAAGAAAACAATAGGTGTAGCCAGGTCAGGCCCAGAGGTGTGAATAGCCCTGTATGTGTATGCTAATCTGACCCCACCCCCCAGTCTATTTCAATAGGGTGAGTTTCTAAGTAATTTGGAGTAGCTAACTCCTCCCTCTTGCAGGCAGATATAAGTCAATTCAATTCAATTCAATTTATTTTGTAGCGCCCAAAATCGCAACAACAGTTGCCTCTAAGGGCGTTCCAAGATATGGATGAGTAAAACATACACACAGACATATCAAAACAGGAATAAACAACATTCATGTAAAGCAGCAAATGAAACATGGTCCAGTCATCCCCTGTCCTTAGACCCTCCTTCTCAGCAAGGAAAAACTCCAAAAAACCCAGGGTCCTGGGAAAAAGAAGAAACCTCGGGGAGAACTACAGTGAAGGAGAGATCCACTCCCATGGACGGACAGGCTATAGATGTCCAGGCCCGTGGGCCAGTTCGGTATGACCACATCTACCCAGGTGGGAAGGAGTCGGGCGAGGAGGGGAGGTCGGGCGAGGAGGGGAGGCCGGGCGAGGAGGGGAGGCCGGGCGAGGAGGGAAGGCCGGGCGAAGAGGAGGAGCCGGGCGAGGAGGAGGAAGAGGGGTCCAGCTGCCATCAGTCGTCTGAAAGAGTTCCACTCCACAGGGGGAGTGGGACAGGGGACAACATGTGAATAGCAATGAACGAGCTACAGATGAGAACATAGGGCTGGGCGATATGGACCAAAAAAATATCTCGATATATTTTGCTATATCTCGATATACGATATATATCTCGATATCTTTACAGGAAAAATAACCCCCTCCCAAACTACTGCAAAAACAACAGACAAATTTTATCTGATTAATATTCATTTAGTACTGCACTTAAACACTCTGCACCCCTTTTTGGACCCTCACCCACAGTTTAAAAATCTCTTCTTTAAGAGAACTTCCACTGGCACTTTAAAGAAAACTGCTTCAAAGTGAAAAAAGTGGCTAGGATCTTTAAACCTGTATTTTGACATTCCTAACTGGAGTTGCATTCTCTTGTTTTAAAGTGATGTTTAGTCTCTGCACGTTTACCAAACCAAACACATTGTGACAAATATGATGCACTCAGTACTCAGACCTTGAGTCCGTGACAAGACTGAGTCCAAATGCGCTCGAGTCCGAGACAAGACCAAGACAAAGCTCTCGCTTTGGAGAGGGAAGTCCAGTGGCATGGGGCTGTCTACTGAGTGGTGGGACAGGTGTGGGTCCTGCTGTGGGGCGCTCCTCGTGTAAGGGGGCGTGGGTGTGTTCGTATGAGTGATATCGGCGCACACGCGGAGCTCGTATGCGGGGGTCTTGCGCGGTCGCAGGTGTCATGTGGTTGCGCTCGCGCTGGGCATGTGCATTTAGAAAGTTTAACTCGTCACGTTACGTCTGTGCGCAGCTCCTTATTGTGGCTGCAGAAGCATCGCACAGATGCGCCTGTTTCGTTTTCCATGTTCGCACGACGAAATATTTGCTCTCAAATGCGAGTGAAATGGGCGCACTGTAGAGCCCTGGTCCTAGTTCTGGTTTAGTTTGCGGCCGAGCCCCGCGCTCTGCGGCCGCGTTTAGTCCTGGTTTAGTCCTAGTCCTGGTTTAGTCCTAGTCCTGGTTTAGTCCTAGTCCTGGTTTAGTCCGCGGCCAGCTCCGGGCTCCGGGGATGAGCACAGGGGACATAAGCGAGGAGGCGGAGGCGACCGCGGCACAGAGAAGGCAAAACAAGCGAAGCGGCGAAACCAGAAGTAAACTTAAGCATTATAGCGATATATCGATATGTCAGAATTCATATCGAGTTTCAAAAATATCTCGATATATTTTAAATATCGAGATATCGCCCACCCCTATGAGAACATAGTAAGTGATGCTGATGAGAAAATAGGAGGAAACAGAGGACAGTGCTCAGGTCGCCACACTTCCCCCAGCTTGTTATCTCCTGCAGCAGCTTATCTTAGTGACATCAACTAAGTAACCTGGTCATAAGCTATTCTGAAGAGGAAGGTTTTAAGCCTGGTCTTAAATAAAGAGACTGTGGAGCCTGTTTAACATCAACAGGGAGTTGATTCCATAACACAGGAGCTTGGTAACTGAAGGCTCTCCCCCCCACTGTACTTTTAGACACTCTAGGAACCACTAATAATCCTGCATTCTGAGAGCGAAGTGCTCTATTTGGCTGATAGGGGACAATGGCATCCTGAAGATATGATGGGGCCATATTGTTTAAGGCTTTGTATGTCAGGAGGAGAACTTTGAATTTAATTCTGAACTCGACAGGAAGCCAGTGAAGTGATTTTAACACAGGACTGATGTGATCACGTCTTTTAGTTCCTGTTAGGACTCTGGCCGCTGCATTTTGGACCAACTGGAAGCTTCTTAAAGTACCTTTAGTGCAGACGGTGAGCAGAGAATTACAGTAATCTAGTCTGGATGTAACAAATGCATGGATAAGTTTTTCAGCATCATTTTTAGGCAAAATATTTCTGATTTTAGTTATGTTTCGTAGGTGAAAATATGCAGTTTTACAAGCTTGGTTTATATGAGCTGTGAATGAGAGATTTTGGTCAAATACGACTCCAAGGTTTTTTACAGTAGAGCTAGAGGCTATACTCACATTGTCAAGTGAGATTATCTGGTCGGACAGAGAATCTCTCTGACCTATAGGACCGACAACAATGACCTCTGTTTTTCAGGGTTTAAGAGCAGGTAATTCAGGGTCATCCAGGTTTTGATGTCCTTCACACATGCACTGAGCTTATCGATTTGATCGGTCTGATTAGGTTTCATTGATTAGTACAGCTGAGTGTCATCAGCATAGCAGTTGAAATTAATGCCATGTTTTCTGATAATGTTACCTAATGGCAACATATACAGAGTAAACAGGATTGGACCAAGCACAGATCCTTGTGGAACACTGCAAGCTACTTTAGAGCAGGGAGAGGTGCACTGGTTTACACTAACAAACTGGTACCTATCTGATAGAGAGGATTTAAACCATTTGAGGGCGGTCCCTCTGACACCTATGTCACATTCTAACCTCTGCAGTAGAATGTTGTGATCAATGGTGTCAAACGCTGCACTGAGGTCCAGTAGGACCAGGACTGAAGCCAGCCCGTTATCAGCAGCTAGTAGCAAATCATTTGTCACTTTAAGCAGAGCAGTTTCTGTGCTGTGGTGAGCTCTGAAACCAGACTGAAATTTTTCATATAAATTATTGCCCTGCAGATGGTGACAAAGTTGTTTCACCACAACTCGTTCCAGAATCTTTGAGAGAAATGGAAGATTCGAAATAGGTCTGTAGTTGGCTAGTTCATCAGGATTTAAGCTAGGTTTTTTCAAAAGCGGTTTAAATACAGTCAGTGTCCTCCAGCATTCTGACCACAACTGAAGAAGCAGCTTGGATGAGCGGCAAAACATTTTCGATGAAAACTTCGGTTCAGTTGCCATATTGAACTCTACCCATTGCCGTGGGGTCAAATTGTGAATTGAACTTCATGATTTATTTATTTTAAACTACCTTGTCTCATGCTTATGGACCCACTCTTGTTAAAAGTAAAAAAAAAAGTAAAATCCAGAATTGAGAGCAAAAGGTAAACATGAAAAAAGTCCCAAGTTCATTTTCCACATGTCATTATCTTGGCAAAAATAATTTCTTGCAACAATAATACAATCAAAATATTCAAATTGCTGACAGTTTTCCAAACTTTTTGCAAAGAGGGCCAGATTTGATAACGTGAAGATGCCCAGGGGCCAATAGTTTCTTCTGATGTTTTTTAACCACAAAAGTTACATGAAAATATACACTATTATAAAACAATTTACATTGTCTTTATTTTTTAAAATGGCAGTGTAACTAAATGCAAGTCACTCAGGCAGACGTGAACAACTCTAAAAACACAATTCTGCCTTTAATTCATATCTGGAAAGTCAGATAACATTGAACATTGAACTGTATGGAATACCCTAAATTTCCATGAGTTAGATAAATAGATTTTTACATTTTAAACAGGAGTTATATGTAATGCAAAGTTGTCTGTTATCATTAAAGTTTAAAACGAGTGTATTTTGGTCTTGTCTTTTACAAAATCTTTCAGAGTAATAGTTTGTGTCACATCTACAGCTACACAACATCAACAGTTATAACCAAATTTTATTCAAGATGTTTAATAAAATAAAAAAGGTGCCATTAGTCCAAGTGCATAAGTATGCTTTTGGCTTTTTACTGTTAATAGTGACAGATTCAAAATATTCAATTTCAGATTGATCAAGAAACCAATAACTTGCTGACACTAATGAGAAGGGTGATACTGAGATATGGATTTTAGTAAAAAGGCCAGGTCTGGTTTGAGGGAAGTGGTTGAGATACGTAAAATGTCACGTAAGTGGGAGTCAGTTAGTCTAGACCTCAGTCGGTTCTTGTTTAAGTTCATGACAGAAAATGTCTGCTCACACAAATATGTGGAGCCAAATAAGCTCAGCATTTTCTTAGCAAATGTTCGCATTTCTGGAAACCTGCCTTTATCCAACTGCCCGTAAAAGTCAACAAGAGAAAGCTGCTGGTGTTTACCACGCTGCTCATCATCACACTGCAGCTCAATGAGCTCCAGCTGCAGCTGTAGAGGAGCATCATCTGGGTCTATGGAGAAGGGAGAAGAGAAAGCCAACATGTCCTTTTCAATAACAGCAAAGTCCCGAAAGCGTTTAACTTTCATAGAAAGAGATGCGATAGCTGTTGCATAACTCATCATTTTTGCACCGATGTTGTCCTGTGGTAAACTGTTGATGACCTCTTTCAAAGCTGGGAAGTGCGCGGTGCAGGGCTCTGTTTGGGACAAGTGTCTTTGAAAAAGTTGCAGCTTGGTTCCAAAGGCCTTGATGTGAGTGTATAGCTGGCTCACCACTGTAACTTGTCCTTGCAGATTAACATTCAGCACATTCAGGTGCTTCGTTATGTCAACCAAAAAAGCCAAATCTGCCAGCCATACAGGATCGGATAGTTCTTTGATTGGTTGCCCTTTTTCACCCAAATAACGTTTAATTTCATCTCAGAGAGAGAAAAATCGCTGCATCACGGACCCACGACTTGGCCACCTCACATCGTTGTGATATGTTACATCTCCGTATTCAGCCTGAATGTCAAGCAAGAACTGCTGAAACTGTTGGTGGTGTAGAGATTTTGAACAAATAGAATTGATTGCCTTTACCACTGGTGTCATAACATGATCAAATTTGAGATGTTTGGTGCAGAGAGCCTGCTGGTGAATTATACAGTGAAGTTTAATAGCGTTACCTCCTTTTTCGCTGACTTTATTGCAGACCAGTGTGGACAATCCACTTTGCTCACCAGCCATGGCAGGCGCACCATCGGTAATGGTCCCAGAAACTTTACTCCATGGTAGTTTCAGATCATCAACAACTTTACAGAAACGAAAAAATCCTTTCCTCTGGTTTGGCCTTTAAGGCTTTGGAGGTCAAGCAGCTCCTCTGTTACGTTCATGTTGTCATCAACTCCTCTTAAAAAAATCTAAAGTTGTGCAGTGTCAGATGCTTTCTAGTAGTAGTAGTAGTAATTTATTTCGAGCATATGATACTTGTAGTACACAGAATATGTACAATGTCATTCAATTTAAATAAACAAGGTTACACAGAAAAAAAAATGGATATATGGACACAAATATGTATATGTATATATATATATATACATATACATGCCCGAAAAGGAGTGGGTAGAAGTAAACCTTATTAGATCCCACCTCTTGCTTTCATCACAGGCTAATGAGAAATAATCAAAAGCTACTCCCCTGTCCCCAGTTGTCTCTAAATATCTGATGATATGTCTTCGACTCTCCGTGCCACAGTGTTACGTGCCAGGCAAACATTCATAAATTCTTGCTTCTCGGGGCAAACGTTTTCCACCATGTTCATGACACAGTCTTTGATAAATGTACCTTCAGTAAAAGGTTTGCCATGTTTAGCTATTAACATGGCCACTTCGTCGCTTGCTTTGGTGATACTTTCCTTTGACTCACAGGCCCTGACGAAAGTCTTGTCGCTTATCCATTTTGTAGAAACAAAAGCTTATAACCTGACTTTAAATTAATCGATTGGTTTTAGAAATGTCTCATATGAAAGCTAAAACCCTCCCAAATTATGCTCAATATACTAAAATAAATTTGCTTCACTGAAGAAAGATTGATCATTTAATGAACACAGAAATTTCATATTTTGGCAAGACACAAGTTTTGTCGCCTACAGAAAACTGAACAAATAATTTACTTCAAATACAAAAATCTGTTGCATAACGTCAGTGAATTAAGTAGTGGTGCTGTGAGATCCATATTTAAGATCTTGTATGACTTCCATGAGCTTGAAGGACTCCATCCATGCGCTTCGACAATGATTCATACAATTTGTTGATGAAGTCATCAGGAATAGCAAAGAAAGCGTCTCACAGCCTCCAGAGTTCATCAAGATTCTTTGGTTTTGCCTTCCATGCTTCCTCTTTCATTCTACCCCAGACATGCTCAGTGATGTTCATGTCTGGTGACTGGGCCAGTCCTGGAGCACCTTGATCTTCTTCGCCTTGAGGAACTTTGATGTAGAGATAGAAGTATGCGATGGAGCACCATCCTGCTGCAAAATTTGACCCCTTTTATGGTTGGGAATGTAAGAGGTGCTAATACTTCTTGATATTTTAGACTATTGATTTTGCCTTCCACCCTGCAAATGTCTCGCACACCCCCATACTGGATGGAACCCCAGACCATGATTTTTCCGCCACCAAACTTAACTGTTTTCTGGGTGATTCTTGGATCCATGTGGGCTCCAGTAGGTCTCCTGCAATATTTGCGGCAGCTGTGATGTAATTCAACCGAGGATTCATCTGAGAAATCCAACTTCTGCCACTTTTCCAGTGTCCATCCTTTTAGCAGGCTGTGGGCCTTGGCAAATGCCACACGGTTTTTTAATTGCCTTTTGTTTAGTGCTGGTTTCTGTGCACTGATTCGACCATGGAGGCCATTTCGAGACATTATTCTCCACACTGTTCTGGTTGACACAGGGACTTGAGGTGACCAGGCCTGGTGGAGCTCTGCTGCAGTGGAAAAGGGGCCTTGGATTTTCCAATCAACAAACGGTCCTCCAGAGCAGTTGTCTTGCGGGGTCTGCCGGACCTGGGCTTGTCAAAAACATCTCCAGTCTTTTCAGATCTTTTTCTTATTCTTTGTACTTGACGCTGAGACACATTGAAGGTGTCAGCCACCTCAGCAGTGGATCTGGTCTTCAGCCTCTTGATAATTAACGCTTTGGTCTCAGGGTGGATCTTAGGCAGGTTGTCAGAGGTCAAGTTACAGTTGATGTGAAGGTCTGGTGTGCTGGGGTTCTTTTTATACACACCTAAGTGATTGATCAGTAACTGATCACAGGTGAGGCTGTAATCTAGGACTGGGTGCATCATATGACAAGGAGACAAGACTTTTGTCTTGCCAAAATCTGACCTTTCTGTGTTCATTAAATGATCAATCTTTCTTCAGTGAAGCAAATTTATTTTAGTATATTGAGCATAATTTGGGAGGGTTTTAGCTTTAATATGAGACATTTCTAAAACCAATCGATTAATTTAAAGTCAGGTTATAAGCTTTTGTTTCTACAAAATGGATAAGAGACAAGACTTTTGTCAGGGACTGTAGACTAATAAACCAGAATTTCTCAAACATGAGTGAATGAAACAAAACACAACTCCAGGTAAGTTTTTGATGAGGTAATATGACTTAAACCTCACAAGAAACCATTTTGTGTAATATAGGACCTTTAAACTTATTTTTTGCTCCCTCCATTTGTATGTGTATGTATTCAATATTATTGTGTTATAGAATGTTGTTATGTCACCTGAAACCCAGTAGTAAAGTGGATGAAGATCAAAAGCGGTGATTATTGTGACTGAGAATAGCAAGTTTACACAGGACTCTAGCCCGTTGAGCAGGTGCACTCAGGTTAATGTAGTAATGTAATGTTGATGTTATCTTCATGTTGTCTCAGCACATAGTGAAGTGTCATGGGAGCACGTTGCTGCCTCAGTTCTTGGGCATGTACAGAGTGAGTGTGGACAGTGAGGAGACCTATCTGATCGTCATGAGGAACATGTTCAGCCACAGACTCGTGGTGCACCGCAAGTATGACCTTAAGGTATCAACACTACAGTATATGAATTATTACTTTAGTTTAAGGATAACTCTATGGTCCTTTGTGAATGCATATTTTATCTACACCTGTTAAGTCTAATTGCTCTGTCTTAGTGCCCACCAGGCTTCGAAATTTATTTTTAGCTTTCTACCATGTTATAATGTTTCCTCATCCAAAACACGGCTGAAGCGACTTTAGATGCCATCCATGCATGTTTGAGTAATTTAGTGATCTCTTCCGGGCCCTATTCAAACCCTCCAGTTAGCTGTAAGATTCCGTCCACTGCTCCACTCACAAGCCTCATCCATGCTCCCGCACGGCAGTTCTACATGAATATACGAAGCATAATACAAAACTGTACACTACATCTTCACAAACCTGGTGCGATGTGCAGTTTCATTAATGAGCTGTACACTGATTGCATTGAGATACAATTAAAGGTATCATGTTGATCTACATATGTGTTAGGAGTTAATGCCCCACAGAAGTGAAATAGGAACCTGTTTATTTCTGGTACAGTCTGACAGTGCTCAGCACTTTTCCATTCAATTATACTGATTCAATTTGTTTTACAGGGCTCTCTTGTGTCTCGAGAAGCAAGTGACAAAGAAAGGGTAAGAACCAAATAATTGTTTTAGTTAATTTGTTTAATTATTTTCAGGGCTGTAGTCCTTTAGTCATTTAGATAAGGATTTATGTGGGACAACAGCAGAGCGGAGAAGTGAGTGAGTTTTTGTTTTTAGGCCTGAGTGCCAGAGGCTGGCGAAGGGCCTATTAGTATCGCATAGCGGTGCTCTTAGGGGGCGGGAACTAAAATGACGCGACGTGACTCGCCCGTAGTGACCAGGGACCCTCACCATGACGTAGCAATGCACCAGAGGTTTCTGAAAATGTATAGTTTGTCTGCCAAAAAAAGGGCCGATCATTGCCGCTTGCGGCTATATTTGGTATTCCTATTTAAAAAGGCGGATTAGTCTCATGATTCACAAGTTTATTTAATGTAGTAGTCAGTAGTAGTTTTTGCATGAACACACGTGCAGGTGTGGTTTTGTGTGTGCAGTTGGGGCAGATACACAAAGATGACAATATTAACAACATAAAACATGCACAATAGATCAAATAGTCCAGCTGTGGTAGTCCTGACCAAGACTAGCTCTACATCAGGAGATGGGTCCCATTGCTCCTGACAGGTTTAACTTGGAGATGGTTTAACTAAAGGATGGGTCAAATTAGGGCTGGGCGATATGGACCAAAAAATATATCTCGATATATTTTGCTATATCTCGATATACGATATATATCTCTATCTTTACAGGAAAAATAACCCCCTCCCAAACTACTGCAAAAACAACAAACAAATTTTATCTGATTAATATTCATTTAGTACTGCACTTAAACACTGCACCCCTTTTTGGACCCTCACCCACAGTTTAAAAACCTCTTCTTTAAGAGAACTTCCACTGGCACTTTAAAGAAAACTACTTCAAAGTGAAAAAAGTGGCTAGGATCTTTAAACCTGTATTTTGACATTCCTAACTGGAGTTGCATTCTCTTGTTTTAAAGTGATGTTTAGTCTCTGCACATTTACCAAACCAAACGCACATTGTGACAAATATGATGCACTCAGTATTCAGACCTTGAGTCAAGACCGAGTCCAAATGCGCTCGCTTTAGAGAAGGTCCAGTGGTGTGGGGGTGTCTAATGAGTGGTGGGACAGGTGTGGGTCCTGCTGCGGGGCGCTCCTCGGTTAAGGGGGCGTGGGTGTGTTTTGAAGCGGAGTTTGTTCGTATGAGTGATATCAGCCACACGCGGAGCAAGTATGCTGGAGTCGTGCGCGGTCGGAGGTGTCATGCCCGGGCACAGTTCGGTTGCGCTCGCGCTGGGAAACGTGCATTTAGAAAGTTTAACTCATCACGTTACGTCTGTGCGCAGCTCCTTATTGTGGCTGCAGAAGCATCGCACAGATGCTGTTTGTTTTTCCCGTTCGCACAACGAAATATTTACTCGCAAATGCGAGTGAAATGGACTCACTGTAGAGCCCTGGTCCCAGTCTTGGTTTAGTCCGCGACCGAGCCCCGGGCTCTGCAGCCGCGTTTAGTCCTGGTTTAGTCCTAGTCCTGGTTTAGTCCGAGGCCAGCTCCGGGCTCCGCGGGGACAAACACGAGGAGGCGGAGGCGAGCGCGGCACAGAGAAGGCAAAACAAGCGAAGCGGCGAAACCAGAAGTAAACGTAAGCATTATAGCGATATATCGATATGTCAGAATTCATATCGAGTTTCAAAATTATCTCGATATATTTTAAATATCGAGATATCGCCCACCCCTAGGTCAAATGCAGAGGACACATTTCTCTACATTGATAGTAAAGTGCACCTTAACCTAGAGCTGCAACTATCGAATATTTTTGGAATCGAGTATTCTATCGATTATATCATCGATTAATCGAGTAATCGGATAAATCACACTTTTTTGTTTTTATACAACTATATCAATAGTGTGTAACGCAACATGAAAGGCCTCTTAAAATGAGCAAGCAATTGCTGTTATTCCTCACAAAAAAGGTTTTTATTTAAAGTCAACATTTTTTTTAAACAAGTGTAAAACCTTTGGCTTATTGGCTTATAAGACAGGAGTTTTCTAAGTGACAACGTTAATCCTTTAACTAGCCTAATTAATAAGCTAAATATAGAACTAGCGAACACATAAGTGTTCGTAAACGTCGGTAAAATATTTCCTTTCTCTGATATTGGAATTGATGCCAGCGGTTCTAGATTAAATCAGATTTTTGGTAAAAGTAGAACAACGAACTAGACGTTTCTGATATGGGAACACCGAGTGTGTGCGTGTGTCTGTGTATACGTGAGGAAGGGAGCGATTTGAGTGAGATCATTTGCTCTCTTGCTGCTCATTATGCCTCGTTACTATCGACTCATAACACAGGTTACAAATAATTACAAATACTGTACATTCTAATAGGCGTTACTTTTCATTTCAGTTAGCAATCGTAAAAGTATATTACCTCGTAGATTCTCCGACTCCGCTTAGAGAAGTACAGTTCACGCTTTAAGTTTCGCTTTAAGTGCTGCAGCATTGAAGACGTACTGTTGTGGTACATCAGGTTGGCTTTGCCAGTGCACACTGGCACCGGCCACATCATTATCTGCCATTTCCACACCGTGGAATAAATCGCGCCGCTTCAAATCTTTGAAATGTACGTCATTGATAACTGTCCGTGTGAAACAGTGATCCCAGACTGGCGCAGCAGTCTACAAAGGAGGAGTGATACGAGAGCAGAGACATTTTAAATAAATTGACTTTGGTGACATGAATTAAACGAAGCCTCGAGGCAAAGAATTTGCCCCGAATATTTTTTGTAATCGAATTATCCGAGTTACTCGAGTAATCGTTTCAGCCCTACCTTAACCTTAATCTGAAAACCCTGTTGTTTCTGTTTCTGCTCAGGTGAAAGAGCTTCCCACGTTTAAAGATATGGACTTCAGGAACAACATGCAGAAGGTGTATGTGACAGAGGAGGAGAAGGAGAAGTTTATGGAGAAACTCAACAAAGACGTGGAGGTGAGGCCTGCAGTGCCACATCAGTGACCACACGGGGGCAGCATCGCCACATACACCGCAATTTTAAATAGTGGTCAGATTATGATCGTTTAACTTTTTTTCCTTAGTGTAGTGTCTTTAGAATTGAGTTTGAATTATTAGTATTGCTATTGGTATCGTTGGTATTAACACTAATTTGGACACAAGTTTACATCTTTGTTTTTGTTTTTCAGTTCCTTGTTAAATTGAAGATCATGGACTACAGTTTGCTTCTCGGGATCCATGACGTGGCGCGTGCAGAGCGTGAGGAGGAGGAGGGGGAGGAGGTACCGAACGAGGAAGAGCAGGATACTGAGAATGGTTTAGCACCCTCTGCTGCTGCGGTGGGCTCATACGGTAACTCCCCTGAAGGCATCGCAGGGTACATGTCATCCTACAAACCTCTGGGTCCTGGAGAATATGATCCGTATGTGGACGTGTACGCTATCAAGAGCTGCACAGGTAATTGTGATCATTAAACAGACTTTATAAAAGGTTCATTTTCTGTTTGTAGACTGTAGAAGGAGCTCATGTAAAGCAATCAACATCCAGGTACTGATACTAAAACAAGTATTGAAAATAGGTTGACAGAATAGACAGAATGGGCCTGTCCTGAATAGTTTTAGAATCGACTTGAACTTGACCACAAGAAACTACAATGCACCAATACCAGTAATTACCTAATTCATTAATCATTGCATTTGTATAGCGCCTTTCAAGACTCCCAAAATGCTTTACAGATCATTGTTGATGCACTCCACTCTCAGTGGTGGCAAACTACTATTGTAGTCACAGCTTCCCTGGGGCAGACTGACAAAAATGAGGCTCCAATCTGCACCATCGCTCCTCCGACATTTGCACATTTATGTTTTACGGAAACGGAACTTAAAACCATATGGTTAATTTGCGTAAACTATAAGCGCTGAAAAAAAAAACAGCTCGCTCTGTCTCTAAAGACAATGTAATCATGTTTGTCTTTTGGACGCATGCGCATTCAACTTTATGTTGCAGTAACCAGGATACTGTGTATACATGTATCCTGGTTACTACTGGGATATCCCAGAGTGGTGATCTCCAAGGAGATGTGCCATAGCCGAGACGTGGGACTGTGAGGCCACAACTGTGTTTGCGCCACTGTCAGAAATTGCCTTGTCTCCTTACGCTACAGACAATAACCTACATTCGGTTTGTCTCTTAAAAATGAACGGGATGAATGAAATTCTTAATGGTCAATTATCAATTAGTGGACTAATCATGCCCATCCCTAGTTCAGGCCAATCACAGGGCAGCATTGTGGACCCAAAATAAACAGACGTACCCTTGCTTATTTTAGCAAGAGTATTTAGTTTTGTGAAAATCATACAGCGGTAAGAGCTTTGTGCATATGTGGAGGAAAGATAAGATGTTTTTCTCTCAACTGGATTTAACTCAAGTCTGACTTGTTTACTCCACTGTTGAGACGCTTTGTCCAGATTGATAAATGTGTGGAACACATCTCAGAGTGCTACACATATCAGTCTGACATGAGCCACGCTTCAAAAATAGCATCGACTAGCAACTATTTTTACACTAACTCTGTTGTGCATTCTGTGAGCGCCCAGGTGTATCTGTTCACAAATCCGTCTTTTGAGCAGTCATTTCATTGACTGGAGTAAAATATTAAATGTTGTTTCTGCAGGAGCCCCACAGAGGGAGGTATACTTCATGGGTCTGATCGATGTTCTCACTCAGTACGACACAAAAAAGAAAGCAGCGCATGCCGCCAAAACGGTCAAACATGGGGTGAGTCTGCATCTTTCACAATATTGTCTCAACATATGTCAAATATCTGTCTAACTGCAGTCACAATATGGCTAAGCTGGTGTTGTGTTTAGGGCTGAAACGATTCATCGAGTTAATCGATGAATCGTTGATAAATCGATTAGAAAAATGCATCTATTATTTTATTTTGCCTCGATGCTTCATTTTATTTTCATACGCTCGCTGATGGCCGGAACCTTTTGCGGTAGAGGTAAAGTTTCCGCACAACCACTGCACTTCACTGTACACACAACAGCGCGGCGCCCATGGATGTGTAATAAGAGCATACACCTCATCTGGTACACCGCGCACTCCTCATCTCCGGTACCGCGCACTCCTCATCTCCGGTACACCGCGCACTCGTCATCTCCGGTACCGCGCACTCCTCATCTCCGGTACCGCGCACTCGTCATCTCCGGTACACCGCGCACTCCTCATCTCCGGTACACCGCGCACTCGTCATCTCCGGTACCGCGCACTCCTCATCTCCGGTACCGCGCACTCATCATCTCCGGTATCGCGCACTCCTCATCTCCGGTACCGCGCGCACTCGTCATCTCCGGTACCGCGCACTCCTCATCTCCGGTACATTGCGCACTCCTCATCTCCGGTACCGCGCACTCCTCATCTCCGGTACCGCGCACTCCTCATCTCCGGTATCGCGCACTCGTCATCTCCGTACCGCGACTCCTCATCTCCGTACACCTGCACTCCTCATCTCCGTATCGCGCCTCCTCATCTCCGTACCGCGCCTCCTCATCTCCGTACCAGACTCTCATCTCCGTACTGCGACTCCTCATCTTCGTACACCGCACTCTCATCTCCGTATCGCGACTCGTCATCTCCGTATCGCGACTCCTCATCTCCGTACCAGACTCGTCATCTCCGTACCGCGCACTCCTCATCTCCGTACCGCGACTCCTCATCTTCGTACACCAGACTCATCTCCGTACCGCGACTCCTCATCTCCGTACTGCACTTCCTCATCTCCGTACACTGCGACTCGTCATCTCCGTACCAGACTCCTCATCTCCGTACAGACTCCTCATCTCCGGTACACCGCGCACTCCTCATCTCCGGTACCGCGCACTCCTCATCTCCGGTACCGCGCACTCCTCATCTCCGGTACCGCGCACTCCTCATCTCCGGTACCGCGCACTCCTCATCTCCGGTACCGCGCACTCCTCATCTCCGGTACACCGCGCACTCCTCATCTCCGGTACACCGCGCACTCTTCATCTCCGGTACACCGCGCACTCCTCATCTGCGGTACCGCTCACACCTCATCTCCGGTACACTGCACTCCTCATCTCCGTATCGCGACTCCTCATCTCCGTACCCGCGCCTCCTCATCTCCGTACCGCTGCGACTCCTCATCTCCGTACTGCGCACTCCTCATCTCCGGTATCGCGCACTCCTCATCTCCGGTACCGCGCACTCCTCATCTCCGGTACCGCGCACTCCTCATCTCCGGTACCGCGCACTCCTCATCTCCGGTACCGCGCACTCCTCATCTCCGGTACCGCGCACTCCTCATCTCCGGTACCGCGCACTCCTCATCTCCGGTACACCGCACTCCTCATCTCCGGTACACCGCGCACTCCTCATCTCCGGTACCGCGCACTCCTCATCTCCGGTACACCGCACTCCTCATCTCCGGTACACCGCACTCCTCATCTCCGGTACACCGCGCACTCCTCATCTCCGGTATCGCGCACTCCTCATCTCCGGTACCGCGCAATCCTCATCTCCGGTATCGCACACTCCTCATCTCCGGAACCGCGCACTCGTCATCTCCGGTACCGCGCACTCCTCATCTCCGGTACCGCGCACTCCTACGCTGCGCACACCGCGTGTGGATCGTGTCTTGTCGTGTGGACCGCGCTTCCTCCTGTGCGCCTCTAAACCAGAACTAACACCAGGACTAACACCAGGACTAAAACCAGGTCTAAACCAGGACTAAACCAGGTCTGAACCAGGTCTAAGCCAGGTCTAAGCCAGGTCTAAACCAGGTCTAAGCCAGGTCTAAACCAGGTCTAAACCAGGTCTAAACCAGGTCTGAACCAGGTCTAAGCCAGGTCTAAACCAGGTCTAAACTAGGACTAAACCAGGTCTGAACCAGGTCTGAACCAGGACTAAACCAGGTCTAAGACAGGTCTAAGCCAGGTCTAAACCAGGTCTAAACCAGGACTAAACCAGGACTAAACCAGGTCTAAGCCAGGTCTAAGCCAGGTCTAAACCAGGTCTAAACCAGGTCTAAACCAGGTCTAAACCAGGTCTGAACCAGGTCTAAGCCAGGTCTAAACCAGGTCTAAACCAGGTCTAAACCAGGACTAAACCAGGTTTGAACCAGGTCTAAACCAGGACTAAACCAGGTCTGAACCAGGTCTAAGCCAGGTCTAAACCAGGTCTAAACCAGGACTAAACCAGGTCTGAACCAGGTCTAAACCAGGACTAAACCAGAACTAAACCAGGTCTGAACCAGGTCTAAGCCAGGTCTAAACCAGGTCTAAACCAGGACTAAACCAGGACTAAACCAGGACTAAACCAGGTCTAAGCCAGGTCTAAGCCAGGTCTAAGCCAGGTCTAAACCAGGTCTAAACCAGGTCTAAACCAGGTCTAAACCAGGTCTAAACCAGGTCTAAACCAGGTCTAAACCAGGACTAAACCAGGTTTGAACCAGGTCTAAACCAGGACTAAACCAGGTCTGAACCAGGTCTAAGCCAGGTCTAAACCAGGTCTAAACCAGGTCTGAACCCAGGACTAATCCAGGTCTAAAACCAAACAAGAATTTGCAGGAGTTGGTTGCTATATTCATGTAGTTTTTTTTTTTTAATTCATTTATTTAAAATGGGACATATTCACTGACATGAACACACGAACATGTAAATATGCCAGATTTAGCCGTAAAGGCTAATTTTCATCTGCAGTCCCATGGCAGGTTGGTGGAAAAAATTTAGAAAACATGACAATATCAAGTAATCCAAAGCATTCAGATTACGTTACTCACTAAGTAATTTAATGGATTACGTCACAAACTACATTTTGGGGTCTGTAATCTGTAATCTGTAGGGGATTACATTTTAAAAGTCACCTTCTCCACACTGATGCTACAACATGTAAACAGAACCGTACATTACATCAAGTGGAAAAGAAACCGTGAGGTGAGTCGACCTGAGCCCAGCGATAATTACGTTTTTCATGTCCAAAACACGTGTATCTGTCAGTGCAGGTGGTGTGGACTTAACATGTGCAAAGTAGACGCAACATTAACAAACGATTACTCGATTATTCGAACAAAATAATCGACAGAATAATCGATGACTGTAATAATCGCTAGCTGCAGTTCTAGTTGTGTTCCTGTAGACCATCTCTGGAATGTCCACTCTAGAGGTCTGTTTGATCTCTTGTTCTCATCATTATTTTCTGCTTGTTTGTGTGGCAGGCTGGTGCTGAGATCTCCACGGTGCACCCAGAACAGTACGCCAAGCGATTCAGAGATTTCATTTCAAACATTTTTGCCTAAAATCTCCACGAACGCTGCCAGAATCTCCTCCAAACATATGCACAATCGGACCATTCTGTGTCTATGGGCCCTGAGTCTAGACTACTTCACCTGTAGCAATGTGATGTAAGACTTCAAATGCATTCACTCTATTTATTTTAGATGAATATTTCTTAAAACTATGGAGCACTCATAAGATTTAAGCAATAAGATATATGAAAAGAAGCTGCTGATCAGTGTGTAGTGTGAAGTTACATGAGCCTTTTCACTGCAAACCGAGAAAAATACATGAAGTTTAAACTGGCCTGAATTCAACATCCCAATCTTGATTTTAGCAGTTTTGACTCATTTAGATTTATTTTTTATTTAAAGCTGTATTATGTAACATTTGTCATGGTTCTGCCAACTATCCCCATAGAGATGTGATTACTTTGCCTGGAAAGTTTCACAGGATCTCTTTAAACTTTCATATTTTCCAGTTGTTCAATAACTGGAGATTAGCTTGTTTTAAAAAAAATCAGTTCTTTCTGAGAGTGGGCACGTCTCACCACAGATCTGACCCGTAACTTTGTCCCGGTGGAATCACCTGCTTGTTTCCATAGAGATTAGTAGGTTTATTTCCATACCATGGAACATTCCGTGCATCTCTATGAGAGAGAAGCAGGTTATGGACCCTTCAGCAGAAACATTACACTCCTTTAGATGATCTGCTGGTGTGGTGAGGAAATGTGCTTATCCCCATCAGCATTTTTAGCCACTTCTCTCTTGGAGGGTCTGTCCCCTGCTGTTTGCATGTTATTTCTTTCTCCTGAATGTTCCAGAGTGTTGCCTTTCCTGCATTTATTCATATTGGTGTTTTTATTGCTCAAATCTTGCAGGGACACCTCTAGATAAGTTTAATGTCACACTGTGGAACATTCTAGACAAAGCAACAACAACTCCATGGAGACAAGCAGGTGGAACAGCTTTTACCAGAATTTGTTTTCAGTAAAAGATTTACTCATCTGAAGGTGAATACTGTGAAAGCTCGGGACATTGAACCATTCAAAGCAGTTCTATAGATAAATACATGTAAACGAGTCAGAAGGACTTCATACTGTCCGTTCAGGTCAGATAGACGGATATTCTCAGTGTGGATCAACATGGCTCTGTGTCCGTCTTGTCCTCAGCAGTGTAACATGGACAGAAATCATGTGAGTGTGTTTAGTGCCAAATAGTAATTCATTCATTTTAGCATTTGCACTTAGACATAATCCATTCCACATGCTATTTAAGGGAGGTAAAGGCTAAAATCATTTTCTTTAGCTACTTTTAATCATGCTGTTGTTATTTCCTGGCCAAAAATATACCTGGAGTTGTATTTTGTTTCATTCATACATTTACAGAGGGGATTTTGAATATTTCTTTTTCACATCTTAAAAACATGAAAAACAGAACTAGTTCCTTTTGATTGATCCAAAGTTCCTCCTCACCTTATGCATTTAGAGCATCCTAATTACTCACCACAATGACTTTATAAGCACTTTTCATGACTCGGAAGACCAGAGCAAGAGTTTGGCCGTCACTCTAAAACAACTAGGATGCTAGCCGCACGCTTCCTGGTTTGTGGACAGTGAAAAATGCTTTATAATTGGACAGCACACAGCAGACTTATTTTGACCTCGAGAGCTGCTTATACTATATCTACTGAGACAAAATACCTTTTGCTCAAATCGTCCAAAAAGAGTCAAAACAAAACACAACTCTCGGTATTATTCTGATAAGTAAAACATTGCAAACAATAATAAACAGTCAGTTAAGTGTAAAAGAGCAATTCTAAACCCTCACTAGTTTCTTCACTTTAGTTTCATAAGTGAGCTGCCAACTGGAACTGTATCTGCTGTTCATTTGTAAAGATATTGGGAAGAAGGGTCGGTACCAAAGTCAGCAGAGGGAAGAACACATGT